>OW052243.1:78122278-78722278 GCA_932526585.2 Philonthus cognatus | reverse complement strand
TTGTTAAAATCAATCAAAATCGTTATTGATTTTTATCAATTATTAAAAATTTGTAATATATCGATTTTACGACAACATTTTTTGTTGACGTTTTATCACTTTTCGACATTTTCCCAAATTTCAACGTTTCGTGGTTTATAGTGTTGAAAATATTAAAAATATAAAGATAAAATAAATAAATATATCAACTTTTTTTGACGTTTCATCACTTTTTGACATTTTCAACAATTTTCGTCTTTTTCGTCTTTTTCCATAATTTTCAATGTCTATCGTAATAATGAAATGTTATTTGTTTAACAGAAAATATCAATTTTCTGTTAAAAAAAAGAAATTTTAATGTCTTGTTCGACGTTAAGATTGACACGATAGTTATTTAAGTCATTAATTATTCTGTAACGAGTGTTTTCCACTCCCAGACTAAGCATCCCAGACTAAGCATGAAGTATGCATTTCTAAACTCGAAATTTTACTTCATGCGCCACGCGTATAAAACATTGATTTATAGTAAAGTTAAAAATATACACTGCTGAAATGTGAGAGATATTTACTAAAATATAACAAAAAATGCAAACAAATATTTTGTGAATATTTTCTAAATGTGATAATAATAACAGAAGTAGAATAAATGTAGTTTAGGACACTTTTCCATATTCTTAATATTTAAATCATCATCATATCTTTAACGAGGACAGTGCTATGATGGACACATGAACATTTTTTATAATTATAAAATAAAAATATTTCAAAATATAAAACCGAAAACATGCCCCAAAACATGTTGGGACGGCAAAATATAATAATAATAGAGTTTATTGCCTTTATCTAGAATTTTATGGTCTGTCAGTGGTGCTCAAATCATGGAAAAGTGATAAAATATCAAGGTAACGATAAAATGTTTAATGTTTTAAACAATGTCAAAAAGTGATAAAATGTGAAAAAATATAAAAATTTGAAAACATTTTAAAAAGTGATAATCTGTAATCAGTGTTTTTATGCGTGTGGCGAATGAAGTAAAATTTCGAGTTGAGAGAAACTGCGCGTCCAAATCCAAATTTTTTAGGCTTTTCTCAACTCGAAATTTTACTTCACGTTTAGTCTGGGAGCGGAAAACATTCGTTAAAAAATAATTACTGGCTTTTTACAATATTTTCATTAATTTACCAAACCCTAAGGGTTTTCAAAATATTTGTTCAATTTTTTAAAGTCTTGTCAATTTTCGTGCTCATTTTTATTTAACCTATTGTCTTCAAATGAAACCTTGAAAAAGATGTGCATTCTTGTACAACTATTCTGAATAACACTGAGTTGTCAGTAATCCTTTAATTTATTACAATTATGCATTTTTTTTTCAAAAGATCCGATAAACTATAATCATTGTAAACTTTCTTATTTATTAATTCTATTTGTACATGTAGACCAAACATTTGTCACACTAATTATTGATTAGCATCTCTTGTATTTTTATTTATAATTCATCTAGTTGCGATTGTTACAACAGTGGAAACCGAATTAATGTCCTTATGCGTCATTGTCTTGTTCTACTACATCGATTAACATTCATGTTATTTTTTGTTTCATGTAAGGTACTTAAGATAGATATGAAACATTTCTTTTTTTATTATTTATACATTAAGGGCATACATACCATATTTAGTCAGTTTTGTTCTGATAAATAATAAAAAAATATAGACGGTATTTTTAAATCGCGGTAAGATGGATTATAAAAAGTTGTATTTCTTTGCACTATAACAACATAAAATAGCAAAAAGTGTTCATTTAAAAACTTAAAACTTAAACTTAGTTCAACCTAATACAGTACAAATAAACAAATCTATATATTTTTTACATCATATTGGGCCTGTTCATCAGAGACAACAATTTGGGATTTTTTTATTGACCGGACTGTTATTCGTGAACATGTTTGGGATTTTTGCAGTCGTACAAAATAGACTATACAGTTCATTAGATACCAACATACATCACAAAATAGTCCAGACATATTGAATGTTGGCCCATTTTCAGAACTATATTTTATTCATAGTGAATATTTAACATACGGTATTTAATTTATTACAAGTTGGCAGCACTGCTTGTCTGATTTACTTAGGTGACGTGCCGTGTTCGCCATTTTCATATGTATACGTTGGCCGGTTTGTTTTAACAAATAGTTTATTATTGTTAAAACGGCTGCTTCTGGCTTTTAAAAATCGTATTAGGTAAATTGCAAAGTAATTTTGTGATACAATTTTTAACCCTCATTTATCCTCCCTAACCTAGCAGGAGTGTGACACCTGTAACCTAAAAGTGCCAGCAAGTAATTACGATGTTGACGAAGTTTGAGACGAAATCAGCCCGCGTAAAGGGGCTCTCTTTTCATCCAAAGCGCCCCTGGATATTAGCTAGGTGAGTGGTAATTTATTTTATTGCTGGAAGCAGATAGGTTTCATAGTGTATGGTTGAAAGATAAGGCCTGAGATGTGAATGTAGTTTACGTGTATTTATTAGTTGATAACAACAATGGGTATTAATTTCATGATGTACAACATTATGTCACTACGATTCTTTTCAAAAAGCGATACGTAACTTTGATGTTATATATTTGAATTCGGTGGGGTCGATTGTTTTAAAATTCAAACTACTTATAGATACATCTCTTCTACATATGCCGGGTTTTTTTTTTAGAATATAATTTGCAAAAATAATACATGTTCGACATAAGTTTACAGAAAAAAAGTAGTGTTTTTTATGCACTTTTCAAAACGGTTGAGTTTTACTAGTTGTATCTTTGTTATAAAATATTAAAGAATAATGAAAACAATATGGTGGTTACTAGAATTTTTTCAAGTGTGATACATTGAACAAAAAATATTTGATATTTCTATTATCAAAATTATAGTGTAAAATATGAATAACTACAATCTCGGTTATTAAAAATCGGATTAATATAGGACTTGGGTGTAAATTTTGTCATGAATTATTGAACACTAAACTTAAAAAAAAATCAGGTGTATTATTAAAATCGTGATATTTTTATATCAATTCAGTTTTCCCTTCTAGAAAATGCGAGGGGGGACCCCTTTTATACCCCGCGTAATTATTTTCCATCTCTTTGTAGTCTTTTTAATTGAAATACTTTTCCATCTTTTTGTAGTGTTTTCAGTCTACAAAAGATCGAGTATTTAGTCATATGTTTTTTAATATAATTGTGTAACCGAGAACGTAGGGATTTTTTTAAAATGTGGGTTTAAAGGGTTGACAGATTTAATTTTTATTTGCGCTGCTATAAAGATATATTTTATCTTTGATCTTTGTAAAAATCCACAACCATTTGGGTACATTTATATGCAATTTTATTAACCTATTAAGGGCCATTGATGCAATAACGCAACATTGGTAATTTTTTGTTACTAATTACTAAATAAGTTAATTTTATATATTGTATTATGTTACCTGAAATTATGTGGAGAAAACGTAAATATTTTGTTATTTAAATATTTCGATTAGTACTCCTTTTAAAAAAATGTTTTCGGTGTATTTCTAACTTCACAATATTTCAGTGTTTTATTTTATACGTGTGATGCATGAAGTAAAATTTCAAGTTTTGAAAAGCCTGAAAATTTGGTTAGATCACTCTGCTTCCTACGCGACCAAACCAAATTTTCAGGCTTTTCTAAACTCGAAATTTTACTTCATGCTTAATCTGGGAGTGGAAAACACTCGTTTATAGCTTCAAATTGAACTCTTCTACAATAACAACGAATATCTAAAGATTTATAGCATATACGCTGTAATTAGAATATGTATACTTAAAAGAAAAAGTCCCTGTATTAATAGCTGAAATTTTGCTTAAGTTTCAGGTTTGATTTTTGTCGATGTTTATGACTTCTATCAAGTCATTTTCATAAAGTCCAATTCAATCCAATTTAATTTAATTATTTCCAAATAGAAGTAATGATACTTTCATGGGTAAATCAAGTTTAGTCAATATAATTATACAAAAGTATAGTAAAAAATGGTAAATAGACAGACTCACAAAAATACAACATAGACCAATAATTATTATTTTAAAAATATTCGACTTTTTATGTCTATGTCTTTTATGTCTATTAGTAACATGGACGTTGACCAGTTAGTAGGCTTTCTTATTTCAAGTAATCAATTAATTGAAATCAACTGAGCTTTCAGAGATTATTTGTCTCCTTCTTCAGGGCTTTATACTGTCGATTAATTTTTCTAATCGCCTCCTAATCTTGTTCTCGGCTCTATTGATAAGCGCCGTGATGTTAATCGGACCCTGTGTTATCTGCCTCAGCATAGTTCCTCCGAACTACACCTTCCCTCCTACATCATAGGAGAAAGAATCTGTAATTTCTAGCCCTCGCCAGTCGAGTGGTGGTAATGCTGCAACTGCTATCTTTCCGTACGTTCTTTGTATGGATCGGAAAAACCTTATCCTCATCCTCATTCAAACTCAGGTGGAAGTAACGTTTGTACTTCTTCGAAATATTCTATTGTTTCGACGAAGTACGACCGTTACTTGAACCTAAGCATTTTGTTGATTTTTTTTTATTTTTTAGAAATGTATTTATTTTGTTAGAATTACAAGATTGTACATATTGTTTATTGGCAACGTTGCGCGAAACCGTGAACAAGTGATTAAAATCCACCTACATTTAACTTGAAAATTCGGGGTTTGTAGTGGACATAAATCATAGTGAAGTGAAATTTAGTGAGTGATAAAGACCACAGGTGCTGCGAGGCAAAAAAATAGAGAACGAATTCGACAGGGACCCGACTAAAAGAACAAATAAACAAACCGTGGCGAGGTTAGTGATTAAAAAAAAAAGCGAATAGGAGAGACGGATAAGTCGCGGGCGCACGACAGTGCGTACGGCGGGGTTGCCGGAGTGGGCTGGAATACCGGATTATAAGGATTAAAAGGGAAAACCACCGAGGAGTTGATCCGGGTCGTACCTTAACGCGAAATCTAAATAAAAATGCCGTCTGAAAGTGAATTGGACACAGAGGAGGAATACAAACGAAAAAGGGAGGAATTCGATGAGAATTTCAGAAGAAGTAAAATGACAAAGAGGTCCCCAAGTAAAACCGGAAAAGAAAATAAAACAAAAAATGAGGAGACAATGATAGCAATGATGAAAGAATTCATGAATAAAAATGATGAAATAATAGGAGAAATAAAACAAATGAGGAAAGAACAAAAAGAAAACCGGGAACAATTAGAAGAATTGAAAAAAGAAAATGTGGAAATGAAAGAAAATATGGAAAAACTTTTCGAAAAAATGGAAAAGCAGGAAACTGAACACAACGCAAGAGTGGAAAAACTCGAAAGAGAGAAAAAAAAGAAAAACCTAATAATAACAGGCATAAAAATCGACACAACCGACGATAATATACTTAAAGAAGCGATTGAAGGATTTATAAAAATGGAATTGAAAGTAGAAGCAAAAGTTAGAGGAGCGGCAAAAATAGGCAAAAACATTTGTCTAGTAGAAATGGAGAATCTTACTGAGAAACTTAAAGTCCTGAAAAATAAAAGCAAGTTAAGGAATAAGGAGGATAAAATATATATAAATGATGATCTAACTAAGAAAGAACAAGACATACAAAAAACTATTACGAGCAGAGCTGCCGAAGAACGAACAAATGGAAATACAACTAAAATTGGATATAAGAGACTAATCATCAACGAAACTGAATGGCGGTGGCAGGAAGAAGCCAAGGGACTTGTGCAGTGGACAAAAAACTAAAAGAAGAACTACGGACGGATAATACGGAAACGAAAACAGCAAATCATATGGATAAAAGAAAAATTAAATATTTATTTCAAGGGGGGAAAGCAAGGAACAAAAATCAACAAAAGAATGTAGAAGAAAAGGCAAATATGAAGAGAGAAGTATGGAAATTAGCAACATGGAATGTTAGAGGAATAAAAGAAAAGGAAGATGAACTTGCATACGAATTTGATAGACTAAACATTGATATACTAACAGTAACAGAAACGAAGAAAAAAGGACATGGAGAGAAGATACTTAAAAAAGGACATTTGATGGTGGCTTGTATAATAAACAGAAAGCTAGCTAAATATATAAACAAGTGGCAGGCGCACTCGGAGAGAATAATGTCAGTAGAAATTACTAAAAACAAGGAGAGATGTACAATAATAGCTGCATATGGACCCAATGAGGATGGAAAGGCAGAAGAAAAAGACGAGTTCTGGGAAGGCATGAATTTGGTTAACGAAAACAGCAAAGGAAAAATATATATCAGTGGTGATTTCAACAGTAGAGTGGGGAAAAGTGATTCACACACAAGGGTAATAGGAAAATATGGAGAGAGTAAGTTAACAAACAATGGTAAAAGATTAATTGAATATTGCTTGCTGAACAATTTGATAGTGACAAACACCTTTTTTGCTCACAAAGACATACATAAATTTACAAGACAGGGCAAAGAAGCAAAAGATAAATCGATAATTGATTACATATTGGTGGAGAAAGACAATCGAAATGAAATAAAAGACGTAAGAGTATGTAGAGGACCTGAAATAGGTACAGACCACTATATGTTAGTTGCTAAAATTAAAAGTACAAATTGGGAAATAGAAAAACAAGAAACAAACAACATCAAAACTTCCGAAACTATAAAGACATTCAAACTAAGAGATGAAGAAACAGCAAGAACATATGAACATATTCTAAAAATAGAAGGTACAAACGTAGAAGAACTCTGGAAAATTTATAAAGATACTATAACAATGGCAGCAAAAGAAACATGTGGTATTATAAAGACAAATAGAAGGAAACAACTAACAGTTTGGTGGAATGAGAAGATAAAATGCCTAGTAAAGAGCAAAAAAGAAAGATGGAAAAGGTACTTACAAAATAGAACAGAAGCCAACTACGAGGAGTACAGAAAAGAGAGAATGATGGTCAAAGAAGCAGTAAGAGAAGAAAAAGAAAAAAGCTGGATAAAGTTCAGGGAAAGGATGGAGACGGACAGCAAAGAGAACCAAAAATTGTTTTATAAGACACTCAAGAATATTAGAAAAGATAAGCCACTAAAAAGTATATCAATAAAAGATAAAAACAACAAAATACTAACAAAAGAAGAACTAATCATGGATAGATGGAGGGAATACTTCGAGGGACTATTAAACGTAATAATAACAAATGAAAAAGAAGTAAAGATAAATTGCAACACGGAAACAAACAACGACAAAGAAGAAAAGGACATACAAACAATCACAATAGAAGAGGTGGAAGAGGCAATATCAAGTGCGAAAAATGGCAAGGCCCCAGGACATGATAGAATAACAGCTGAAATGATGAAAAATACGGGTGAAGAAGGAACAAAACTATTTTGGGAGATATGTAACAATGCATGGAAAGAGAAGAAAATACCGAAGGACTGGCAGACAGGTGTTATAATACCAATACACAAAAAAGGAGACGCAAAAAATTGTAACAATTATAGAGGAATTACACTACTTAGCACAGCAGTAAAGGCATACGAAAAAATTCTGGAAAAAAGGTTAAGAGAAATTATAGAGCCAACAATGGAAGAGTCACAGAGTGGTTTTAGAAGAGGGAGAAGTACGCAAGACCAAGTATTCACTATAAAACAATTAATTGAGAAAACAATAAAAAGTAGAACGAATACCTATTTTGCATTTATCGATATGGAAAAAGCTTTTGATAGAGTACAAAGGAACAAAATTTGGACGATATTAAAAAAACGAGAAGTTAATGAAAACCTAATAAAAGCGATACAGAGTCTGTACACAGAAAACACCAACTATGTTACAACAAGAAATATGAAATCGACCGCATTTACAACAAAAGAAGGGCTGAGACAAGGGGGAGTTATGAGCCCAGTTCTATTCAATATATTCATAGACGAAATTACAAAAGAATGCCATCCCAAACTGAGTAAATTACAAATTGGACAGTACAAGCTAATACAGACACACATCACAGAATGCGCTTTTGCGGACGACATAGTAATAATGGCAGGAAGTAGCACTGGCCTACAGAAAAATATAGACATCTGGAACGAAAAGGTGAAGAAATACGGGATGAAAATAAATATTGCAAAAACAAAAGTAATGGCCATAACACAAACAAAAGAGAACGTAAAAATATTAATAGACGGAGAAGAAGTGGAACAAGTAGACGAATTTAAATATCTGGGAGTAATAATACAAAACAATGGCAAACAGGAAAAGGATATAAATGAACGAATTGAGAAAACAATGAAACTATACCATGCATTAAACCAATTTATAAGAAAGAAAGAGATAGCGACAGCAACAAAAATGACAATATATAAGACAATCTACAGACCTGTACTGACCTATGGAAGTGAAACTTGGGTAATAAATAGAACACTGAAGAGCCGAATACAAGCAACAGAAATGAAATACTTGAGAGGAGTAAAGGGAATAACTAGAAGAGATAGGATAAGAAATGAAGCAGTTAGGAAAGAACTAAACACAAACACCATAACAGAACATGTGGAAGAAAAACAGTTGGCCTGGTGGGGACATCTGCAAAGAATGGACGAAAACAGACCAGTACGAAAAGTATGGGAATCCAGAATCCAAGTCAAAAGAGGAAGAGGAAGACCACCAGAAAACTGGGATAACATAGTGACAAAAGAAATAAAAAGAAGAGGTAAAACAATTCAAGAGGCAAAACGAACAGCTAAGGACAGACAACAATGGAAGGAATTTATAAGGACAACACATGAAAGGACAAACCCTGACAACTGAAATGAACAGCACATCAACCAAAAACAGACATCAACACCAGAAGAAGGGAGCAACGCAAATGACAAAATGACAGAAAGAAGTGAAAAGAATGGACAGAAAATTACACAAGAATATAAACACACACAATCTCGACACCCTAAAGGGTAAAAGGGATTTTAAACGATTATATATATAATACATATTGTTTATTATTAATATATTATTTGTTGTTGTTGTAAGTTATTCCCTGTATTTCTCCTATGTGTAGTCCTTCCTTCTTTGCTCGCCTCGTGATGTCTGGGTTGGTCCCTATTTCGGGTTATCGGTATCGAAGGAAACTTGTAGTTTCTTCTGATTTGGACAATTCCTTTATATTAGGTCGTTGTTTATTAGTTTCTGTTTTATTTTTAATTTAAATGGAATAAATTTTAATGAATTTATATTTGGGGGTAGTTTGTTGTAAGTGCTTATTGTGTCCATTGTCAAGTTTTGGGTGAATTTTTGGGTTTTAAACTTGTCTGTTCGAAGGTCTGATTTTCGTCTTGTCTTATAGTTACGTATTTGTTTATTCGGTTTGATTATAATTCGTGTCTTTATTAATTTGTGTTGTATTTTGTATAGCAGTAATAAATTGTCATATAGTATTAGTTTTTCTATGTCTAATTCTTTTGTGATTTCATATATTTCTTTTGTACTCGTTTTTTTGTCTAACGTATACAGTATTTTTAGTATTTTATTTTGTTGGCGCTGTAGTATTTGTTTATTATTTGCGGTGCTGTTAGTCCATATTGTTGATAGGTAATTAATATTTGATGAAAACAAGGCATGGTATACAGATCTCCTTCTATGTTTTGGGATGTATTTTCTAATTTTCCAAAGTGCTACTATCGTAGTCAAATTCTTCTTCCTTATTTTATTTACTTGTTCGTCCCACTTTAAATTCTTATTTATTTTGAGTCCTAAGTATTCAATATCATTTATTTGTTTTATTGTTGTCCCATTTATTTTGATATTAATTTTTATTTGCTGCGACTTTGAGTTAAATATTATGTACGTTGTTTTTTCCTCATTTATTGTTAGTAAATTGTTGAAGAACCATGTTTCAAGTCTTAATAGGTCTAGTTCGATCATTTTTTCTATTTCAGTTTGGTTTCCTCCTGTGTATAATAGACAAGTATCGTCGGCATAGATGTATGTACGTAGTAGATGTTGCTCCAGCATGTCGTTTATGTATATAATATAAAGTAGTGGTGGTAAATTGTCTCCTTGAGGTATGCCATATCGTGCGCATGTCGTAAAAAAGCATAAACAAAAACATTTAATTAAATACTTTTACGCACCTGAGCAAACAATAGAATATAAATGGCATAAATTGAATTTTGTTAATGACCTGTCATATAATATAGTCAGTCATTGTAGGGGAAAAGACTTTAATATTATATGTTCAAACCCTTTAAATTTAGGCAAACTATTAATAAACAATAAATAGAAAACTGATAATTCAAAGAAATGTGGAATTTATGAAATACAGTGTGATGAATGCGATGCAATTTATATTGGACAAACCGGCAGATCTTTCAAAATCAGAATGAAAGAACATAAAAAATCTGTTTTAGATAATGAACCAACAACTGGCTTTTCCAAACATTGCATCGCATTCAATCACTTCTTTAATCCGCATAATTTTAAGATTTTGCATTCAGGTAATAAGGCATACGCACTAAACCTCAAAGAGGGCCTGGAGATTAACAGGGCCATAAAAATGGGGAAAAATATCGTAAACGACAACGAGGAGATTTGGAATTCCCCAATTCTGACTTCTCTTATTACCTGAAACAAAAATATTGTATATATACTTAGGAAATAATTTTCTGTACATTCCTTTGAAAATGGTCTAACAAACCGAAACTAGTCGGAATAAAGATTTAATTGTGAAACAATACCAAGTGCCTTTCCTTTAATTAACTTTACATGATATTTTAGGTTAAGATTTGTCGTCACCAACAGATTATTTATTATTCCTTAATGACACACACTTTTGATAATACGCTGTATCCGTCTCTAGTCAGCACTTATTTGGTTGAAAGGATTGCGTTTCTGTACACCTTCACTTGACTTTTTATTTCTTCAATTTTCAATAATTTTTCAATGATCAACTACATTTTTCTGTCACTCGTGATTTTGATCGTTTACTTATTTTAAGTTTTTTATTAATTTTAAAAGATTTTAGTTCAATATTCCTATTTTAAATAGTATCTGTGATTTTTATAAGTTTTCGTAAATTTTCTAGGATTTCATCAACTTATAAAATGTTCAATCAATTTCACTTATTTAGTGCATTTTATTAAAATTATCGCACAATTATGTAAATATCTTCAATTAAATTCATTAATTAACTCAATAAGAGACGCAATATTCAGAGATTATTTTTAGGTATACATATCTCGAATTTTTAGAGAAAATTTACAGACATTTGTTGTTTTTGTAAAAGCTTTTAATTTGAAGCTTTTAACGAGTGTTTCCAATCCCAGATTAGGCATGAAGTAAAATTTGTGGTTTGAAATGCCTGAAAATTTGGATTGGTCACGTACCGAAGCGGAGAGACCAATCCAAATTAGGCTTTTCTAAATTCGAAATTTTACTACATGTGCCAAGCGTATAAACACTGAAATATTTTGAAGTTCCAGATATATTACTTTGGTTTGATCTCATGTTGATTAATTTTTCAAATGTTTATATGTAATATGTAAATGCAGAGCTGAGCAGGATTCGAATCATTCAGGATTCGAAAGGCATTCGAAGAGGCATTCGAATACTTTAGTTAAACTGGATTCGTGATCCGGATTCGTTACATTATTTTAAGAATTAGAAAAGCCCCGTGAAAATTTGTCTAGGGTCGCGCAGCGACCTGAGACAAATTTTCGGGCTTTTCTAAACTCGAAATTTTACTTACTTTACTTAAACACTGATTTGAAGTGAAGTTCAAAAACGATGTTCAGTGTTAATAATAAATAATTAGGTTTTGAATATTTTTGTTAAAACAACTGGTAACGATATTTATATATTAATGGTTGCAAAAAAATTATAAAATTAAATTTATTCTTAAAGGATTTGTATTCGTGATTCGAAAAAACAGGAATCATATTTATCTCTTACGAATCCTTTATTCGAGTATTCGTGATTCGAATCATATTAATTGATTCGGATTCGTGATTCGAATCCTTTTTACGAGGATTTGTCCCAGCTCTGGTAAATAGTATATTGTACAACGAGCATATAATGATAGCTATTAATCACGACAACGATGTTGACTTTGTTCACGACAACAACAATATATAAGACAACATTTATTGTATATTTATCAAAATATGTGTTGAAAATTATATAAAGTATTATTATAAATATTATAGTTGATATTATATTAAGAGTTCATAAATACTTCGAAATCAATGATTATGTTTTTGTTTTCTTTAAATGTGTAGGAAATTCTTTGTTCTCGTCTGTGTTGGCCACTGTAGGCACTATTTTTGAATTACCTGCCTGCGTAATTCACTGATTCACCGAGTAACTCTCTGATTCACTGATATTTTTAATATTTTATTTTTTATTTATAATTTTTAATTCTTTATCTTTAATTTTTTATCTTTTTTTAATTTTTAATTTTCCATTTTATTTTATAATAATTTGACAGATAAATGATGACAAAATGCGGAATCATGATTTGCATGTGTAATAGGGCTTGTATCAAAACACGAATTAGCGTGGTTTAAAAACCACATTAAACACGCCCGTGTTTAATGCACCCCATTTATGCTGCCCACAAAATTAAATAATGCACTTATTATAGAATTGTTGTAAACAAAGTATACTTAAATAAAAAAAAAACAGTATTTGGTTCCTACTATCAATATTTATATAAATTTAATTAATGTTACTGTTTTTATTTCTATCGCTTTGGTTATTTTCAACACTGCCTAACACTTGATAATCTTCCTCAAGTTAAGATGAAATCCCAGGGAGGGGCAAACGCCCCCCTTACCCATATGAGCGGGGCAAACGCCCCATGCTGATGTATACAGATTGTGTTATTAAATGTGTTTTTGAATACTACAGAAGCATGTAGTGTAAAATAGGCTTTAAACATAAGCAAAGATAAGGTTTATTCACTTTTATTACACAATAGTATTAGATTAGCATAAACATTTAAAACTATTGAATTGAATTTGTGATGCTATGAAATTAGAAAAGAGTATGAGAAATAAATAGAACATTATTAAAGAAAGCGATAAAGTGAGACATACAAAAAGTTCTATCTGGAAGATTCTTCCTTAGAATCTTCAGTAGAATCCTCAACTACAATAGGAGCCATGCTGCTTGTGCTTGCTTCAGTGGTTTCCGCAGTGGAACTAACTGCTTCAGTTGTTGTAGTACTAGCCTCAGTCACTGCAACAGTTGTAAAAGGCTCACTTGTTGTAGAAGTAGTTGTTGTTGTAGTCGCGCTAGCATCGAGATCAACGGTGTTTGAATTAATTTCACTTGCTAATGGTAAAGGTTCCGGATTTGATCTTTGATCTACTCGTACTTCTTGTTGAGGTTCTTGGTTGAAGTTTGAGCGGAGGATTGAGAATATCGGGCTTACTGGGGTGCTGAGTGGGAGCGTGCTAGCGGGGAATGTCGGGTAATCGTCTTCTAACCTTCTAGCAACAAGGTTGTTGTCGACTGAGTAGAATTTCTGGACGCCGACTTGGGGGTTTTGGAGGAAGTCCATAAGGACACGGATCGAGGGGTTTTGTGCAAATGTTCTTGGTTGTGCTTCTTCTTTCAAGGCGTTTGAGTCGAGAGCATCTGAGGCTGGAGTGTGGGTGTTGGTGGATTTTTGGATGGGGGATTGGTAATTGTGGATTTCTGGACCTGAAATATATAAAAAAAAAAGAATACAAATAGATAATCACAAAAAATAAAGGAGTACAGGGTGCCCGTATTTTGACAGAATGTATAGGGATCTCAGTTATTTGATGAGATAGAGAGTCAGTTAAATTGGGGCAAAGTTGCGTATTTTAGGGCCTAACAATAATCGGAAAACAATTTTGAAATATCGTTTTTTGTTTTTGAGATATCAACAAAGAACTGATTTTTTGAAAAATCGTTTTTATTTTTTTATTTAAACATTGATATATTCGAATATTCATTCTAAAACATGGTCAAATATTCGAATTTTGATGTTTTGAATTGAATAACCGAATAAGTCAATTTTAAAAGTTCCTAGCATTAAGGGGAATTGAATTTGGAACAAAATAATAAAAATCCTTAATCTACATAAGTATAACTAGAGAAATACGTATAGGATTTTGAAAATATTCATTTTTGTGTAACTGGCAAGCATTTGAAAAAAAAGTTTAATTTTAACTTAAAAAGGGCATTATTTGTAGATATACAATCTAGATTAAAACAAAAAATATATATACACAAATAAGACACTAAACTTTGTTTGTATAACTGAGGTCTTATTGTCATATATTAATAATAAAAACCTCAGTTATACAAAAAAAGTTTAAGTGTCTTATTTGTGTAAATAATGATGTATAACAAAGTAGAAGCTTTCACAGTTAACATTTTAAAAACATATATTTCTAAGGTGAGGCCCTTAAAACATTTTATGTGTTATTTTTGGCCTTCGAAGCAATTTGGAGGCACAATATCAAAACATCCACACTATCTATTTTTTTGACATAATTTTGATAATTTTTTTAAAATAAAAAGCAAGGTACCTACTGGTTATTACTAACTTTTAGAATTTTAAATACCTGTAATATTTTGCAGTTTCTCCATTAAAATATGTTATGTTACGCGAATTGTAAATATTTTCTTTAAAACCAATCGTGTTAGTTTTGTTTATAAAGCCCACTTTGGTAAAACAAAAAAATCTAGAAATCTCCGCTCTTTAAAATTTCATCTTGGGCATTCTTCAGAGAGACTGTGTGGATGTTTTGATCGGGTCCTAATTTGAGTAGATATCTCTGTTTTAGTTGTTCAGTTCAAAGAATGAGGGAGGAATTGCTACCAATTGTTGTGTCCAAAATTATTACAGATTATTTACCTGTAAGAAAAACAACATTTGATCTTGCTCCATCATCATACTCAGTATGATAAGCGAATCCCCTGAAAGCGTTAGACTCCCTTCTTTCGAAATTGAAAGTCCTGGCTGCAACCGGCGCTTGTGTTTGAGTCTGTTGCGCTGGTTCCGCGTTCACCTCAATGGAGTCGTTCTCTTCGCTCACTCTAGTTCCTCCGTTACTACTCTGACCTTGAACTTGAAATCGAGTTTATTTTGAAGCCATTATATTACGCAAAACCTATAAATTACCTGTCGGCGGTAATTCGACTGGTGCTGGAGCTGGAGCTGGAACTGGAGTTGCTACGGGTGCTGTATGGTGGTAGGTGAAGCCCGGATGCGTATAATACTGCTGCACGGGGTTGTAAAACACCTGTGGTTGGACGTAGGGTTGAAAAGCCGGAAGGGCCGGCCTGTAATAATTTTGCTGCAGCGGCACTGGTGACCCGGTGTAGAAAAACTGGGAGTACCCGGCCAAGGCGTTCCCCCATAAACATCCGAGGACGGCCAGCTGAAATTGTTCATTTGAGGATCGTTATCGGCTGGACTGAAAAAACTGGATTATCTTGTCTTTTGTAAATGTCGCGGTGTTTGTGCAATCCAAGGCTGACAAACGCCTAAGATGCGTTGACTAATCAGCATAGGTTACACCCAGCCCAGTTCGGTTAATTGTTACGTTTTATGGATTGACATTTCATACAAGGGGAGCAATACTAGGAAGTAGGCGCCCGGTTTTCGATATTATTTTGACATTTAAATGGTAATCGGGTTTTCTTTTCACCTTGACCAAGGCTTACTTTTTTCAGGGAAATGAAAACATATTTATCTAACCCTTTTTTTATCACAATGTCGATTTAAATTATTCATTATGTTTCATTATTTAATCTAATCAACCATGGAATCAATTACTTAAAGGTAAAATTTACAAAGATCTGCTAATTTCTTTTTACTTTCGTGGTCAAACGAGTTTGTTTTCGGTATACACTTATTAAAAATAATAATTTAGGAAAAAAAACGGGTTAATACGACAAAATAATACAAGAAATTCATCACATACCATAACCAACATTGATATCAAATTCCATTTACATCATTACCTAATCCTATCCCCTAGAAAAAAAAAACTTCGGCAGAAAGGCTGCTGGCCGATAGCCAATTACCAGTAATATTTGTTATTTTCCTTATTGTATTTTTTTCAATCTATTTCTTATATGAAATTTTGTCCATTATACTGGCGATAAAGATTATTTATATATATATATATATATATATATATATATATATATATATAATACAAGAAATGTTTCTTTTAAGTATACATATCCCGATGTATACGTCGTAAATAATAACTCATTAATTGATTTTATAATAGCATTTAATTTAAATTTTTTAACGAGCTTTTCCACTCCTTGATTAGGCATGAAGTAAGATTTAGAGTTTATAAAAGCCTGAATATTTGGTTTGGTCTTGCGGTTTCAAAATTCGCTTTTTGGGATATGTAAGTATAATTAAAAGAAAAAAATCGAAAGCAAATTGCTTCAGGCTCTTGAATTTTAGAAGATTTGGTTACATGAAATAAACATTTTTAATATAATAAAGGCCATTTAATCCAATTCAATTCAATAGTTAATATTAAAATACTTAATTTTTTATTTTTAAAAATACGCAGAAAGACATATTTAAAACAAAATTGTTTACGTAAATCGTCGTTTATGATATAAATTCTGGTTTTTATTAACCTACAACATCCACTAGAGGAAAGCTCAGTGGATTTGGAAAAAGTTCTTGGGAAATTGAATTTAATTTTTCTTAAAAAAATCATTACATTTGCATTATTTTCTTAATCTTAAGTGCAAGATTTAGTTGACGAAATAAATGTTCGCAAAATTTATTAACATAAGATCAAACTTGAGCAGAATATTTTGAACTTTACTTTAATCAGTGTTTAATACACGTGGCGCATGAAGTAAAATTTCGAGTTTTGAAAAAAAAATTTAGCGGCCAAACCAAATATTCAAGCTGTTCTAAACTCGAAATTTTACTTCATGCTTAGTCTGGGAGTGGAGACACTCGTCCGAAACTTCAAATTGAAAATCATAAAATCAACTTTTAGAGTTAACTCTATAATTGCTCGGCCGTTAATGGGTTAAATATTCAGCGAAATATTTAAATAGTCTAATTTTTTATCAGTAGAGAAAATGATAGTAATAAACTTATAATTTTCTTTTTCACTGTTTGTGTTGTAGGCGTTATATTTTAAATACACTTGTTAATCAAACACTTTTAACTTAGTTAAACTTAACCATTGTATTTGCACTTAGTTATATAACTACACTTTTGACTATATAGTAGCTATAGTACACTTTTGTTTGAGAATTACTACTAGATAGTCGAAACTATAGTTACATAATTAAGAAGAGATCGACTGCTATCTAAACGTATAAAACTTAGCATATTGTCCTCTTAACTACATCCTTATTTAGGGGCCAAACCAAATTTTCAGGCTTTTATAATCTCGAAATTTTACTTCATGCGCCACGCGGATACAACACTGAAATATTGTGAGGTTAAAAATACACTTATAAATACTTTTTTTAAAATAAGTAATAATTAAAATATTTAAATAACAGAATATTTAATATTATATAATAGTCGATAGCCCGGACAGTCTAACATGTATGATAGGTATATACATTTTTGTACCGTATATTGTATTGTCTGAATAAAGATGTTTGTATATACCGGGTGTTTGATTAAGCGTAGCCACCGGATGTATCTCAGAAACTATGTATCGTAGCATGTTGGGGGTAAAAAATTGCAGAGTAAAAGTGGCCAAAAGAAATCACTGGAAATTAGTTTTAGGTCCTTACCTCCGCCGCTGAAGGGCGTAACATCTATAGCTAATTACAAAAACGGATTTTTACAAAAAAACTGGTAAATTGAGCTAGGTTAAAAATATTCAAGTCGCAATCTACGCTGAATTTAACTCAATTTTAACTACTCACTTGTTTCTTTATTTCGCACATATGAAGCAGGGAAGAGCGGCAAAGTGTAATCATTAAACTGCGTGTGACTCTTGCTAAGATTAACCAACATTAATCAAGTTAGTCTCATTGGATAGGTAATTGAAAGCACTTTAAATCACTGTTTACTTTCCTTTAGTTCTTATAGAAAGCGCCAGAGGGCGTTTTTGGAACAACCGTCATATTTTTTAGATTTTCTCAAAAAATTCAAATGATATGCTATAGTTCTTTTACGCTAGTTTATTACAGGAAGGAACACTAAGAAAAATGTTAGAAACCTCATCCTTATATCTTTATCCTAACCAAAGATATAGTAAAAAGTCTGGTAGATTTGCCTATTTTCAACCACGTACCATATAAAAATATATTTCAAAATCTAGTAGGCCTTTAAGAAATAATTTAAAAAATAATGAAAATTACATTTCCCTATTTGTAAGTTTTAGAAAGCGAATATGTATGTAAATTCATGATCATTTAAAATCTCAAAGTGCAGAATGCTATGAGATTAGTAAAATGTTTAAAACAGCGTATATTTGCTAAAATTAAAAACACTTATTACAATACTTACTTTATTACAACAAAAAAATACAATAATTACAAGATCTTATTTAAAATGTCAAATTAAGCTACATATTTTAAAAATATGTAAATCCTAATCTACTTTAAATTTTGCTTCATTTAAACTACCTTCTCGTTTCTTTTGGTTTTACACAAAATGCGGAGGAGAATGGAAAAGTCTAGTCATTAAAATGGTTGTAACTTTAATTAGGCTAAACCGAATTTAATAAACTTTGAATAATTTGATAAATAATTGAATGCACTTTTAAACACATGTCTATAGTAAGAATCAGAGGGCGCTATTAATACAAAATATCCCATTCTGCACAAATTTCAATCCGGTTAGGATGAAGATATCGTGATGCCGTTTTCGCCAATTTTTACACTATCTCTCATTTTAATTAATTATCGTAACTTACGTATACCTTCTAATTTGAAAACTTAATGAAAATGGAGATAATACGGTGATTGTCTCAATCGCACCCTCTGGCGCTTAATATCAAAACTAATATAAATTATGTTTTAAAGTTCATTTAATTATCTATCAAATGAGCCCAAGTTTATTAAATTCAGTAGAACCTAACAAAAGTTACAGGCATTTAAATAATTAGACACTTTTGTTCTCGCGCGTATCTTATGTGAGACATAAAAAACGAAAAGATAGTTAAAATACATTGTTTTAATCTTTTACTATGGAGATAGCGCCCTCTTGCGGAGAAGCTATGAACTTAAAAACAGCGATTTCTCTTGGCCACTTTTGCTATGAAATTTTTTACCGCAACATGCTACGATGTATAGTTTCTGAGATACAGCCGATGGCCACGCTTAATCAAACACCCGATATATATAATATTATTATTAAATTAATTTAACCAAATTTTCAGGCTTTTTTAAACTCGAAATTATACTTCATACGGCACGCCCATAAAACACTGAAATATTCTGAAGTTAGAAATACACTTAAAAATACTTTTTCGTAAAATGAGTATTAATTTAAATATTTAAATAACAAAATATTCACATATTTCTTCGAGTCAGGTCAAATAATACGATGTATTAAATTAACTTATTTAGTAATTTAATAAGCAAAAAATTAATAATGTTGCGTTATTGTATTAATGGCAATTATTAATATTATTCAATTTTTCGGATCAAATGTCGCATTTTTCGGATCAAATGTCTGACAAAAAATTAACTATAGCTCAAAATTACAGAAAAGTCTGTCTAGGTATTTAAAACATTTTATTAAAGTGCATTCAAAAATAAATTAATATTTAATAAAGTTGGAGAGTTTATTAAAAAAAATCGCATTAAATTCAAAGTCCCTGCATTTATAAAATAAATTTTGATCCATTTTTTTAAGGATCGTTTTCATAGAATTCTATATAATATAATTTTTTACTGCTAATTATTTTTGCATTACACCGTTTTCGGAAATATTTACAATATTATTTGTATTCGTTGGAATTTTTATCATTTTTGTAACATTCTTAAATTTCCTCTTAAAAAATACTGGTGTTTAGGAAAATTTAGAATTTTGATAAAAATTATTAAAAATAAATCAAAATCCTGCACAAAGTAGATAGTTTTTATAATTTTGATAAAATAAAGATGTTCAATAAATCCATAGTTAATGTTAAATTCGAAAAATCTTGATCAACTATTTCCGAATATTACTCGACAACACACATTTAAACAATTAATCACTTTATTATTTTGTATAACACACTTCATTAATAGCCACTAATCAATAAATTATATACGGGGTGAGTTTTTTTAATGTTCTCTAGGGGAATCTCGGAAACTTAAAGAGAAGTGGTGCAGTTGTACAAGCTAAATAACAGTGCTGGGCAGTATTCGAATCATTCAGGATTCGAATCCTGAATTCGAATTGTTTCAGAGGATTCAAAAGAGGCACTCAAATACCTTAGTTAAACTGGATTCGTGATCCGGATTCGTTACATATTTTTAAGAGGATTCGTATTCGAATCCAAATGCTAGTGATTCGAATATTCATAAAAGGATTCGAATGATTATAAAAGGATTCGAATCTTTATAAAGGGATTCGAATACTTATAAAAGGATTTGAATACTTAGAAAAGGATTTGAATCGTTAAAAATAATTCGAATTAATTGTGATGATTAACATGAAAAATGTCTTTTGTGTGTTTTTAAATTTCTGGTTAAATCACTGTTTTATACGCCCAAAAAAAATACTTCATGCTTATTCTGGGAGTGGAAACGCTCTTTCGAAACTTTAAACTGAATGCTTTGATAAGAATATTAAATGACTGAAAATGTTTTTGAAGATAATTATCTAGTTTTCAAAATTTTGTTTAATAATATTTTAAGTAAAACTGAGATGGTAGCCACAATCTAAAATGTCTTTCTTCTGTGGAAAACCCCCATTTTGTTAAATTGTTATCATTGTTTTTGTCAATATTTAAGTTGATTTTATAAATTCTTACGTGTTTTGTAATTTGCCTGCCGATTTTGACAAATTTAATAATATCATATGGCTTTTTTGTTAGTGTTTTGGTCAATTTGAATATAATTCCCTGACTGTTCTCTAACTTTCCTGGTTTTAATGATTTTCAGTGAATTTTTTATTTACGTAATATTCAGGCATTCGTCGATTTTATAATGTAGTTCAGTTTGAACTTTTGAACGGATGTTTCTACTCCCAGGCTAAGCATGAAGTAAAATTTCGAGTTTAGAAAAGCCCCGTGAAATTTTTCGAGCTTTTCTAAACTCGAAAATTTACTTTATGCGCCACGCGTACAAAACACTGATTTTAAGTGAAGTTCAGAAACACACAAATACATCTTTAATCAGAGTAACAGGGAGTCAGACATTTAGTCTGTAATCAACGATGTGTTAATAATAAATAATTAGGTTTTGAATATTTTTGTTAAAACACCTGATAACGATATTTATATATTAATGGTTGCAAAAAATAATAAAATCAAATTCTTTCTTAAAGGATTTGTATTCGTGATTCGAAAAAACAGGATTCGAATCTTTGAAATGAATCATATTTATCTCTTACGAATCCTTTATTCGAGTATTCGTGATTCGAATCATATTAGGTGATTCAGATTCGTGATTCGGATCCTCTTTACGAGGATTTGTTATAGCTCTGTTAGCTACTAATCAATAAATTATATACAGGGTGAAAACTCACCCTGTATTATGTTCTCTATGGGAATCTCGGATACTTAAAGAGACAGAGAAACGGTTTAATGGGCAAAGTGGTGCACTTGTACAAGCTGAATAAAAATACATTGTAGCATTTTCGAAAAAGTCAAGGATAACCAGATATTTTAAAAAAATGTGAAAAGTATCAATTTTTTAAAATCGAATTTTCTCAGTTATTAAAAGAGATAGAAAGAAACTATAAATGGTAAAGTTTTAGATAATTTTACATTAAATAATAACATTTT
Organism: Philonthus cognatus; assembly: GCA_932526585.2. Taxonomy (NCBI): domain Eukaryota; kingdom Metazoa; phylum Arthropoda; class Insecta; order Coleoptera; family Staphylinidae; genus Philonthus; species Philonthus cognatus. The sequence continues at coordinate 78,700,372 of OW052243.1, read as the reverse complement.
ATAAGATATTTTATATTGACATTAGTTTTCGAAATATAACATAAACTTGATTTTTTCTTAAATAATTAATATTATTATTAATTATAGTATTATTTTGTTATGTTGAATAGCCAATAAATATATTGTTGTTGTTGCATCGTTTCTAAATATTGAAAATGATTTTAATTATCACAATATTTAAGTTTAAATTCGTAGAAATTGGTGAAATACTGTTAAAAAATTATGATTTTTCAATCAAATCGATAAAGCAAAATGAATATGTTTTTATTGATGTCCTCAATAATATTTGAACGAGTGTTTTCCACTCCTTGACTAAACATGAAGTGAATATTTCGAGTTTAGAAAAGCTTGAAAATTTGGTTTAGTCGCTCCGCAAAACGATTTCGATTTAATCTGAAGTTTAAGAACAGTTATATTTTATTTGCTTATGTATTACGGAATCTCTAATTGAACACAACATAGATAGATCAAGATAACGTGTAAATATAACATACAATTATAATTTCTTGAAATAATTTCTCATCTGGCACTTGGTGAAACATATTAGAATATGTAAAGTTATTTAAATTAAAAACACTTGGTATTGTTTGACAAATTAAAGCTTTATTCCGACTAGTTTCGGTTTGTTAGATCATTTTCAAAGGAATTCCTTTAGAAATGGTCTAAGAAACCGAAACTAGTCGGAATAAAGTTTTAATTTGTGAAACAATACCAAGGGTTTTTAATTTAAATAACTTTACATATACAATTATAAATTAAGAGTGTATTATATAATTTATTCTACATTTATTTATTGTAATCGCCAACATTTATATTTTAATCGTGGGAGTTGACTTGTCGAGTGAAAAGGATTATGTATTATTTTAATGTATTTAAAGAACAACAAAAAAAAAACACAAGTTAAATCTGCCTTACTCATATTTAGGGTAATAGTGTATTTAGATTAATATCAAAATAATCTCCATGTAATTTATCTATGCTGGTATGTCCATTTTTTTTTCGTGATATAAACATGAATATTTGTTAGTTTTTCCTTGTTGCCATTTTGCAAAATAAGACTAGTAATAGATAAAATCTGCATGCCATTACAGCAACATTCATAAAAGGTAATTTTTTCCTAATTTGTGCATGCGTGCATACCAATGCTGGGACGAATTCTCGTAAACAGGATTCGAATCACGATTCCGAATCACCTAATATGATTCGAATCGCGAATACTCGAATAAAGGATTCGTAAGAGATAAATATGATTCGAATCCTGTTTTTTCGAATCACGAGTACAAATCCTTTAAGAATAAATTTGATTTTATTATTTTTTTGCAACCATTAATATATAAATATCGTTACCAGTTGTTTTAACAAAAATATTCAAAACCTAATTGTTTATCATTAACACTAAACATCGTTGATAACAGACTGAATATCTGATTCCCTGTTACTCTGATTAAAGATGTATTTGTGTGTTTCTGAACCTCACTTCAAATCAGTGTTTTGTACGCGTGGCGCATGAAGTAAAATTTCGAGTTTAGAAAAGCCCAAAAATTTGTCTCGGGTCGGCATTCGTCGATTTTATAATAGAGTTCAATTTGAATCCCAGGCTAAGCACGAAGTAAAATTTCGAGTTTAGAAAAGCCCCGTGAAAATTTATCGAGGGTCGCGCAGCGACCCGAGACAAATTTTCTGGGCTTTTCTAAACTCGAAATTTTATTTCATGCGCCACGCGTATAAAACAGTGATTTACCACGAAATGTAAAAACATACAAAAGATATTTTTCATGTTAATCCTCACAACTAATTCGAATTATTTTTGACGATTCAAATCCTTTTTTTAATAATTCGAATCCTTTTATAAATATTTGAATCCTCTTAAAAAAATGTAACGAATCCAGTTGAATTAAAGTATTCGAATAACTCTTTTGAATCCTCTAAATGGATTCGAATACTGAATGATTCGAATCCTGACCAGCTCTGATGCGTACATACACATATAGCCTTTATAAGGGTTCTTAAAAATACGTACATCGTTTTATGGAATCAGATTATTAAATCTCATTTACAATTTTTCCGGAAAATATAGCAATTTAAAGTTATCTCCCTTGCAATTACCAACTAAAACGATAGCGACTCATAATATTGTAATTCAGTTTCTACGTTTTTCAAATAATTGAATTAGACTCGGCAGCATTAGACATTTCCATTAAAATGTAAATACAGGTTTTAAGAATTCATTTTCGTTTATGTATGTAAAAACAGTGAGATTAATAAACTATAATGCATACCGGGAATTTGTCTTTTAAGTATACATATATATCCTCATGATTACAGCGTTCGGTAAATGTTCAGGATTTTGTTGTTTTTATAAAAGTATTGAATTTGAAACAAATCCCAATTATTAGGCTTTTCCAAACTTGACATTTTAATTCATGCTTAACCAAGGAGTGCAAACACTCGATTTTGCTCTCCTTTGTTAAGCATAATCAAAATTTCAAGTTTGGGAAAGCCTGTAAATTTAGATTTGCTTCAATAATTATTTCTAAAAATTGAATGGCTGGGGCTGTTACTTAGTGAAATTCCATATTAACACATTAGTGGATAACACACTTAGTTAAGATTTCACTGTTCATTAGTTGACACTGCAACAATTGTTTCACCACACAGTGGCTTCATCAGGCAGATGAATAATGAAGATTATTCATCTGCCTGATGAAGCCACTGCCTGGTGAAACAATTGTTGTAGTGTCAATTAACAAACAGGTAAATCCTAACCAAGTGCGTTATTTACTAAAAGTGTTGAATAATGAAGAGTCTGTGTGGTGAAACAATTGTTGCAATTTCAACTAATAAACAGTGAAGTCTTAACCAAGTGAGTTATTTACTGAAGTGTTCACTAATTATTCTAATAATATAATAATAATGTAATATTTTAATATTTACAATATACGACTAAAGCATATTGAGACGTGTATTTCGAACTTCGCTTAAAATCAGTGTTTTATACGCGTGGCGCATGAAGTAACATTTCGAGTTTAGAAATGCCTGAACATTTTCAGGCTCTTCTAAACTAGAAATTTTACTTTATGCTTAATCTGGGAATGGAAATACTCTTTAGAAATTTCAAATTGACCGCTTTTATAAAAACAACAAATGCTTAAAAATCTACAGCGTACGCATCAGGATACGTACACTTAACAGAAAAATTCCTTGTAATTGGTATTATAATTTACTAATGGTTAATGTAATTAATACTCCAGTTGCGAAACACACTATCAAATCCAACAAAGTATGCACTTGAGAATTTCCACAAGATCAGAACAGAACCCACTTACTATGCTTAAGAACATTTTCACGATTCGACCAAAGGTTCGTTTTACACGCAATAAATTGACTAACATTTTTTTCCGCCGATTTTGAATTTATACCACACCGGGAGTTCCCCCGATGAGCAACTACTCCATATATTCTGGGCGTCACCCATACCCATAGCCCATACGACTTGCCGCCAAAAAAGCCGTTCGCATTTTCTCCTCAACACACGGCTCTAATTTAAAACAACATCACTCCCAAAAACCCAACAATCGCCACCCAATTTTTTATTATGGTAACCATGATCTTTTCATGACTATCTTATCCTGATTACGTTTTCATTTCGCAAATTGAATTGAATTATTTGCCGTTGCTTCTTGGTAATATTGTGGGCTCGTTTATTAGCATAGAAATGCTTATTTTATTCATGCGTTTTTAAAGGTCTGATTTGTGAGTTAATAGATTGACGTGAACCTTAAATGAACGTAATTAATTTTCGTTTTTTTTACTTCGGGGTTGTTACAGCATGTAAAGTTTGGTTATTGTTAGGATGTGTGAGTGTTTTTGTATATTGATTCATCATCGGGCTTTTTCGTGATCCGCTTTCTCTTTCAAAACCGCCTTGTGATGATTTAGGGATGGGCGTGCTGGATTTAATCACCTCATTTATTGTGGTTTGGTTTTTGTTGGTAAAAAATTAGCTTGTTGACACTAATTTTAATCATCCTTACTTGTATATAAGTACAGGTATTAACTTTTGAATCACTGGAAACGGGGAGAAGAATGAAAGAACCGTAGTCTAGCACTTTCTATTGATCAGCTCAATGATTTTTAGAAAGTGATTTATTCTAAGACCAATTTGAATTAGGGGTTGTAATACCGGTAAATCGTAAAAAATGCTCTCCAAATGTATCTGTAATTTGCTATATACCGGGTGTTTGATTAAGCGTGGCACCGGCTGTATCTCAGAAACTATGGAGCCTAGCATGTTAGGGAAAAAAATTGCAGAGTGAAAGTGGCCAAGAGAAATCATTGGAAATTAGTTTTAAGTCCCTACCTCCGCCGCTAGAGGGCGTAACATCTATCGCTAAATACAAAAACGAATTTTTATTAAAAAAAAAAACTGCTAAATTAAGCTAGGTTTAAAATATACAAATCGTAATCTACGCTGAATTTAACTCAATTTTAACCACTTACTTGTTTCATTATCTCCTACATATGAAGCAGGGGAGAGTGGGAAAGTGTGACCATTAAACTGCGTTTAATATTTGTTATTATTAACCGAAATTAATCAAGTTGGTCTCATTGGATAGATAATTTAAAGCACTTCAAATCACTGTTTACTCTCTTTTACTTTAGTTCTTATAGAAAGCGCCAGTTTTTGGAACAACCGTCATATTTTCGAGATTTTCTTAAAAAGTTCAATTGATAAGCTATAATTCTTTTATTTCTTTTCAGTGTTCCTTTTGTTTTATATTACAGAGGACAAATACAATAATTAAAGAATAATTGAAATACCTTTTCTCCATTTATATGTTTAAAAAAGTGAAAATGTAAGTAAATCCATGATTATTTGAAATCTCAAAGTGTAGGAGGCTATGAGATTAGTAAAATGTTTAAGAGAGCGTATATTTACTAAATTTAAAAACACTTATAACAATAATTACTTTATTAGAGCAATAACAAACAAAACATATCAAAATAAAACAAATCCAATAATTAAATCTAGCTTCGCTAGAAGAGGGCGCAATCTCTATCGCAAGGATAAAAACAAGATCTTATTCAAAATGCCAAATTAAGCTACATATGTTAAAAATATGTAAATCTTAATCTACTTACAATTTTGCTTTATTACAACCACATTCTCGTTTCATTCGTTTTTACACAAGATGTGGAGGAGAATGGAAAAGTCTAATCATTAAAATGGTTGTAACTTTAATTAGGCTTAACCGAATTTAATAAACTTTGACTAATTTGATAAATAATTTAATGCACTTTTAAACACTATGTATTCTGATTTAATTTAGTGTCTATAGTAAGAATCAGAGCGCGCTATTTGTACAAAATATCCCATTCTCCACAAATTTCAATTTATCTCCGGTTAGGATGAAGATATCGGGATGCGGTTTTCGCCAGTTTTTCACTATTTCTCAATTTAATTAACTATCGTAAATTACCTATACCTTCGAATTTGAAGAAAATGGAGAAAATACGACGATTGTCTCAATCGCACCCTCTGGCGCTTAATATCGAAACTAAACTAAATCAAAGTAAATCATGTTTTAAAGTGCATTCAATTATCTATCAAGTGAGCCTAAGATTATTAAATTCAGTAGAACATAACAAAAGTGATAGGCATTTTAATAATTAGACATTTTTGTTCCCCTGCGCATCTTATATAAGACATAAAAAATCGAGGAGATAGTTAAAATTAAGTAAAATTTACCGTAGAATTTCATATTTTTTACATCGCTTAATTTGGCATTTATTTGATAAAAATTGTTTTAATATTTTACTATAGAGATAGCGCTCTCTTGCGGAGAAGCTATGAACCTAGTCATTATTTCCAGCGATTTTTCTTGGCCACTTTTACAATGAAATTTTTTACTGCAACATGCTACGATATACGGTATATATATGAATAAAACGAGAGTTCAAATGCATTGAACCAACTGTTTAGAGCAGTGATTATAGGCAACCTAATACAGTTAATGTACATTGCGTTGCCGCAGTGACGAAATGTACATGTATTTTCGATTCACTCGCGCCGGCAAATCCAAATTTGCATGCTATTCTAAACTCTAAATTTTACTTTATGCTTAATCCGGGGGTGAAAACTCACGTTAAAACTTCTTCTTTAAGTGCCTATCCTTTATAGGACGTTGGCAATCAACCTAGCTATCATTAATTTATTGACTGCAGCACGGAACAGTCCTGTAGTTGTAGTCGAAAACCATGTTTCGTTAAGACTAAGTCATTTAAATGGTATTAATGTTTCATTTAAATGCTATTAATAATTTACCGGTAAACTATCGGTAAACCGGTTTTGATTCACAAATAAACAGAATTAACGGTTTATGAAAAAGTCGGTAAATTTAAAATCTGTAAGCAGAATTTGTATCTCTACTTTGAAGTCGATAAAGGATAGCTTCTCTATTTCCCTTATTAAAGAGCTATATTATTGTTTCATTCCTTAATTTTTCATCATTGCAAAATTACATATCGTGCATTCAAATTATCTATTAACACAGAGTTAATACAGGGTATCAAACACAAGCAGTATATATCAAACATTAAAAGTGCGATTCTTTTCGCAATCTACAAGTTAGTCTTACAAAGACTAAATCAAACACTCACTGAAACAACTACTTCCCGAGCTAATACCCCGACGGACATTGAATTATACAAGTGTTTGCTGTTACATACAGTAACCTACTGCAAATGTAACAATTTGGGTCAAATTATTCAGGCCATCTATAGACGCGTTTCAAGATTTATCTCTCATCAGTATAGCTTTGCCATTCCCTCTAAACAATTTGACACCTTAGACTGGCGGTTACGTTAGTCTTTATAAGATTAACTTGTTGTAGATTGCGAAAAGAATCGCACTTTTAATGTTTGAAGTATTCTGCAACCAAGAATTGGCAATTTCATTTATACTTAAGCAGTATATTTTGAACTTCACAATATTGTCACTACGTGTTTATACGTGTGGCGCATGAAGTAAAATTTCGAGTTTAGAAAAGTCTGAAAATTTGGATTTGCCGGGGCGCGACTCGCTTCGCTTGCGCGCACGGGCAAATCCAAATTTTCAGGCTTTTCTTAACTCGAAATTTTACTTCATGCATAATCTGGGAGTGGAAACATTCGTTACAAATTTTAATTTGAACTCTTTCAAAATCAACGAATCCTGAAAAATTACACCGGGCATATCGGGATGCGCTTAGATCCTTAAAAAAAATCCTTGATTGTCTGGATATCAAAAATTAAGAAATGTCCAAAATGTCAAGAAAGTATAAAAAATTGAACATTTTTAGAATATCTATTATACTTTTTGTCTGTTCAATTATTAAATTATAAAATAACTTGTTGTTTTGTAAATGTTTTTGATTTTCATCACTTAACAAGACTTTCCAAGATTTTTCGATATTTGTGCCAATTGTTATTTTTGACACTTTCTCCAACATGTTTACAAAAATTAGTTAAAATGTAAAATTTATAATTCAATTGTTTTGAATAATCCAGGGCTAAGACTTTCCCGGTTGGTCGCCAACCGAGAAAGTCAGGGGTTTTTGTTCATCGGGAAAAGTTAGGGAAATTAGGCATTTTTAACAAAAAGTTACGGAATTTTTAAATAAATAATAATTTATTTATTTATTTATCTAAAGGAAGTCCATTTAAATTGATATCTTAAAGCTAACACTAAAATGCAATATAAATACAAATACATAATAAATATAAGTACATAAAGAGTAAAAACCAAACAACACATTTAAGTACAAACAGATTAAAATATGCAGACTATACACCCTGTAATTGCACCAAAGTCGGGATTGATGGCGTTACAATTATTGACGATTCTGGCCATACCAAAATGCTTACCATAGTCCGCCCTACAATATCGTACATGGAACAGATCGAAGGAACGCAAACTTCTAGCTGGCACATTGATTTTAAGCTGGCTAAGTAAATGGGGGCAATCAATCGCCCCATTTATTAAATTGTATCCTAGCATTACGTCTGCATTCCTTCGTCTCTGTTCTAACGTGTCGATATTTAAAGATTGTAGGACGTCATTGTAGGAGCCGACAATCCCAAACTTGTAGCAGATAAATTTTGTGAATTTAATTTGGATCCTCTCGACCCAGAACACGATACCCAGAACACGATATGCCTTAGCAGTTATGTTGCGTAAATGGTTGTTAAAGTTCCAATTGTGAGACAATGATACGCCCAAGTCTTTAATAACTCAAACGCGCAATAAAAGGACGTTAGGGATATAGTGACTTCTCACTGTCGAAGCCCTTTTTTTTAGTAAAGGTTATACAATTACATTGTTTGAGGTTGAGATTCATACGGTTGTCAGTACACCAAACTGAAAATCTATTTAAGTCTTCCCGTAACAACACAGAAGATCTATCATCCGCGATTCACAAAAATAATTTTATATCGTCTGCAAATAGCAAGCTCTGGGAATTATGGAAACAATCAACCACATCATTAATAAAAATATTAAATAAAATAGGTCCAATGTGTGATCCCTGGGGATCAGTGTTATATCAGACGATATAACACTACCAATCCGCACGGCCTGTGACCTTCCGGATAAGTAAGACTGTATCCAATCTAACATGGATCCTCCGATTCCGATAAGCTTAAGTTTGGAAAGAAGGATGCTATGATCTACTGTGTCAAAAGCCTTAGAGTAATCGGTATATATTGAGTCTACTACAAATCCCGCTTCTGAAGGCTGTAACGATATAATTATTATAAGTCAGTAAGTTGGTCGAAGTCGAACACCCACTTCTAAATCCATGTTGCTTATCGGATAGGACACTAGATACACATTCAGATAGGGGTGCAGTGATTAATTTTTCAAACATTTTTGGGACAAGCGATAGAAGCGAGATCGGGCGATAGTTTAAAACAACGTTCTTTTTACCGCTTTAAAAATTGGCGTAACTATGGCACTTTTCCAATGAGAAGGAAAACAGCCTGAAATTAGGGATTGGTTATAGAGTATCCATAGAGGACGACTAAAGGAAAAAGAACATTGTTTTAACAGAATTGGTGGTAAACCATCAGGGCCCGTACAGTATGGATCTTTTAAATTGGCCAGTTCGTTAAGGACATCTGTAATTTTTATTTTATCACCTTTGCTATAATTAATGTGATTGTAAGAATATATTACAGACGAAGGCAAAGTATCATTGTATACGGGTGTATTATAAAGTGAACCAAAGTGATTAGCAAACAACTCTACAATATGTTGCATATTATTTACTAGAACGCCATCGTGTTCAAAAGTACCTGGAATAGTCGAGCTTTGATCGATTTAGGTTCACATGATTTCAGAAGAGTTTGGGGTTACGAAACAGAGATTCTTCAACAGATTAAACATGGTTCCTATAGCAACTCTTGGAAAATTCTTTACACCGTGAACGGGTTTCTTTAAAAATGTCATAGTCCGATTCCAAGCCTAAAAGCTTAAAATTTAGGTGTTAAATTTTCTTAAGAGAAATAAGTTCAATAGGTTCCAAGCTAAACCACTTCGGAAACTGATGCTTCCGACAGGTAGATAGGTTTTCTAAAGTTCTAGGAGTATATAAATCCATAATCGAATATATATTGCTAAAATTTCTGGGGGACCTAGCTCTACAAGTGGTTGCAAAAACTTTAAGCTAGAGGAGATTTCAATGGGAACTTAAAACCAACGTCTAAGTTTTTAGGGAGTTTTTCGAGAATTGCTGAAATTTCTGGGGGACCTAGCTCTACAAGTGGTTACAAAAAAAAGTATAGTATAAAATAAATGTACATTCGTATTTATATCATTATTTAGAAACAAACTGTCCCAAGAGGTATTTAGAATTGTATTGGCAATAGAACTGTAATCAGCACGTGCAAATTTTGAAATAAAGTTAGAATTCCAGTTAGAGTTACGCTGAGATATATTTAAATAATCAAGCTCGAGAACAATAGCAGGATGATGCTGATCACAGAGAATTATATCAAATGCAGCTCTTGAGACAGTATGCTGGCTAGCAAAGTATGCATCAAGAAATATTAGGTCCAAAGTCACAGAATTAAAATTAGTAATATTATTCACTTGCTGCAAATTAAGTGTACTAAAAGTGCTGGCAATTATTTGAGCCGCGCCAAGAGAAGAATTTGTTGTTATAACCATGTCAATATTACTCCATGTAACGTCTGAGAGATTACAAATACCTAAAATACAAGTAATAAATAATATAATAGTAAATATGCAAATAATACAATTAAAGAATTCGCAAATTGTTAGTTCTGTTTTCAGCACGAATTTCGCATATTAAATAATATTAAACAAACAAAAAATAGCCCTAATATTGAAAAAAATCATTCAAATGGATTAAATCAACAAAAATCGTCAAGATTGACAAGTTCAAGAATAATAAGACCTCCGAATTAAAATAGTTAAACAAATCACAATCAGTAATACTATAGATGTTTTAAAAATTGGCAAAAGTCATAAATTTTATATAAAATCGTCAAAATAAACAAACATTAGCAAATATGTTAAAATGTACAATTTTAATAAACAATAAATCCAATTATGTTTTTTCGATTTCTGTATTTTATAGGTGAAGAACAAATACCACAAAAAATTGTCAAAAATCATAAGTTTTAAATAATAATAAATATTATTATAAATAAAACGTTTAAATACCAACAATCATTGAAAAACAAATAAAATAAGAAATAATGGCCAAGTTCACGAAAAAAAAATCCTAAAAAATCAGAAATTTACACCAAATTAAAAATTCATCAAATCTGCAAAAATTAACAAATTCTACAATATTAAATATGTATAATTTTCACAAACAGAACAAAAAATGGTGATGTGTCCGTTATAGTACCTTCCCCTTGTCAGACATATTGATATTTAAATTCTGCCGGAAATGTCAAAATATTGGAATAGTGTTAAAACTTTACAAATACAATGATTTAAATGTACTTACAATTAATGAGATATTCATAAAATAGTGATTTTTGCATTTTTTCCTCGAAGCGGAACGGCCAAACCAAATTTTCAGGATTTTCTAAACTCGAAATTTTACTTCATGTGCCACGGGTATTATTTTACAATATATGTGAATTTACAGAATCATATGGAGTCGACTGGGTCTGCGTGCACCTCTAACCTTACGCTTTGCCTAGCGACCAAACCAAATTTTCAAGCTTTTTCAAACTCGAAATTTTACTTCATGCTTAATCTGGAAGTGGAAAACACTCGATTGAAGCTCTTAAACGAACTCTCTTAAAAAACAACGAATATCTAAAGATTTGCAGCCTGTAATTGGGATATGTATACTTAAAAGAAAAACTCCTTGTTCAGAGATATTGTCTTTGTAAAATAAAATATGATATTGCATATAAGTAATAATTTACAAAATGTCCACACACCAATCAAGGCTAAAACAGGACCTCTCCTCGAAACCTGAACCCTTTAGAATTTCCATAATTGGCGCTGTTTAAACCCATGAACTTGCAGCGTGCTGATGCAGAAACGAGGAATTTTAATTTTTCCCGTTTTGCCCAGACTCCGAGCAAAAAGCCGCGATCGCTTCCCTTTGTCTGCGTTCGAGAGAAATCCGGCTCCTTTTAAAAAAATCTGCCTACAACATTTAACAACATTTACGATCTGCCAGTTTGCCTTGCACCGAATAGTTTATGCGTTTTATTTGTCCACGATACCGATCTGTTTTCGTGCGGTTTTTTCTCGGGGAATTTCATAAAATGTCATAATTTACATTTATCGGCGCTTTGGCACAAATTAGAATTAGGCAAGTCGTTTAAAATTAGAGCAAGTTAGATGAATATGTAAAATATTGTTTGTCGTCATTAAGTACGACTTTATTGGATTTGCGTAGATAATTGACCTTAATGTTTTTTAGGCAAATATATATTCATTTTATTTTTTCAATTGGTCTTATTTATTTTGCATTAACTTTTATTAAGACCATTAACATTTATAATTATATGAAGGTCGTCAGGAAAATAAACAAAAAGCATGTATCAATAAAATAAATTTACGTTATAAAAAATATTTTTGGAGCAGTTATTTTAAAACTTATTGAATGTGTAATTCAACAAATTACTTTATACATTTACGGGAACACCATTTTACAATTTAATCTAAATGGAATCAATATTATAAATAATAGTAGTAATTATCTTAATACAATCATAGTTATTAAATTCTAATTTATTTTTTGTGAAGCGTGCTAGCTAATAATCAATATTGTAATTCTTGTTATTCAGGGTGGCGACCAACAGTGAACACCGGAAAGGTTAGGGGATTTTATTCATCGCGAAATGTCAGGGAAATTCGGCTTTTTTGCCAAAAGTCAGGGAGTTTTGAAATTAATAATAATAATAAATATGCAAATAATACGACTAAAGCATTGAAAAATTGCTATTTCTGTTCGGAGCAGGAATTCGACACACTAAATAACAGAGCTGGGCAGGATTCGAATCATTCAGAATTTAAGTACTGGATTCGAATCCTTTTAGAGGATTTAAAAAAGGCATTCGAAAACTTTAGTTCAACTGAATTCGTGATCCGGATTCGTTACATTTTTTTAAGAGGATTCGTATTCGAATCCAAATGTGGGTGATTCGAATCCTTATAGAAAGATTAGAATATTTATAAAAGGATTCGAATATTTATAAAAGGATTCGAATACTTACAAAAGGATTTGAATCGTCAAAAATAATTCGATTAATTGTGAGGATTAACATGAAAAATTTCTTTTGTGTGTTTTTAAATTTCTCGTTAAATCACTGTTTTATACGTGTGGAGCATGAAGTAAAATTTCGAGTTTAGAAACTTTCTAAACTCGAAATTTTACTTCATGCTCACTCCGGGAGTGGAAACGCTCGTTCGAAACTTCAAACTGAATGCTTTGATAAGAACATTAAATGACTGAAAATGTTTTTAAAGATAATAATCTAGTTATCAAAATTTTGTTAATATTATTTGAAGTAAAACGGACATGGTAGCCACAATCTTAAATGTTAAATTTGTCCAACATTTCCTTGATTCAAGATTTTTTTCCCGTGCCTTTTAATATAACTTTCTTCCCGCCCGTTTAAGTGGACAAAAGCTGCATCAGATGCAATTGAGGCCCTTAAACAACGAGTCCAGAAGCCACTTCAGCTTTACCGACCCCTCCCACATCTTCCTTATACGGTGCAGACGGATGCATCACAGCTAGGAATATCAGCTGTCTTGTTCCAGACCAGTGAGACTTGTTCCTTAAAGGCCGACATTTCAACGTCATCACCGACAGTAGAGCTTTAACTTGGCTAGCCCACTTTAAAGACCAAAAGTCGAAGTTAACCAAATGGGCCCTACTGTTACATAGTTTTGATTTTGAAATCAGCCATTGTCCCGGAGAAGCGAACGAGTTGCCAGATTTGCTGAGCCGAAATCCCGAAGACCAGCCTGTCACCGACCTGCTAAAGTTAGAGGAAATACTCCCCCCTCAACTGAATGCGATAGGCGTTCCTCTCATCCAAGCAAAATATCCTGCAGCTGCTAGCCGACCAAGCACACCCCGATTAGGAGGAATACAACCATCACTGGGAGTCAATAGATGGATGTCTCTACCGCCGACCAAACAAAGACGTCGACAAGACCCTGTATGTTCCCACCGCAGCCATTCCCAGAGTTCTCCACGCGATGCACGATGAGGCAATTCATCTCGGTCGCGACGAGACTTTACGTAGTATCCGAAATCGCTACTTCTGGACCGTACTGCCTACAGACGTAAAGAACTACGTAAAGAAATGCCTCATCTGCATTGCGACGAAGCGTGGGAATAATCAGAAGAAAGGTGTCCATGAAAGCGCGGATCCCCTTGGCACCATTCAACACCGTAGCAGTGGATCTGATGGGACCATATCCAGCTACAAGTACCAAGAAAAGATCAATACTGGTCGTCACCGACCTATTTACAAAATGGACCGAGGCATTTCCAGTTGGTCTAGCTCGCACAAGCAACATCCTCAAGTTACTAGAGGAACAAGTTTTTCGTCGCTTCGGATTCCCGAGAGCAGTGATCAGCGATAATGGACCACAGTTCGCTGCTAGACAATGGCGCGAGCAACTCCAAAGCTGGGAAGTGGAAGCTTTTTACACTCCCAGGCGAATCCACCGAGCGGAAGAACCAGGAGATAAAGAAATGAGTACGAATCCGTATGCAGGGACAAGACGCCAGACAGTGGGCTAATCATATTCAACCAATTCTCTTCGAACTACGCTCCCGTACAAACGCAGCAACAAGAGTGACACCAGCCCGAGCCCTGTTAGGATATGATCTACCCCGCCCAGCAGAGCGTCTAATCCCAGCAGACCACCGTGACCGAGGAGAAGAGAGAGAGGAGATTCTGGAGGACATCCGACAAAGACAACGGCAATACATCCGCATTTACGATAACCCGAATGGCCCCGCGAAATTCACCAGAGGACAACAAGTGATTATCCGTAATTATGCCATTAGCAATTCCGAAAACCCTGCAGGATTCGCTCCAAAATGGCTAGGTCCGTTCACGATCAACGAACACTTCCATGGACGCGTCTATCTGATAAACAGAGATGGACGCATTGTTCGAGATCATGCGGATGATATAAGACCAGCACCCTCTGACGATGCCCCGGACCCAGAACCCCTTCAGGACATGAACGATGAAGACGATCCTCTCCCAGGTCCCTCTAGCCCAAGTGTTTGAAGTGCTTTGTTTCCGTGATATAGACACCTCTCCCGAATCTAGTGACACTGTGATACCCCCCCAATGGACGCGTTAAACATTGCGCGAATATGGACAGGAATCCGAACAACCCCAAGTAGACTGACAATGGGCAGTCCAAACTTCAGCAGGCTACAACAGGAAGTTAGCTCTACCACCGTGTAGGTTGCATTGGTAAGCAGCCTGAACTTACCCAAAGGCGAAAAATAACTTTGCCCAAAGGCGAAAAATACTGCCATGTATTTTTCCAATTAATTCATTCGTTTTTTTTGTATATATTTTGTTGTATATTTCCACGGCATTCTTGTTCATATTCAGTCTATTTTTTTGTACATACTTTTTTGTATTTTGTTTATATTTTAGTGTTTAGTTTAGGACGAGTCACGGATTCTACTAGTTTGAAGGGGCCGAATCATTATCAAGAATTATTAACAAGAATTCGGTAATACCCCAAAAGAATTATTTGGGGTATAACCCAATTCTATTTCGATTATTTGCAAACTAGTAAAATCCGTGTCTCCAAGAATTTGTGTTAATGAACAGTCGTAAAACCAAAAACGCCCATCATGCCAGCTAGGCGCGTAAGGAATATTCGCCCAACAATATTCGGGAAAAACCCTAGCACTTTTCGTGGTTTATATGAAACCGCGAATTACAACGATTACGCCGCTTAGGCAATTGTAGAATAAAATAGCTGAGAGAAAGACCTTTAATGTAATATAAATCACAAAGCAATAAGTTGCTAAGTAACACTTTTATATATTTTTTTATTTTATTAATTAACTTCTCTAGCTGTCATGATGGGACAATAGGTTTTTCACGACAAGATTTTTCCAAACGAAAAATCAGTTAAAACTATGAAAGCGTGCGGAACAAATACATTTACACTATTCATTAATTATTAATTGAGTTTTGATCATGTAATCATTTTTTGCCTGATCCCTACTTTTTATTTTTTGTGTGCAAAATAATTTCCCTCTCATGCCAATGCATTTACCATGGAGGAAAATTATTCACAAGAATTTACTTCATTTTATTTCGGGTTCCGCGAAGTGTCCCCAAGGGCAGACGGGCAAAAAATGGTTAGCGCGAACCAGAAATCGTAGTGAGGGATGCGATTTTTGGGCAAGCATATATAATGACAAGAGCTGGTAACTTTAATCAGTGTTCAAACAGCTGTCATCTAGTTGCTATCCCAAGTCAGTGTAAATGTTGTAAGTTTCTTTTGTGTGCCGTTATTTTGTTATTACTTTTTTTATTTCATTTATACGTTTTCTTTTGTTCATTTTTTTATCTTCGTCAATTTTTGTTATATATTCATTTGTCGTTAATTGTTTTGTTTTGTTGTTATTAATAAATTGTTGCTAATATTTTGCTTTAAACAAAACAATCTTTTTCATTTGCAATAATAACAATTGTCCCTTTACAATAAAATTTATAAGTGGAGTAATAAAATCTCGTGAGTGGTTCTTGACCGACTGTTCATTGGATGTAGAGGGTGAGTATACATTTTTTTTTATTATAAAATGATTGTGTTCAAACAAGAGTTAATCAGGGGGATACCGAATTAGGCATCAGGCCAGCTTCTCTGGTTTAATTCATTTTTATCGGGAGCCTTTGACTCCAAAAGCCAAAGGCCTTAAACATCCCACGTGATAAGTAGTCGTTATAAGCTAACCCCTGCCTTTGAGCATGTTTGCCAAAGGGGCAATGTCCCGTAATGACGCCCACGGTTTGAGCGATGTCGCTCCACTTTAGCGAGATAAGAGCATCGCTTTTTTTCTTCTCGCATCTAGGCCATATCTACCTGGCAATGCTACAGCTGCTCTCATTTCCCCACCTACTGTTTGTGATGCTGGAAATGGTATTATTGAGAATTGTCTTACATGACACTAAGGTACGGCTGGAAAAGTGCTAGAAAAGCTTATACAGCCCC
Source organism: Philonthus cognatus (assembly GCA_932526585.2). Lineage (NCBI taxonomy): Eukaryota > Metazoa > Arthropoda > Insecta > Coleoptera > Staphylinidae > Philonthus > Philonthus cognatus. Next base: position 78,683,625 of record OW052243.1, on the reverse strand, counting down.
GCCTCTTATCCGCGGTCCGTTCAACCGGTAATCTATCTGAACAGCAATACGGTTTCCGCCGTGGGCGCTCTACCATCGTTGCAGTGCGGCAGGTCGTAAAGGCTCTCGAAAGGGCACAAGAGGGAAACCACCACTCACGGAGAATTGTAGTGCTAGTCACCTTAGACGTTAAAAATGCTTTAATTTCAGCACGGTGGTGTGACACTTTAAGAGCATTGCGAAAGTTCCAGGTTTCCAACTATCTTATTAGAATTGTAGGGGATTACCTAGATGACCGATCGTTGAACTACAATACAGCTGAGGGACAACACTCGTGGAAAGTAACAACAGGGGCAGCTTAAGGATCAATCTTGGGCCCCGATCTGTGGAATGTGGCATACGATGGCCTGTTGCGTCTGAACATGCCCGAAGATTCGCATCTGGTGGGATATGCAGATGACGTCGCAGCCCGCACAGTTGAGTTGGCACAACTGAAACTCAAACAGGTCATGAAAAGAGTTAGCGGATGGATGACAGACCACGGGCTGACACTGGCAACCGCAAAGACAGAGATCCTTATCCTCACCACAAAAAGAATACCAACTATATTGGAAATGTTTGTGGGAGAGGAGCAAGTGACAACGAAGCAAACAGCGAGGTATCTTGGCATTACAATAGAGACCAAACTCTCATTTAGCTGCCATATTCAGAAAGTAGCAGAAAAGGCAGAGGCCGTGATGGCATCCTTAAGTAGGATCATGGCTAACACCCATGGTCCGAAGCCTCGTAAACGCCGCGTACTGATGACGACAGTCTAGTCAATACTACTATGGAGCAGAGATATGGGGGAGACAAGATGACTGTAGAATTCCACCGCAAACTTGTAGCCTCCGTGCAAAGAAGAGCAGCCCTCAGAGTGGCGTGTGCAAACCGTGCGGTCTTTGAGTCAGCGGTTCTGGTAATTGAAGGAGTGATCTCCATTGGGCTACTGGCGATCGAACGAAAGACCATTTACGGTCAGAAGGCCTAGTATGGGCGCGAACAGGCCAAACAGATGGAGAGGGAGAGAATACTCTAGAAATGGCAGGCCGAGTGGACAGCAAGCGGTAAGGGCAGGTGGACTGCCAGGCTTCTTCGCGTCCTAAAACCGTGGGTAGAGCGAAAGCATTGAGAAGTATCCTACTACCTGACGCAGTTCCTGAGCGGACATGGATGCTATCGGTACTACCTCTACAAGATGGAAAAGTTTGCAGTTCCAGCGTGCAAGTACTGCGGACACGCTAAAGAAGACGCGGAGCATATGTTCTTCTTTTGCGAAAGGTGGACGCCAGAAAGATTGGCATTAGAGCAACGACTCGGAGAACTGTCTCCAGAGTCAATCATAAAAAGTATGCTTGCTAGCGAAGATCAGTAGTAGATCAGTAGCGACCTACGCGGAGAACGTCGTCCGCATAAAACATGAAGAGGAAGCGCAAGGCGAAATTTGAAAGGCCTATTTGGCAGGTGGAAAGGCCCAACCTGAAGTAATGTGGTGAACAGTTCCAGGTTAGTGTCCTAGAAGATAGTGGGAGGGGTTTTAGTTGGTAGCCGCATGGAGTCCGACACACAGCAATACGGTTTCCGCCGTGGGCGCTCTACCATCGTTGCAGTGCGGCAGGTCGTAATGGCTCTCGAAAGGGCACAAGAGGGAAACCACCACTCACAGAGAATTGTACTGCTAGTCACCTTAGACGTTAAAAATGCTTTAATTTCAGCACGGTGGTGTGACACTTTAAGAGCATTGCGAAAGTTCCAGGTCTCCAACTATCTTATTAGAATTGTAGGGGATTACCTAGATGACCGATCGTTGAAAGTAACAACAGGGGCAGCTTAAGGATCAACCTTGGGCCCCGATCTGTGGAATGTGGAATGTGAAATGTGTTGCGTCTGAACATGCCCGAAGATTCGCATCTGGTGGGATATGCAGATGACGTCGCAGCCCGCACAGTTAGTTGGCACAACTGAAACTCAACCAGGTCATGAAAAGAGTTAGCGGATGGATGACAGACCACGGGCTGATACTGGCAACCGCAAAGACAGAGATCGTTATCCTCACCACAAAAAGAATACCAACGATATTGGAAATGTTTGTGGGAGAGGAGCAAGTGACAACGAAGCAAACAGCGAGGTATCTTGGCATTACAATAGATGCCAAACTCTCATTTAGCTGCCATATTCAGAAAGTGGCAGAAAAGGCAGAAGCCGTGATGGCATCCTTAAGTAGGATCATGGCTAACACCCATGGTCCGAAGCCTAGTAATCGCCGCGTACTGATGACGACAGTCCAGTCCATACTACTATATGGAGCAGAGATATGGGGAGACAAGATGACTGTAGAATTCCACCGCAAACTTGTAGCCTCCGTGCAAAGAAGAGCAGCCCTCAGAGTGGCGTGTGCAAACCGTACGGTCTTTGAGTCAACGGTTCTGGTAATTGAAGGAGTGATCCCCATTGGGCTACTGGCGATCGAACGAAAGGCCATTTACGGTCAGAAGGCCTAGTATGGGCGCGAACAGGCCAAAAAGATGGAGAGGGAGAGAATACTCTAGAAATGGCAGGCCGAGTGGACAGCAAGCGGTAAGGGCAGGTGGACTGCCAGGCTTCTCCGCGTCCTAAAACCGTGGGTAGAGCGAAAGCATTGAGAAGTATCCTACTACCTGACGCAGTTCCTGAGCGGACATGGATGCTATCGGTACTACCTCTACAGGATGGGAAAGTTTGCAGTTCCAGCGTGCAAGTACTGCGGACACGCTAAAGAAGACGCGGAGCATACGTTCTTCTTTTGCGAAAGGTGGACGCCAGAAAGATTGGCATTAGAGCAACGACTCGGAGAACTGTCTCCAGAGTCAATCATAAAAAGTATGCTTGCTAGCGAAGATCAGTAGTAGATCAGTAGCGACCTACGCGGAGAACGTCGTCCGCATAAAACATGAAGAGGAAGCGCAAGGCGAAATTTGAAAGGCCTATTTGGCAGGTCGAAAGGCCTAACCCGAAGTAATGTGGTGAACAGTTCCGGGTTAGTGTCCTAGAAGATAGTGGGAGGGGTTTTAGTTGGTAGCCGCATGGAGTCCGACACACAGTACGTAAATTTATTTCCCTTCCTATCATTAAAAAAAACATGACATTAAGGAAATTCCTGGATGTTGATTTATTGAGGACGAGTGTAGCCTCGTACCGTTCTTTGCTAGCTCGTCCGTTGTATTGTTACCTGGGTTGTTGCTGTGGCTTGGAACCCAGATAAGCTGGAGGTGTACCTGAGCTGCCAATTCATTCAATGCCTTCCGGCAGACAGATACAACTTTCGAGGTGTTGCATACACCTGTTAGAGCCTTAATTGCAGCCTGGCTGTCGGTATGTATATAGACCTGACCAGCAGAAGTCCCATTAGCCTTTAGCCAGTCTGCAGCTGTCTTGATAGCCATCACCTCCGCCTGCAGAACACTACAATGGTTCGGCAGTCTGAAGGAGATGCGGAGGTGCAGGTCCTCACAGAAAACCCCTCCCCCTCAAGGAGCAACTTTCCTATGAGACCGCACACGGCTTTCTCTATTCCTGTTGCTATTAGAGCGGACTCAATGGCTTCAGGGAACACATTGGTAAACGGTCCCTCAAATGAAAGGCCACTAGTGTAAACTTCTTGTGTCTCATTGTTCCTTCAATTTGGATAACCAAGGAATGTAGAACTGTTTCTACAGATTGTCCTTTAGTATAACCATGTTGAGAGGTCTAAGCTCCCTTTTATGTAAATGTCAACTAGTCTTTCGAGCGTTTTAAGCATAAATAAGGACAGGCTTATAAGCCTGTAATCCTTAGGGTTTGTGTGGGAAATCTTCCCGCTTTTAGAGATAAAGACTACCTCTTTCTTCACTTCTTTCCACATCCTAGGGATGTAGGAAAGCTTAAGACAAGCCACGAACATCGTTTTCGACCAGGGTATGACAATGTACGGAGCTTCTTGTAGCTCGACGGGGCTGATTCCGTCAGGCCCGGCCGATTTGAAGGGCTTGAAGGTATTGATGCCCCAAAATAGCTTCTTTCTGCTTACTATCTTCTGGACGGGGCATTGAGAATCGGAGACCACGGTGGCAGATTGCGCACCTCGTTCTTGTTTTAATTAAAATAAATAAATAAATAAATGTTCATGAATATTTATGTATTTACCAGAGCTGGGACGAATGCTCGTGAAAAGGATTCCAATCACGAATCCGAATCACCTATTATGATTCGAATCACAAATACTCGAATAATGGATTCGTAAGAGATAAATATGATTCAAATCAAAGATTCCAATCACGAATATAAATCCTTTAAGAATAAATTTGATGTTATTATTTTTTTACAACAATTAACAAATAAACATCGTTATCAGTTGTTTTTATAAAAATATTTAAAACCTAATTATTTATTATTAATGTTCAGTGTTCGTTGATAACAGACTAAATATCTGATACTACTTTGATTAAAGATGTATTTGTGTGTTTTTGAACTTCACTTCAAATCAGTGTCTTGAACGCGTGGCGCATGAAGTAAAATTTCGAGTTTAGAAAAGCCCCGTGAAAAATTGTCTCGGGTCGCTGCGCGACCCTCGACAAATTTTCTACGCAGGGCTTTTCTAACTCGAAATTTTACTTCATGCTTAGTCTGGGAGTGGAAACACTCGTTCAAAACTTCAAATTGAACTCTATTATAAAATCGACGAATGCCTGAAAAATTATGTAAATAAAAAATTCACTGAATATCAGTGAATGAAAAACCTGGAAAGTCAGAGAAAAGTCATGGTATTTTATTTAAATTGAACAAAGCACTAACAAAAAAGCCATATGATATTAGTAAATTTGTCAAAATCAACAAGCATCATAAAAAGTACAAAACACGTTAAAGTTTATAAAACCAACTTAAATATTGACAAAAACAATGAAAACAATTTAATAAACTGGGGTTTCCCACAGAAGAAAGTTATAATAACAGGTCAGGGAAAAAATCTTGAATCAGGGAAATGTCGGAAAAATTTAGCATTTCATTTTGTGGCTACCATGTCAGTTTTACTTCAAATAATCTTAAACAAAATTTTGAATACTAGATTATTATTTTTAAAGACATTTTCAGTCATTTAATGTTTTTATTAAAGCAATCAGTTTGAAGTTTCGAACGAGCGTTTCCACTCCCAGACTAAGCATGAAGTAAAATTTCGAGTTTAGAAAAGCCCCGCTTAGAAAATTTACCGAGGGTCGCGAAGCGACCCGAGACAAATTTTCAGGGGGCTTTTCTAAACTCGAAATATTACTTCATGCGCCACGCGTATAAAACACTGATTTAACGAGAAATTTAAAAATACACAAAACTATTTTTTCATGTTAATCCTCACAATTAATTCGAATTATTTTTGACGATTCAAATCCTTTTGTAAGTATTCGAATCCTTTTATGAGGATTCGAATCATCCGCATTTGGATTCTAATATGAATCCTCTTAAAAAATGTAACGAATCCGGATCACGAATCTTGAATGATTGGAATCCTGCCCAGCTCTGGTATTTACTTATTTTTGCCAATTTATTACGTTTTCATCAATTTTGATCAGTCGTAAATTTCTTAATCTTTCGAAGTTAAAGGAGAACATAATTATTTTCTAGTTTGATCAATTATCATAAACATTGTAATTTAGGAGTCTTCCAAAAATTTTATAGAAATTGAAAATTATCAAATTACTGCAATTAATTATTTTTTAATAGCTCTATGAAAATTTGACATTTTAAGAAAGTACAGATTTATTGAAATTTTACGAAAACTATTAAATTACTGAACTACTGAATTTTTCGAATACATTGTGAAAATTAATAAATTACTGAAATTCACGAATCTTTCGAATGCATTGTGAAAATTATGTGAATTGAAAGAAATATTCAAACTTCACCAACATTTAAAGAAATTACAGATATATTGTAATTTTTCGAAAATTATCAAATTACTGAAGTTCACAATTTTTTTTAAACAATCTAAATTGAAAGAAAAATTGAAATTTGACTATAATTTGAAGAAGGTACAGTTTTGTCGAAATTTGAAAGTACTGAAACTCCCGATTTTTTTTAACTATGAAAGTTATCGAAATTGAAAAATAGATTCAAATTTGAAGGAAATCAAAGACATTTCAGATTTGTTGTAATTTTACGACAATTATTAAATTACTGAAATACACGATTTTTTTAAAAAACTTAATGAAAGATGTGTAAATTGAAAGGAAGATTCAAACTTTAATAAAATTTAAAGAAATTTCAGATTTATTGTAATTTACTATAAATTATCAAATTACTGAAATTCACAAACGTTTTAAAAACACATAAAGATTAAAATTTGACAAACATTTAAAGAAAGTACAGATTTGTTGAAATTTTTGTCCAATTTACTGAAATTCGCGATTTTTTAAAAACTTTCATAAAATTATGTAAATTGAAAGAAATATTCAAATTTAAAGGAAATTACGAAAATTAACAAATTTCCTGACCAAAATTATGAACATACAATCTTGAACAACAAATAGGGAAACAAGCGTATTATTAAAATGAAAGTCTTTGTAAGTGATAACAATCAAAATCATTTAGAATGTAATGTAATAATTCAACATATAAAAAGGATTTTCTAAAAATGTTTCATTTTTATAAATCCTCGACATTTTGAACATTTCTCAATTGTTGACATCTAGAAACGACAATCAGGGAATGTACACCATGTAATTTTCCAGGTATTCGTTGATTTTATAAGAGTTAAATTTGAAATTTGTAACTAGTGTCGTCTACTCCCAGACTGAGAATGAAGTAAAACTCGAAATTTTTTTCATGCGCCACGCGTATAAAACATTGACAATATTGTGAAGTTTGAAATATACTGCTTATGTTTGGTTTCGCGTTAATAAATTTTAGAAAAGTATTATGCGATTTCGAAATTCGTGCTTTATAATATGTTTTCTTTTTACCACTTAATAAAACTTGAATTACCTTTTTCTCCCCTATATTTGGTTTGGTTATATAAAATTATTTTAAGGGGTCAGGGAAATAAATCTGGCATCAGTTAAAAGTCAGGGAAATTTAACATATCAAGTTGGTCGCCACCGTGTTATTCAAGTATTTGAATATTAATTTTTATTCTAAGCTCTATTTTCATGGAATACACGTTTTCCTCGATGATAAAATATCTTTATTCTCTATAATGACATTTTCACAGCTCACGCTTAAGATCTATTGTCTCAAGTTTATTGTACTTTTTATGCAAATCCATCATATTTATTATAAATATATACGCACTGATATTTCCTCATAATTTTTCTTTAATTTGCGTCAGATTACATTTTAATGGCCGCAACTCGATTGCTTTTGTTAATAACAAAATAAGTGTTGCGCGCGTACGGTTCGCATTTGAATATTCAATTTAATTGTCTGGCGCGAGTCTATCCTACTCCCACACGCTGCATTAAAACTGGAGCAGCGGAGGCCGTCAATTGAAGAGATGAACTTATTGGGCAACTGGCCTACCAACTGAAGCCAACACCCTGGCCAGAAAGGTCGCTTGGCATTTTTAAAGATCAACAACGTCCATTCCGTAAATCAAAACCTTAGTCCTGAAGAAAGAAACTATGTCGTATATTATTGTTGGGGATTTTTTGGACGACAGCTAATTCGCTGCACTAGTTATGCAATATGCTGATTTGGCCAAATATTATTCAAATGTTTAGGAAGTATTATTTCATTTTTGATATTTAGGTGCGGCTATTACATAATTCATATTTTTATATGATGCATTCCTTCTATCAGGTCAAAAAATTACAGAATTTCTTATGTTAAGAACTAATAAAAAATGAATGACTTCAGTTAAATTGACTAAAACCTGAATAAAGTTTATTATACAGGTATTTTTTTCTTTGAAATATACATATCCTGATGCATACTCTGTAAATGCATTCGTTGTTTTTATAAAAGTTCTTAATCAAGAGGCGGGAACACTCGTTAGAAACTTCAAATTGAACGATTTTAAAATACAACGAATGCTTGCAATCAATATGAATTGATATAAATGCGAATATCATCAGTAGAAACACCTACAGAATAAATATTTTCCGATCCCACAAAATATATCGATATTGAGTATCGATTATATCGTATATCAAAGTATCGATACGGTAAAATATCGTAGTTAAAAGTATCGATATTCAAAATATCAATACTTCTTGATACCAGATCTACGAGATGGGCGTATTTATTTTTATACAGGGTGATATACTTTATGGATCACCCTGTATAAAAATAAATACGCCCTAAAGGAAAATGTCGATTGTTTTTTTCTAAATCAAAAGGACGAATGTTTATCAAAGTTATCAATATTATACAAAAGAGTGTTTTCCAGTCCCTGATTAAGCATGAAGTAAAATTTTGAGTTTAGAAAAGCCTTAAAATTTGGTTTGGTCGTTTAGCGCTACGCGACCAAATCAAATTTTCAGGTTTTTCTAAACTCGAAATTTTACTTCATGCGCCACGCGTATAAAACAATGATTTAAAATGAAGTTCAAAATATACTGCTTATGAAGACTTCAAAAATTCGATGGCGTCCAGTAATTTTCTTTCGAATATAATATGTTTTACATGTTAACCTTTTTTTCGGAAATATAAACAGAATTAAATAGAAAAGCACTTCATTAAACACAAGTAATTCTTTTTAAAAGATAACCCTGCGTCGACGTAGATTTTTACTTTATGTAAAATGTGTTTCATTGTATTCTTAATCTATTGTATAGATGGCGTCAAATAAATAACTAGTATCGAATGTAACGATATCGATTATTTTGCATAAAAATATCGATATTTCAAGATATCGATATATATCGAACACCCCTACTACAGAATATCTCATTGAAGAATCACTAATTTAAAATTATAAATATAATCTTCGATTGTTTTCGTTTTTTTTACATTTTCAAATAATGTTCCTTTTTAGTTTACATAATGGTATCATTCAATTATGGGATTACCGTATGTGTACCTTGTTGGAAAAATTCGATGAACACGACGGCCCAGTCAGAGGTATCTGTTTCCACAACCAACAACCTCTTTTCGTATCAGGAGGAGATGACTACAAAATAAAAGTATGGAACTACAAACTAAAAAGGTGCATCTTCACCCTTTTGGGCCATCTTGACTACATCCGTACAACCATGTTCCACCACGAATACCCGTGGATAGTATCAGCTTCCGATGATCAAACCATCCGTATTTGGAACTGGCAGAGTCGTACTTGCATTTGCGTACTCACAGGCCACAATCATTATGTTATGTGCGCTTTATTCCACCTTACAGATGATTTATTGGTCAGCGCTTCGCTGGATCAAACAGTGAGGGTTTGGGATATATCCGGTTTGAGGAAGAAGAATGTAGCGCCTGGACCTGGCGGATTAGAAGATCATTTGAAGAACCCCGGAACTACCGATTTATTCGGCCAAGCAGATGCTGTAGTGAAACATGTTTTGGAAGGGCACGATCGTGGAGTAAACTGGGCTTGTTTCCACCCAGTCCTCCCGTTAATTGTTTCCGGGGCCGATGATCGCCAGATTAAATTATGGAGGATGAACGACAGCAAAGCCTGGGAGGTTGACACATGCAGAGGACATTACAATAACGTATCCTGCGTGCTTTTCCACCCAAGACAAGAACTTCTATTGTCTAACAGCGAAGATAAAAGTATCCGCATTTGGGATATGTCAAAGCGCACATGCTTACACACATTCCGTCGCGAGCACGAGAGATTCTGGGTGCTGACCTCGCATCCGAGCTTGAACTTATTCGCCGCTGGACACGATTCCGGTATGATCATCTTTAAACTGGAAAGGGAGCGTCCTGCTTACACCGTGCATGGAAACATTTTATATTACGTGAAAGAACGCTTCTTGAGGAAGCTTGATTTTACTAATTCTAAAGATACACCAGTGATGCAACTGCGAGGTGGTGGAAAGAATCCTGTATACAGTATGTCTTTCAATCCCGCTGAAAATGCGGTGTTGTTGTGTATGAGGTCGATGATTGTTGATGGGAATAATTACGATTTGTATACCATTCCTAAAGATCACGAGAGTGAGGGCATGTCAGAGGTGGAAAATAAGAGATCTCCTGGAAATACGGCTGTTTGGGTTGCTCGGAATAGGTTTGCTGTACTTGATAGAAATCTCCAGGTAAGATTAATTTCAATCAACATTAGATAATAGTGTTATTAACAAATTCCTTTAGCTTAGCATCAAGAATCTTAAAAATGAAACAACGAAAAAGATTGTAAGTCCTAGTTGTGATGAGATCTTCTATGCTGGCACGGGTATGCTCCTCCTACGGGACATGGAACAAGTTACATTATTTGATGTTCAACAACGCCGCACAATTGCACAATGTAAGTCAACCTTTCCCTAATGTATTAACGGATGTGAAGTTAGCAATAGATTCCAGCAATAGATTTAAAAAAATCATATTTCTGAAATTATTTACTATACAATAAAACTACATTAACAGTACGCTCTAGTGCATATACTATGTATATTTATGACATAACCACCCCTAATTTTTAACCCCATATAAAAAAAATTGTACTTGGTTATAAACACGCTTTAATTTCAAATTGAAATTAACCAATGTTCCCAAAATGCCATAACAAAAATAAGCATACCGTTGGACAGTACACACCCTTAGCTAATAAATGCAACAATAAAATTAGGGTCACCGCCCTTAAAACTTAAAAAAATATTTTTTTGTTCCTCGTTCTTACACGCACATGCTTCTTTTTCAAATTAAAATTTAACATTGTTCCCAAATTGCCATAACAAAAATAGGCACACCATTGGACAGTAAACACTCTTAGCTAATAAATGCAACAATAAAATTAGGGTCACCACCCTCAAAACTTGAAAAAAATATTTTTTTTGTTCTTTGTTCCTACACGCACACGCTTCTTTTTCAAATTAAAATTTAACAATGTTCCCAAAATGCCATAACAAAAATAAGCATACCGTTAGACAGTACACACCCTTACCTAATAAATGCAACAATAAAATTAGGGTCACCGCCCTCAAAACTTAAAAAAAAAATTGTGTTTGTTCCTCGTTTTAACACACACACGCTTCTTTTTAAATTAAAATTTAAGAATGTTCGCAAATTGCCATAACAAAAATAGGCATACTGTTGGTCAGTACACACCCTTAGCTAATAAATGCAACAATAAAATTAGGGTGACCGCCCTCAAAACATGAGAAAACAATATGTTTTTGTTCTTAGTTCTTACACGCCCACGCTTATTTTTAAAATTAAAGTTTAAAATGAAGCGTGGGCGTGTAAGAACTAATAAAAAAAAATTGTTTAAGTTTTGAGGGCGGTGACCCTAATTTTATCGTTGCATTTATTAGCTAAGGGTGTAAACTGTCTAATGATACGCTTATTTTTGTTGTGGCAATTTGGGAACATTGTTAAATTTTAATTTGAAAAAGAAGCGTGTGCATGTGAGAACGAAGAACAAAAAGTTTTTTTTTCAAGTTTTGAGGGCGTTGACCCTAATTTTATTGTTGTATTTATTAGCTAAGGGTGTGTACTATCCAACGGTATGCCTATTTTTGTTATGGCAATTTGGGAACATTCTTAAATTTTAATTTAAAATGAAGCGTGTGCGTGTAAGAACGTGGAACAAATAATTTTTTTTTCTAGTTTTGAATGCAGTGACCCTAATTTTTTTGTTGCATTTATTAGCGAAGGGTGTGTTCTGTCTAACAGTATGCTTATTTTAATTATATTTAAATACTAGTTGTGTCATCTAGCGGCCACAGCGCAAACTGCTTGCGTTGTCTTAGAATTTAGTTTTTGTTAATGATATAAAAAAGAATATATTTTATTGGCAGTTGAATAAAGCACGCTGTTAAAGTAACACGTATTTTAATGTTTCGCCCGTTAATTAAATTATAAATTAATAATATAAAACAAAGTAAAATAACGTAACATGGCGCAGTCGCGTATTTAAACATAGTGAAAAGTATTTAAACAATAATTTAAAAAGGTGTTAAGTGTACTATGAAAATGGAAGTGGCTAGAGGGGTAGCTCCGATGATAATGGAGGGTAACGTGTCCAGCAATTGGAAGTTCTGGAAAAGTCGGTTCCTAAATTACTTAGCTGCAACGGAGTACTCCAGTAAGAGCGAAAAAACTCAGTGCGCACAGCTACTTCATTACATTGGTGAAGAAGGATTTAGAATTTATAATACGTTTACATTCGCCCAGGATGAGGAAAATAAATTAGATTTATTGATACAAAAGTTTGATAAACACTTCGAACCCAAGAAAAACGTTGAATTTGAACGTTATAAATTATTCACACGAAAACAAAAAAATGGCGAAACTGTAGAACAATACGTGACAGATTTAAAAAATATATCCTTATCATGTGAGCTAGGAGAGTTGAAAGACGATCTCATAAAAAGCGTTTTAATATGTGGTGTTGCGAGAAATGAAATGAGAGAGAGGCTGTTAGAAAAGGATAGTATAAAATTAGAGGATGCGATAGCATTGTGCAGGAATATGGAAAGTTCGAAGGTCATCGCTTCAGCATTGGACGACGAGGAGGAAGAAAAAATTAACGTAGTCAAGCGAAGGATGGACAACGATAGATGGCGACAGGGTGGAAATGCATCAGGACATACAGGATCAACAACAGCGACAACGTCGGCGAATCAACTCAATGTGCGCAAGTTCAAAAATTCGCGAGTAAAGTGCGGGAGATGTGGAAAAATGCATCCGAAATTCAAATGCCCTGCGTATAATCAAAAATGTGTGAAGTGTCATGGCCAAGGTCATTTTGCGCGTATGTGTAAAGTGCAGCTGATTAATGTGGAACACGAAGAGGAGCAGCAAATTCAATTGAACGAAAACTCTATTTTTATAGGAAGCGTCGAAGAAAATAATAACAAAAGGAATTGGACGGTTTGTTTAAAAATTAATAACATTTATGATTTAAATTTTAAAATTGATACAGGGGCTTCAGCAAATTTAATTCCTAATCACTTGTATAAAAAAATGCAAAATGAAAATTTAAAGAAATCATGCGTAATTTTAACAACTTTTACAAATGATAAAATTCCTATACTAGGTGAAATTAATTTAAATTGTACTTATAACAACCAAAACAAACTTATTAAGTTTTATATTGTAGATTCACCTCAATCTCCGGCAATACTAGGGCTTGAGTCATGCATTGAATTAAATTTAATTAAAAGAATTGATCAACTAGATAAAGTAGAGTTCATTCATGAGTATAATGATTTATTTGAAGGAATTGGCTGTTTCTCAGAACCATATGAAGTAAAAATTAATAATAATATTGTTCCAACCATTAGTGCTCCACGTAAGATTCCATTGTCTTTACACGAAAAATTAAAACAGACACTAAAAGAAATGGAAAAACAGAAAATTATAAAACGGGTAGACGAACCAACTGATTGGGTTCATCCGATGGTTATTGTGAGAAAAGACAATGGAACCTTACGAATTTGTTTAGATCCCACAAACTTAAACAAAGCTATAAAAAGGGAATATTTTCAATTACCTTCTTTTGAGGAAATAACCGCTAAAATGGCAGGCGCTAAATTTTTCAGTCACTTGGACTCATCGCAGGCTTTTTGGCAAATATCATTAACAGATAACAGCTCAAGGATTTGTACGTTTGCAACTCCTTTTGGACGTTACAGGTTCTTGAGGCTGGCATATGGACTAAAATGTGCATCTGAAGTTTTTCATAAGAAATTTAGCGACATATTTGACATAGATGGTATAGGTGTTTATATCGATGATATAATTGTTTGGGGAAAATCAGTTGAGGAACATAATACAAAATTAAAACAAGTAATGGAGATAGCAAGAAAAAATAATATTAAATTTAATAAAGAAAAATGTAAATTTTTAAAAACAGAATTATTATTCATGGGTCATATAATTAACGAAAATGGAATAAAGCCAGATAATTCAAAAATTCAAGCAATAATCGAAATGCCTAAACCTAATGATGTAAAATCACTGCAACGTTTTTTAGGCATGGTAAATTATGTAGGGAAATTTATAAATAATTTAGCTGAAATTACAGCACCATTAAGAAATTTAATTAGAAAAAATAGCATGTGGAATTGGACAGACATACATGATAAATGTTTAGAGAAATTAAAATCAATTTTAACAAAAACACCGGTATTACAACATTATAAAGTAAATAAAAAGACTGTGTTATCGGTTGATGCTTCCAAAGATGCTGTAGGTGCAGTTTTACTACAAAATAAAATGCCCTGTGCATATGCATCTAAAGCATTAACGGATACACAGAAAAGGTGGGCACAGATCGAGAAAGAGTTATTTGCAATATTATTTGGATGTGAGAGATTCTCTCAATTCATATATGGTAAGCAGATTGAAGTTGAAACTGACCACAAACCTCTGGAATCAATATTTAAGAAAAGTTTAAATGATTGTCCGTTAAGATTGCAGAGAATGCTCTTACGGTTACAGAAGTTTGATTTAAAAGTTTATTATAAACCTGGTAGTAAATTAGTTGTTGCAGATACACTTTCTCGAGCCTGTATTAATTCAAATAATCCTAAAGATATAGAACTAGAAAAATCAATTGAAGGACATGTATGTTTAATAAAAGAAAATGTAAAAATGTCAGAGAAAAGGAAAGTAGAAATGAAAATAGACACATTAAAAGATTCAATTTTGAGTAAAATTTCAGAATATATTAAAACAGGGTGGCCACCACAAGAAAAGAACACAGAATTAAAATATTTTTATAATTTAAAAAATGAAATTTTTGAACATGATGAATTATCATATATACAAAATAAATTAATGATTCCTAAAATACAAATTCCACAAATATTAAAAATTTTACACTACACACATCTAGGAATAACAAAAACAATTAGTTTAGCAAAAGATTTACTTTTTTGGAAAGGAATGTCGAGTGATATAACAAATTACATAAAAAATTGTAGAACTTGCATGAAGTTTCAAAATTCAAACACTAAAGAACCAATGATGTTAAGAAAAATGCCTGAGCTTCCATGGCAACATGTGTCATGTGACTTATTTTACTTAAATAATAGCAATTATTTATTAGTAGTAGACAACTATTCCAAATTTGTTGAAATTCAAATTTTAAATGAAAATACCAATTCGATGACAATCATTAATCACTTAAAGTCAATGTTTGCTCGATATGGAATACCAGAGATTGTGTATTCGGATGGAGGTCCACAATTTATATCCATTAACTTTAAAGAATTTAGTAATCAGTGGCAATTCGAACACATAATTTCTAGTCCATATAATAGTCAGTCGAATGGTCAAGCTGAGAGATCAGTACAGACAATTAAAAAAATATTTAAAAAATCTTTAGAAGAAGGAAAAGATTTATATCTTACATTATTAAATCTTAGAAATACACCTATAAGTGATTTAGGCTCTCCAGCCCAACTATTAATGTCCAGAAGGTTGAAGAGCTTAGTCCCAATCAACAATAATTTATTAAAACCAAAAATAGTAAATTTGAAAGAAAAACAAAAAGAATTATTTAAAAATCAATTGAAAGGCAAATTTTATTATGATTTTAAAACAAAACAATTGCCTGTATTGAAGAAAGGAGAGAGAGTGAATATACAATTTAAGAAAAAGTGGAAAAAGGGAATGATTGTTAAAAACATAAGGCCTAGACTATACCGTGTCAAAACTGAAGATGGTCAAACCTTAGATAGAAACCGAAGGTTTTTAGCAATAATTCCCAATAATGACAATGAACCTACCGATGATTGTAACCATCATACTAACGAGCAGGAAGTTTCATTCAATGCAAGCATGGATGATTCGTTTTCATATAATCCACCTACTCATACAAAATGTGGCAGACCTGTGAAAATTCCTGATCGTTTTGGTATTAATAATTAAATTATGTAAACATTATTTTATTGTGAAAAGGGAGATGTCATGATAATTAATTATATTTAAATACTAGTTGTGTCATCTAGCGGCCACAGCGCAAACTGCTTGCGTTGTCTTAGAATTTAGTTTTTGTTAATGATATAAAAAAGAATATATTTTATTGGCAGTTGAATAAAGCACGCTGTTAAAGTAACACGTATTTTAATGTTTCGCCCGTTAATTAAATTATAAATTAATAATATAAAACAAAGTAAAATAACGTAACATAGCATTTTGGTAATATTGTTAAATTTTAATTTACAAAAGAAACGTGTGCGTGTAGGAACGAAGAACAAACATTTTTTTTTCTTCAAGTTTTGAGGGCGGTGACCCTAATTTTATTGTTGCATTTATGAGCTATGAGTGTGTACTGTCCAACGGTATGCTTATTTTTGTTATGGCAATTTGGGAACATTGTTAAATTTTATTTTGAAAAAGAAGCGTGTGCATGTGAGAACGAAGAACAAAAAAAAATTTTTTTTTCAAGTTTTGAGAGCGGTTACCCTAATTTTATTGGTGCATTTATTAGCTAAGGGTGTGTACTATCCAACGGTATGCCTATTTTTGTTATGACAATTTGGGAACATTCTTAAATTTTAATTTAAAAAGAAGCGTGTGCGTGTAAGAACGAGGAACAAATAATTTTTTTTTCAAGTTTTGAATGCAGTGACCCTAATTTTTTTGTTGCATTTATTAGCTAAGGGTGTGTTCTGTCTAACAGTATGTTTATTTTTGTTATAGCATTTTGGTAACATTGTTAAATTTTAATTTAAAATAGAAACGTGTGCGTGTAGGAACGAAGAACAAACAAATTTTTTTAGAGTTTTGAGGGCGGTGACCCTAATTTTATTGTTGCATTTATGAGCTATGTGTGTGTACTGTCCAACGGTATGCTTAATTTTGTTATGGCAATTTGGGAACATTGTTAAATTTTATTTTGAAAAAGAAGCGTGTGCATGTGAGAACGAAGAACAAAAAATTTTTTTTTAAGTTTTGAGGGCGGTGACCCTAATTTTATTGTTGCATTTATTAGTTTAGGGTATGTTCTGTCCAACGGTATGCTTATTTTCGTTATGGCAATTTGGGAACATTGTTAAACTTTAATTTGAAAAAGAAGCGTGGGCGTGTAAGAACTAAGAACAAAAAATATTTTTTTCAAGTTTTGAGGGCGATGACCCTAATTTTATTGTTGCATTTATTAA
The DNA here is from genome assembly GCA_932526585.2 of Philonthus cognatus. Lineage (NCBI taxonomy): Eukaryota > Metazoa > Arthropoda > Insecta > Coleoptera > Staphylinidae > Philonthus > Philonthus cognatus. The sequence goes on along the minus strand of OW052243.1, from coordinate 78,666,382 downwards.
CTAAGGGTGTGTACTGTCCAACGGTCTGCTTATTTTTGTTATGGCAATTTGGGAACATTGTTAAATTTTAATTTGAAAAAGAAGCGTGTGCGTGTAAAAACAAAGTAAAGAAAATATTTTTTTTAAGTTTTGAGGGCGGTGACCCTAATTTTATTGTTGCATTTATTAGCTTGGGGTGTGTACTCTCCAACGGTATGCTTAGTTTTGTTATGGCAATTTGGGAACATTGTAAAATTTTAATTTGAAAATGTAGCAACGAAGAACAAAAAAAATATTTTTTTCAAGTTTTGAGGGCGGTGACCCTAATTTTATTGTCGCATTTATTAGCTAAGGGTGTGTACTGTCTAACGGTATGCTTATTTTATTTATGGCAATTTGGGAACATTGTTAAATTTTAATTTGAAAAAGAAGCATGTGTGTGTAAGAACGAAGAACAAAAAAATGTTTTTTCAAGTTTTAAGGGCGGTGACCCTAATTTCATTGATGCATTTATTAGCTTAGGGTATGTACTGACTAACAGTATGCCTATTTTTGTCTTGGCAATTTGGGAACATTCTTAAATTTTAATTTAAAAAGAAGCGTGTGCGTGTAAGAACGAGGAACAAACAACATTATTTTTTCACGTTTTGAGGGAGGTGACTCTAATTTTATTGTTGCATTTATTAACTAAGGGTGTGTACTGTGATTTGGTATGCTTATTTTTATTATGGCAATTTGGGAACATTGCTAAATTTTAAGTTGAAAAAGAAGCATGTGTGTGTAAGAACGAGGAACAAAAAAATGTTTTTTAAAGTTTTAAGGGCGGTGACCCTAATTTTATTGATGCATTTACTAGCTAAGGGTGTGTACTAACTAATAGTATGCCTATTTTTGTTATGGCAATTTAGGAACATTCTTAAATTTTAATTTAAAAAGAAGGGTGTGCGTGTAAGAACGAGGAACAAAAAAAAATTTTTCAAGTTTTGTGGGCGGTGACCCTAATTTTATTGTTGCATTTATTAGCTAAGGGTGTGTACTGTCTAACGGTATGCTTAGTTTTGTTATGGTATTTTGGGAACATTGTTAAATTTTAGTTTGAAAAAGAAGCGTGTGCGTGAAGGAACCAAGAACAAACAATTTTTTTTTTCAAGTTTTGAGGGCGGTGATCCTAATTTTATTATTGCACTTATTAGCTAAGGGTGTGTACTGTCTAACGGTATGCTTATTTTTGTTATGGCATTTTGGGAACATTGTTAAATTTTAATTTGAAAAAGAAGCGTGTGCGTGTAGGAGCAAAGAACAAAAAAATTATTTTTTTCAAGTTTTGAGGTCGGTGACCCTAATTTTATTGTTGCATTTATTAGCCAAGGGTGTTTACTGTCCAATGGTGTGCCTATTTTTGTTATGGCAATTTGGGAACGTTCTTAAATTTCAGTTTGAAAAAGAAGCGTGTGCGTGTAAGAACGAGGAACAAAAAAACTTTTTTTTAAGTTTTGAGGGCGGTGACCCTAATTTTATTGTTTCATTTATTAGCTAAAGGTGTGTACTGTCTAACGGTTTGCTTATTTATGTTATGGCATTTTGGGAACATTGGTTAATTTTAATTTGAAATTAAAGCGTGTTTATAACCAAGTACATTTTTTTTATGTGGGGTTGAAAATTGGGGCTGGTTATGTCATAAATATACATAGTTCATGCACTAGAACGTACTGTTAACGTATTTTTATTTTATAGTAAATAATTTCAGAAATATGAATTTTTCAAATCTATTGCTGGAATCTATTGCTAACTTCACATCCGTAATGTATTAGTGTAGATAGTTAGGACATCTGTCACTTATGAATTCAAGAGCTATAAGTTATTAACGATTTTAGTACTTAATAAAATCGCGCAAAACATAATTTTTAAATTAATATACACATTGCGTCATATGATGAAATTTTAGTGAAAGTGGTGAGATGCAGATATGTTGTCTGGTCGGCTGATATGTCCCACGTGGCTCTTTTGTCGAAACATTACGTCACAATATGCAACCGAAAATTGGAGCAATTGTGCTCGATCTACGAGAGCATCAAAGTCAAATCTGGCGCTTGGGACGACACTGGCGTTTTCATTTACACTACAAGTAATCACATCAAATACGTTTTAAATAATGGGTATGTACGCTTAAAATAATTGCAATCAACTTTTTTTTAATTATTGAATTTGTTTTATTCAGTGACAATGGAATTATCAGAACACTAGATTTACCTATTTATATAACCCGTGTAAAGGGCAACCAACTATTCTGCCTGGACCGTGAATGCAAACCCAGAATCCTCACAATCGATCCAACTGAATATAAATTTAAATTAGCCCTTATTAATCACGATTACGAGGAGGTTTTGTACATAGTGCGCAATTCGCGCCTTGTAGGACAAGCCATTATTTCCTACCTGCAGAAGAAAGGGTACTCAGAAGTCGCCTTGCATTTCGTCAAGGACGATAAAACTATTTTCGGGCTGGCTTTAGAGTGTGGGAACATTGAGATTGCCCTGGAAGCGGCTAAGTCGCTCAATGATAAAATTTGTTGGGAGAAATTGGCAGAAGCTGCACTAATGCAAGGAAATCATCAAGTTGTGGAGATGTGCTATCAACGCACCAAAAGTTTCGATAAGTTGTCATTCTTGTATTTGATCACTGGTAACTTGGAGAAATTGAGGAAGATGACCAAGATTGCTGAGATTAGGAAAGAACGTTCTGCCCAATATCACGGAGCTTTACTATTGGGTAATTTATTTAAAAAAAAGACATCGAGAACCTCTACTCATAATTTCTTTTAAATTAGGTGATGTTGAAGAAAGGATTAAAGTCATGGAATCAGCAAAAATGGCTTCATTAGCATACCTAACAGCTGCTACTCATGGTCTTCAAAAAGAGGCTGATGAAATTGCACCGACTTGTGGTGAAACAATTCCTTCTGTGAATCCAAATGCCAAGTTTTTGCGCCCTCCTCCTCCAGTACAACAGGCTGAAAGTAATTGGCCATTATTGACAGTTAGCAGGGTAAGTAATTCATTCAAACAAAGTTGAGGTTTATTTTAATAGTAATTTATTTTGTTTTAGGGCTTCTTTGAAAATGCCTCACTTTCAAAGGCTGCACCTCGTTTAACACAACTAGACATTGATCCTAACACTGAGATTGTTATTGAAGATGAAGGTGGTTGGGGAGATGAAGAAGATGATGTTGATGTTCAAGAAGTGCACAAGAGGAAACAGGAAGTTAGTTGATCATAACTAAAGGATTGATTAGTAGAAATTGATTAATTAATTTTGCAGGGTGATGGAGATGGAGTTGGATGGGATGTCGAAGATGCTGATTTGGAGATACCTGATTTGGGACCAGTACAAGTGACCAGCGCTGGTGAAGGCAGCTACATCCATTTGCCTAATCATGGACCCAGTCAAGCAACGATTGTTATTAAAAATACTGACATTCCTGGTATACATGTAATGAATGGGTGTTATGATACAGCTTTCTCTTTGTTGAATTCTCAAGTAAGTGATCTTGTAATTCGAATTATATTTGTGTACATCCTAATATTCTTTCAATTTAGGTTGGTGTGGTGAATTTCGAACCCTACCGCAAGTTGTTCTTAGAAATGTATGGAGCTTCTCGTACAATAAACTCCTGGCAGCAAAATATTCCTCCGCAATTTAACTACCCACAAAAACCAGGGAAAGAGTGTGGAGGTCGAACAACACCAGTAATAACAATACAATTAGCTGATTTAGTACAAAAACTACAGGTAAGATTAACGTTTTTACTTATTGATCTTTTGATAACTAACATTTATTTAATTTACTATTAGTTATGTTATCAATTAACAACTGGAGGCAAATTCACGGAAGCAATCGATCGTCTCCAACAACTCCTCCTTCAAGTAACGCTGTTAGTCCTCGACAGCAAACAAGAAATATCCGAAGCCCAACAACTAGTAAAAATATGTCGGGGCTATATCACTGCCCTAAAAATGGAAACCCTTCGCAAAAGCCTTCCGAAAAACAGCGCAGAGGACCAAGAACGTCAGTGTGAAATGGCAGCGTATTTCACTCACTGCCAACTGCAGCCAATCCATCAAATCCTCACGCTCCGCACTGCCTTGAATATGTTCTTTAAGCTGAAAAACTTCAAAACAGCAGCGTCCTTCGCGAAACGCCTTCTCGACCTAGGACCGAAACAAGAAGTCGCCCAGCAAGCCAGGAAAATCTTGCAAGCGTGCGACGCTAACCTTACAGACGAGATGAAATTGCACTACGACGAACACAATCCGTTCGTTTTATGCGGATTCTCGTTCAGGCCAATCTACAGGGGAAAACCTGCGATTGAATGCGCTCTATGCGGAGCTTCGTACATGACGAACTTCTCCGGTTACCTGTGTAATATCTGTGGGGTTGCCGAAGTCGGTTTTGACGGCCCTGGTTTGAAAATTAGCCACTACCAATCGCGTTAATACTTGTAGAACTAGCTAGATTTATATTGTATTCATCTTGTGATAATCTTTTATAGTTCAACTCAAATGTTAAAATTAAACAGATGTTTTTACACTTGGCTCTATTATTTTTTTTCTTTTAAACTAATTTTGGTTTTTGTATTAAATGAAGCAATTTTTATAAGCAAATCTCTGGAGTTATGCAGTTGTATAAAAGTATTGTTTATTTATGTTATTCATAGTTTGTATGTAACAAATCTGTTCAAATATTTTTAAATAATAATTTTAAAATAAATAATGTTTTTATAAATTTACCAAAAATCCTAGAATTAATTTGTCAAGAGCTTTTAAACAGTACAATTACTCTTAACAGGTAAGTAATAAATTACAAGGATAATTAATAAACGAAGCAAAAACCATTAAACTTGTATATATTTTATGCACACTCCCTGACTTATCAAACAGTCGTTTTAACAGTGTTTTCAAGATTGCGCTACTGTTTAGAACCTTAAATCTACTGTATAAATAAAATTTATTCAGTTAATAATAATTGCAGAATAATTTGTCTACATTTGAAGGGGTCCGCCGAATAACGTAAGCGCCAACTTTTGCTAAGTAATATAAGGAATATCGGAATATCCTACTAAATTTTCTTCTTATTTGAAGGTTTTAAATGGCAAACACGTTTTAGTTTTTTTATATATCAAAAATATTTTTTTTCAATTTCTGAAAAATATGTTAAGTCGCTTGCAACGTTATACAGCGGAGCCCTTTATTTATTGTTAAATATCGGAAAACGTAGGGTTCGAAATTTTTTAAAATAGGGGGCTAAAGGAATAAAAATAAGATATTTATTTTTTCTTTACGTCTCTATTAATAAAGGTTCTATTACCTGTATTTTTCCAATATCTAGTCAATTTACAGGCTGTTTTTTAAAGTGTTACATGGCTATATCTCGGGAACATTTTTTAATTTTTTCATGAAATTTTGGTGAGGTAATAAGCAAAATGGTGGGACACATTTTATCATGTTTTCTACAGTTTACCATTTTCTCGTTTTTGAGGGGTTGGAGTAACTTGAGAATTTTAAATGGGATAATGTATTTTTGTTTTTAAAATTCGAATCTACATAAAAAACTAAGTATGTGTTTAATTTTTTTTACTTGTTTACGGAATTATGATTTATTATGGTATTACAATAATGAAATAACTTAGAAGTTAATTTCAAATTATTTAACGTATATCACGATTGACGTGTTCAAAATCTCTCCCTTTAACTTACAAACACTTTGTCTAAAATAATTTTGTACCCTCTCGTAATATTTTAGAGGTCACTAATAAGCACGAAGAACGGATTCAGTCTTTTATATTATCTGAAGTTGTAGGTGCAGTTGCGATCACTTTATCCTTTAATCGAATCAATCGAACCAGCTTGACCAATCCACCGATTTTCAAATACTTCATCTAAATAATTAATTAAATTTCTACCAATGAAGAATCTCTAAACGTCTTACCTGCCCACAATAATGGAAAGTGGCTTCGTCAGAAAATATAATATCATTCAAGAACCTGTTATTTTCTTGCATTTGTCTTGTGACCCAATTGCATAAGGCAATGCGATTTTTAAAGTGTGCCTATACAGCTCCTGGTGAAACGTAATGGTATAGATAAAACTTGTACAAGTGCAATATGGTTATAATTGATTTTTGACTCATTCTAGCATCTCTAGCAAGCCGTCTGGAACCTACATGAGGATTAATAGCTATCGCTCCCAAAACATTAACTGCCCTGTTTAGTGTTACTCCGAACTCATGGTTTTGCCTTAAGACTTGCCAGTAGTACGATTTCTGGTTTCTAGACTTTTAGTGCCATGTGAGACTTCAGGTTGTTAGATAATCTCTCTGTCCACATTAGTGCAGCTTGTCTAGTTTTCTGCACTACCACAAAATTAACAACATATCAACATGCACATTATAATTTGCTGCCGTGTTTTGAGCAATAAACAGACATTTTTCTAAACCGTCAAAATTCTCAACTGATTTAAGTAAACATTTTTCTATGGAAATGCATATTAAATCCGAAATAAGTGAACTCGATTTATGTGTATAATTTATTTATTTTTTAAATTTAATCAAACTTTGGTTAATCAAGAAAGCAAGTTAAAAAAATGTAACACTTAATTTTCATATAGATTCGAATTTTAGAAACAAAAATACATTATTTCATTTATATTTCCCACCCCACAAAAACGAGAAAATTGTAAAATGTAGAAAATATGGTGAAACGTCTCCCCATATCTCTATTACCTCACTAAAATTTCATAAAAATATTGAAAACTATTTTCTAGATAAAGCCTTGTAAACTTTAAATATACATTGTCCTATGGTGCGTTGTCCGATGCACCACTCAGCAGAGCTGTTCCGAGTACAGGTAAAATGTACTCGAGCAGGCGCGCACCCAGACCCAAGCCCGCGAGCCACCCCTCTGGATGCGCGCCTGTACTCGATCACTGAGTACAAATACTCTACACAAAATATACTTGAGTACCTAACAAAAAGTACTTGAGTACTAACTCGAGTACAAAGTACCGAGTACATCGAGTGAATATGGAATGTGATGATAAAAAATGAAAACATTAAAACACAACCTTACAATTTTGTGGATACTTAGATTAACCTAACTTAATTTCGCAATTTGGAAATATTGGGTTAGGTTACTTGTCAAGTTGTGATGTTAGATTAGGTTAGATGACAAATCGTAAAGTTAGGTTGTTATAAATTTTTTGTAATACTTTAAAAAGGAGAAATTCGTAAATAAATAAATACACATTGTGAAATGTGTAAACAACCTGTCATCTAATGACAGGTTGTTACGTTAGGTTAGAGGACAAATTGTTTGATTCTATCTAATTTGGTAAAGTTGAATTAGGTTAGATGCCAAGTTGTAAAGTTAGACAACAAATCATAAAGTTGGGTTAGTTGATCATTGTGAAATTAGGTAAGATGTACTTCAACCTGTGGCCTGCTGCCGGTCCTCGAAAACTTAAACATCCTTTCTAAAAAAAGTTTCTACAAACCATTTTCTTTAAATAATCAGCAACAAACTAATCCAACTTCACAATTTAGAGTAACAGAGCTATCATAAATGACAAATCGTAAAGATAGGTTAGAGGACAACTTATGGAATTAGGAGTTATCATATTACCCAACTTCACAATTTAGGTTAGATAAGATAGGTGTTACTTAAGTTAGGATAATAGACAAGTTGTGAAGCTAGGTTGGGATACGTTGTGATTTGGTTGGGTTAGGTTATAACTTCATAAAATGGTAATCCGAGTAATTGTCGGAAAGGTTTGTTCAGGTTAGGTTAGGCTGGGTGCATCTTACTTATGCAAATCTGCTCTAAACAAACCTTAGTATCGTCTATCGTATCTATCCTAACCTAAGTCTATTGTATCTAACCAGTTTAGAAAATTCTTAAGATTATTTTAAATTTTTCACAATTCTCACGTTTTACAAGATTTTGTTTACATAGTTTTGACATATTTGCGATTTTTGACATATTTAGATTGAGTGCACGTACAGAACTGTCATCTAACCCTATTTAACAGTGACATGATGTTTGAAACGTTTGAATATTCGGATATTTAAATATGAACAAATATTTTAATATCCAAATTTTCAGGCTTTTCTAAACTCCAAATTTTACTTCATGTGCCACCCTTATAAAACACTTATTTTGAAAGAAGTTTAAAATATACTGAGTAGGTATGCATGTTTTAAATTTGAGCATTGAAAAACATATTCAAATATATAAATAATTCGAATATTTAAATATTTGTACAAAAACATAATCAAATATTCCAATATGTGTGAAGGGGTGCCAAACTTTCGCACTTTCCAGCACAAACCATTGAACATTTTTAACTATAGTGACAGTCACAGTAAGGCGACGTGACGCTCACAGAGTTACATCTAACCTAACTTGACAAAGCGAAAACTAACCTAACCCAACTTTTGACATTTCATCACTTCCTACACTTATTTTCAACGTTTTTAAAGTCTGGTATTTATAACTTTTTTTACGTATGTATCACAATGTTTACTAAATGATAGTCGATGATAGTCAAAGCGATAACTACCGAAAGCTGTTCCAGGTACAAGTAAAATTTAATTAAAAATAATCATAATTAATTCAAGTAACAAATCGCAGCACACCATATCGAGTTGACAGCTGTCAAAATCGAATAATGCTAGCTTTGATCAAGTTATTATCCAACGTAACATAATTTTATAACTAAGTAAAACTTGGTTAGGTTAAATGAAAAACTCTGAAACTAGGTTCGGCTTTATGACAAATCATAAGGTTGGGTCTTCTAACACAACTTTACGATTTGTCGTCAAATTGTGAAATTAGGTTAGGTTATTATCCAATCTAACTCAACTTTACAATTTAGCGTAGTTGGATTAGATAACAAGTTGTGAAGAACCCAACTTCACAACTTGTCATCTAACACAACTACGCTAAATTGTGAAGTTGGGTTTTGTTATATATCAAATTGTGAAGTTAAACTAAGAATGAACTAAAATGTGAATTTTGTAAAAAAGTAATAAAATGTTGAATCTTGCAAATTGTGAGTTTATGAAAATTTTCAAAAATGCTTACTTACTAAAAGTGGTAAGTACTTAAGGTAGTAAATAAGATTTTTGACATTTCATGTCTTTTTGCTTGCCATTTTACATCACTTTCTACATTTTACGTCACTTTTGCCTTTTTTCGACATATCTACGACGATATTTGATCCATAATGGCAATTAATACTTTGGCCTTGGGCTATAATGATACTTGACGTAGGTCGGCATTAGCCCATATTTGAACTATATTTACTATTAACGTAAGTCGGCGTTTGATATTGATTGATATAGCCGACATTTGAACTGTAGTGACAGTTGACATAAGTTGGCATCAGACGACATTTAGTCCACCTAACCTAATATGACCACCTGACCTAACTCTTGAAGTTTCATCACCTTTGACGTATTTTCGACATTTTAAGTCACTTTTTAACATTTCAAGTGCACAGCTTTAGCTTTATTCATTATTGCCACACACCTTTACTTTTTCTGCAAAAGTAAGTGATTTTCTATTTTATTATTATTCTTACAAAAAAACATAATTTTTTTGTTTAGGTGAAGATTACAGTCTGCAGCTACAAGAGATCATTAAATTATGAATCCTTTGAATTACACAATTCCATGCATTGATAAAAGTTCTGAAGAATGGCACAAAGCTTTGTACAATGCATTTATTTCGGAATATAAAAGATATCTGCAGACCTTAGGCTTTGGAGGTAGATTTTTCAGCGAAAAAGTTTCTAAGAAAGAGGAGAATAATGAAAATCAGGTTGTTTACATGCAAAAAGCTATTTTATTCAGTATTCAATTAAATGAGCCATTTTTCATCACCAAACTTCATGCAATCGAGTGTAATAGGATTCAGTCTTCAAATTCAAGAGCTTCTATAAATCAGGTTAGTTTATCCGAGTGCAATTATTTTAATTAAATGGCTATTGAAATAATTGCACTCGAATAAATTAACCTGATTTATGTTTCAGTTTACACAAACTTTTTTGGACGAATGTGATCGCATCAAAGTTTTCATGCATTTGCATTCTTTTACCTATGACTCCCACTTGCGATCTATTTACAATTATATCTCAGGAAATTCAGGGCATAAAGTCTGTGATGGTTTCCATTTGACACACTTCTTAGACGACTTTATGAAATATTACAGCAAGGCACCGAATTATGCTAGAAATTTGGTACATGCAGTTTTAAGAAGCCAAAGTTTTTTAATTGTATCTACACAATGTTGAAGTAATATTTTTTAAACTATAATTTATTACAGATTCTTTTGTTATGAGAAACCTTTTAACAGAAGGCAAACAGTTATACACTTACTTGCTAAGCAACGTTAAGCAGTATAACTTAAACGTCATAAGTATGCAAGACGATGTGGAAATGGGAACAGAATTCGTTCTCACTAAAGTGTCTAACTATCCGGCGTTTCGTATAAAGATTCACAGGACAGGCAGCACACAGACGATTTCGACAAAGTACTTCACTTGAAGTATTACTTGATTTTGACATCGAGAAAGTTTATCCAAAGACTGATCTTGAGAGAAAATTAGTGAAATTCCGTACTGTGTCTTCTACCAGCAAGACTTTGGAGCTAGAAAGGCAAAAATCTATTCGAGACATGGAACACTCAATGAATGAGAGTATGGATGATAAAAAATCGGATTCTAATAAGTCATTAATTCTTCCTATATGTCAGTCGACAACTGATGATGAATCATCTGATGAAAAGAAATTCAAACAAAAACCTCAGCCTACCTCTCATATTCAAATTAAGCAAGAGAGTGTTAATTATTTAGGATATTATTCTTCTCACGAACAGTTAATGCAGCAGTTGATTTTAAATTGTGCCGATAGTACTCAGAAAACTATTAGGGAAATGGTTACTCAAGGTAAAATTTTCTTCAATCAACTTTGATTCAATATATGAATGTGCTTATTTATAATTAGGATTGGTTCATTGAAGCACGCACTTGTTGTGGAACAAACTACTTTCCCAACAAGAAAATAACCAGCTAACGTTCGCCGAATTTGTTGAGCTGAAGAGTCTAGCCAAGCTGAAAAATCTATGCGATATTCACCCGAATTTGAGCACACTTATACACCAGCCTTTCACTTGGTATCAAGGCTTGGCAAAGTTGCTTCTTACCAAATAGCACGACCAACACCGATGTTACATTTCTAAAGATGGAAACATCCAGCACTATGTGATGTTATCCATTGATCTGCATACATCTAGAGGGGTAAATATTTTCGTGCAAATTTAAACTATTAAACTTTAATCTTAAGTTTTATTCTCTTTCTGTAATGCTGAGTGTCGTACATTTTTTTTTATTATAGGATTTATATGCTGTGTATAGGGCACCGCATAAACTGGAAGACTCTGATATTTGTATTTCCGACAGGAAGACCTTACTCGATGGTTTTATTAACTGCATTTGTTTCTACCTGTTTAGTGGAATGATATGAGCTTGTGCCGTAACTCTGTTATTTCAATACCTGTAAAGTTTATTTATTGTTACATTTTTTATTTTATATGCGGGACCAAACAAAGTGCCTTCGTTTATAATATAAGAGTTTAAATACATTTTTTATAAAAGAGTAATTTAATTTTAATTAACCCATCTCTTCATTCCGTATCCACACTTAAATTGAAACACTCCAAATGCAAATTACAATTCAGTATTAAATCTTAATTATAAAGGCTCTGTCAGATTTTATTTAAAGTAAATCACCTTGAGCAACATTTATGTGTTGTATTCTAAGAAATCTGGATTGCAGACATGTATCTCTCTTGATGTAATATTTATGTAACATTTGCAATATATTCGATATACTGGGTGGCAGAGCTGGGCGGCACTCGAGTACAAGTACTCAAAATTTGTAATTTAAGTACTTTTCATGTACTCGGTGCTCAGTCCATGAGTACTTTATTCTCCAAGTACTTGCACTTGTACTTGACGCATTTTTGGACCGCAAAACGACCTTTAGTACATTTGGTTGCAGCTTCTTAAGTTTATATTGATATAACTGTTAAAAGCAGCCGAGTTATTTGAAATCTTTGTTTTGATAACTCTCTCAATTCTGACATTAGTCATCTAAACAAATAAAAACTAGACTAAACTGCATACAAATTTCATCTTTGAAGTTTCACTCTGACTCTCAATAATACAACCGAGATACGACCGATTACACCATTATATTGACAGCGGTGTTATTTTTGTCAAAACAAATAAAAATTGTATCAAATTCTACAAACTTTTTATCTATGAAATTTTGCTCAGAACACTCGCTTCTTTTGTATTTTACAAAAGTTGCGAATAACTCAATAACTAATGGGAATACAGAAAAATGGTTCAAATACAAGTTTTAGATAATCAAATTTTCGCCAATTTTTCTATCTTCAATTTTTTCGTAGATATCTTTTTTCTTAGAGAAATATTTTTTTGTGTTTTACAAAAGTTGGGAATAACTCAACAACTAATGGGAATACAAAAAAATGGTTCAAATACAAGTTTTAGATAATCAAATTTTCCATAATTTTTCTATCTTCAATTTTTTCGTAGCTATCTTTCTTCTTGGAGAAAAAATGATAGTTTGTTCAAAAATCGCGAATTTAACTCAATAACTAATGTGAATACAGGAAAATGGTTTCAAAACAAGTTTTAGATAATCAAATTTTTAACAATTTTTCTATCCTCAATTTTTTCTTAGCTATCTGTTTTCTTGGAGAAAAATGCAAGTTTGTTCAAATATCGCGAATTAACGCGAGTGCACTCGCTTTTTCTGTATTTTAAAAAAGTTGCGAATAACTCAATAACTAATGGGAATACAGAAAAATGGTTCAAATTCAAATTTAAGATAATCAAATTTTCGACAATTTTTCTATTTTTAATTTTTTCGTAAATATCTTTTTTCTTGTAGAAACATGACAGTTTGTTAAAAAATCAAGAATTTTACTAAAGTTGCCAATAACTCAACAACTAATAGGAATACAGAAAAATGGTTTAAATACAAGTGTTAGATAATCAAATTTTGGACAATTTTTTTATTATCAATTTTTTCGTAGCTATCATTTTTCTTGGAGAAAAATGACAGTTTGTTCAAAAATCGCGAGTTTTCGTGAGTGCACTCGCCTTTTTTGTATTTTACAAAAGTTGCTAATAACTCAATAACTAATAGGAATACAGAAAAATGGTTCAATTACAAGTTTTAGATAATCAAATTTTGAACAATGTCTCTATTAGATAATCAAATTTTGGACAACTTTTTATTTTCAATTTTTTCGTAGCTATCATTTTTCTTGGAGAAAAATGACAGTTTGTTCAAAAATCGCGAGTTTACGTGAGTGCACTCGCATTTTTTGTATTTTACAAAAGTTGCGAATAACTGAATAACTAATGGGAATACAGAAAAAATGGTTCAATTACAAGTTTTAGATAATCAAATATTTTGGACAATGTCTCTATCTTCAAGTTTTTCGTAGCTATCTTTTTCCTTGAAGAAAAATGACAGTTTGTTCAAAAATCTCGAATTTACGCGAGTGCATTCGCTTTTTCTGTATTTTACAAAAGTTGCGAATAACTCAATAACTAATGGGAATACAAAAAAATGGTTAAAATACAAGTTTTAGATAATTACATTTGCGACAATTTTTCTGTGTAATTTTTTCATAGCTATCCTTTTTCTTGAAGAAAAATGACAGTTTGTTCAAAAATCGCGAATTTACGCGAGTGCACTCGCTTGTTTTGTATTTTACAAAAGTTGCGAATAACTCAATAACTAATGGGAATACAGAAAAATGGTTAAAATACAAGTGTTAGATAATTACATTTGCGACAATTTTTCTATGTGTAATTTTTTCATAGCTATCTTTTTTCTTGAAGAAAAATGACAGTTGGTTCAAAAATCGCGAATTTACGCGAGTGCACTCGCTTTTTTTGTATTTTACTAAAGTTGCGAAAAACTCAATAACTAATGGGAATACAGAAAAATGGTTAAAATACAAGTTTTAGATAATTAAATTTGCGACAATTTTTCTGTGTAATTTTTTCGTAGCTATCTTTTTTCGTGAATAAAAATGACAGTTTGTTCAATAATCGCGAATTTACTCGAGTGCACTTGCTTTTTTTGTATTTTACAAATGTTGCGAATAACACAATAACTAATGGGAATACAGGAAAACGGTTTAAAAACTAGTTTTAGATAATCAAATTTTCGACAATTTTTCTATTTCATATTTTTTGTAGCTATCTCTTATCTTGGAGAAAAGTGACACTTTGTTCAAAAATCTCGAATTTTCGCGAGAGCACTCGCTTTTTTTGTATTTTACAAAAGTTGTGAATAACTCAATAACTAACGGAAATACAGAAAAATGATTCAAATACAAGTTTTAGATAATCAAATTTGTGACAAATCTTAAATTTTTTCGTACCTATCTTTTTTTCTAGGAGAAAAATGACAGTTTGTTCAAAAATCGCGAATTTACGATAAAATAACTAATGGGAATACAGAATAATGGTTAAAATACAAGTTTTAGATAATTAAATTTGCGACAATTTTTCTGTGTAATTTTTTCGTGGCTATCTTTTTTCTTGAAGAAAAATGACAGTTTGTTCAAAAATCGCGAATTTACGCGAGTGCACTCGCATTTTTTGTATTTTACAAAAGTTGCGAATAACTCAATAACTAATTTGAATACAGAATAATGGTTCAAGTAGAAGTTTTAGATAATAAAATATTGGATAATTTTTCTATATTCAATTTTTTCCTAACTCAATAACTCATAGGAATACAAGTTTGAGATAATCAAATTTTCAACAATATTTCTATCTTCAATTTTTTCGTAGCTATCTTATTTCACGCTTGTGAAGTTAGCCATAAAGTTTCCAGCCATAAAGTATATTTCGTAATGTTTGTTCGTCGATATCTCCATAATTACTTAGCAGATGTTAATGAAAATACACACACTAATAGAAAAAGGGTTGCGCTTTAGATTAGTGCTAACCACAAATTGATACAATGTATACTTTATGAGTAAATCGCATAATTCGATTTTTTTATTACTCTTAATTACAGGTTAATTACAACTCCGATTTTCATGAAACTTATACATTCCATGTAGAATTTAACGCTCTATCCAAATATGTAAAAACTATTCGCTGGCAAGTTAAACTGCAAAAGTTATTAACAAAAAACCACAAAACAATGGATTTTTAAATGTAGTCCGATTTAGATGAAATTAGCATATTAAACTCGAAATTTTATGCTGATTACGAAAATATTATTATTTTTCGCTGGCAAGTATTTTTTGATCAGTTATAGCACATTCATTGACGCTAGATAAACACTTTTACCCCTGAAAATGGTCAGAAATCCAACGAACAAAAGCGTACCGCTGACAGATTTATGACCGACCCTTCTGAAAGGCTTTTCTAATTCGAAAGTACCTTCAATTTCTTCTCTCTACGTAATCTAAATAATTGTTCCAAACTGTTACTTAATTTATTTAACAAATATACACACAACAAATATTTCAGAAATGCATCCGTCAAATAATTCATTAATATTAACGGACATAAAACGATGAATGAATTGATTTTTTTTTAATTATCTCATCATTTATTTTCTAGTTTTACTCAGAATTTTATAAAATTTGGCTAGCTTATACTCTTGCATACGCTGATCATAAATATCAAAAAAGTTTTCACTGACATGTAAAATTGCAATAATTATTAACGTTTTAATCGCAGAAACAAACTTTTAATATTTTTTATTTTTACTCGGATTTTAATAAAATTTGGTCACGTTGTAGCCCGGAGCACATTGATTACAGACGTCTAAAAAGCTTTCGCTGGCAAGTGAAATTGCAACAATTATTAAGCCAGCCATAAACTTTAAACAATTTTTATTTTTTCTTGAATTTTAATAAAATTTGGTAATGTTGTAGTCCAGAGCACACTGATTACAAAAATCAAAAAAGTGTTCGCTGGCAAGTGAAATTGCAATAATTATTAACATTTTAATCGCTGCAACAATCTTTCAAAATTGTTTATTTACACTCCGCTTTTAATGAAATTTGGCAATGTCATAGTCCGGAGCACACTGATTACAAAAATCAAAAAAGTTTTCGCTGGCAAGTAAAATTGCAACAATTATTAAGCCAGCCATAAAGTTGAAACAATTTTCATTTTTACTTGTATTTAAACAAAATTTAGCAATATCGTAGTCCGAAGCACACTGATTACAAAAATCCAAAAAAAATTTGCTGGCAAGTAAAATTGCAATAATTATTAACATTTTAATCGCTGCAACAATCGTTCAACATTGTTTATATATACTCCGATTTTAATGAAATTTTGCAATGTCGTAGTGCGGAACACACTGGTAATAAAAATCAAAATAGATTTCGCTGGCAAGTGAAATTGCAATAATTATTAACATTTTAATTGCAGCAAAAAACTTTCAACATTGTTTATTTATTCTCCGATTTTAATAAAATTTGGTAATATTGTAGCCCAGGTCACACTGATTACAAAAATCAAAAAAAATTTCGCTGGCAAGTAAAATTGCAACAATTATTAAGCCAGCCATAAAGTTTAAACAATTTTTATTTTTACTTGTATTTTAACGAAATTTTGCAATATCGTAGTCCGAAGCACACTGATTACAAAAATTCAAAAAAATTTCACTGGCAAGTAAAATTGCAATAATTATTAACATTTTAATCGCTGCAACAATTGTTCAACATTGTTTATTTATACTCCGGTTTTAATGAAATTTTGCAATGTCGTAGTGCGGAACACACTGGTAACAAAAATCAAAATAGATTTCGCTGGCAAGTGAAATTGCAATAATTATTAACATTTTAATTGCAGCAACAAACTTTCAATATTTTTTTATTTATTCTCCGATTTTAATAAAATTTAGGAATATTGTAGCCAGGGTCACACTGACTACAAAAATCAAAAAAAATTTCGGTGGCAAGTAAAATTGCAACAATTATTAAGCCAGCCATAAAGTTTAAACAATTTTTATTTTTTGCTTTTATTTTAACGAAATTTTGCAATATCGTAGTCCGAAGCACACTGATTACAAAAATTCCAAAAAATTTCGCTGGCAAGTAAAATTGCAATAATTATTAACATTTTAATCGCTGCAACAATCGTTCAACATTGTTTATTTATACTCTGATTTTAATGAAATTTGGCAATGTCGTAGTCCGAAGCACACTGATAACAAAAAACAAAGTAGATTTCGCTGGCAAGTAAAATTGCAATAATTATTAACACCTTAATTGCAGCAACACTCTTTAAATATTTTTTATTTATTCTCGGATTTTAATAAAATTTGGTAATATTGTAGCCCGGATTGCACTGATTACAAAAATTAAAAAATGTTTCGCTGGCAAGTAAAATTGCAACAATTATTAAGCCAGCTATAAAGTTTAAACAGTTTTTATTTTTACTTGTATTTTACCGAAATTTGGCAATGTCGTAGTTCAAATAGTGTGCTTCGAACTACGACATTGCCAAATTTCATAAAGTTTTTGCTGGCAAGTAAAATTGCAACAATTATTAAGCCAGCTATAAAGTTTAAACAATTTTTATTTTTACTTGTATTTTAACGAAATTTGGCAATGTCATAGTCCGAAACATCTACGATTTCCATTATTGGATATATCGTACCGATGAGATTAAACAAGATCGAAACACAATTAAATGAGAATTGATACTTCCCAATTTTTATGCTTTTTGAAATTTAACGACACTTATTCGGCGCCCTTTTTACCTATTGGTACATTTAATCCAATTAGGTAATTCCTAACCTTGTTGTTCGAGTGAATTTACTAAGATTTTAATACCGTGTCCTTTGAGCGGTTTTTCCTAATGAGGTTCATTTAGAATACCTTTCCCGCTTATGTAATCCGTAAGAGTAATCCTTTTGGTACGTTTTGTGAATATAATCCGACCAAAAATAAAATAATTTATTTAATCAATTTCACTTGTTAGTAAAAATTTGTTTTAATATTTAGAATCAGCGTTTTCTGGACTATAATATTACCAACATTTATTAAAATCCGAGTAAAAATATATATTTCAAGTTTATGGCTGGCTTAATAATTGTTGCAATTTTACTTGCCAGTCAAAACGGTTTTCATTTATATAGTCAGTGTGATCCTAGCTACAATACTACCAAATTTGATTAAAATCGGAGAATAAATAAAAAATATTAAAAGTTTGTTGCTGCAATTAAAATGTAAATAATTATTGCAATTTTACTTGCCACCAAAATCTATTTTTATTTTTGTAAACAGTGTGCTCACGACTACAACATCGCCAAATTTCATTAAAATCGGAGTTTAAATAAACAATGTTAAACTATTGTTGCAGCGATTAAAATGTTAATATTTATTGCAATTTTACTTGCCAGCAAAAACTTTTTGGATCTTTTTAATTAGTGTGCTCCGGACTATGACATTGCTAAATTTTGTTAAAATACAAGTAAAAATAAAAATTGTTTAAACTTTATGGCTGGCTTAATAATTGTTGCAATTTTACTTGCCAGCGAAAGATTTTTTGATTTTTGTAATCAGTGTGACCCGGGCTACAATATTACCAAATTTTATCTAAATCGGAGAATAAATAAAAAATATTAAAAGTTTGTTGCTGCAATTAAAATGTTAATAATTATTGCAATTTTACTTGCCAGCAAAATCTATTTTGATATTTGTTACCAGTTTGCTCCGGACTACGACATTGCAAAATTTCATTAAAATCGGAGTATAAATAAACAATGTTGAACGATTGTTGCAGCGATTAAAATGTTAATAATTATTGCAATTTTACTTGCCAGCGAAAATTTTTTGGATTTTTGTAATCAGTGTGCTTCGGACTACGATCTTGCCAAATTTTGTTAAAATACAAGTAAAAATAAAAATTGTTTAAACTTTATGGCTAGCTTAATAGTTGTTGCAATTTTACTTGCCAGCGAAAACTTTTTTGATTTTTGTAATCAGTGTGACCAGGGCTACAATATTACCAAATTTTATTAAAATCGGAAAATAAATAAAAAATATTAAAAGTTTGTTGCTGCAATTAAAATGTTAATAATTATTGCAATTTTACTTGCCAGCAAAATCTATTTTGATTTTTGTTATCAGTGTGCTTCGGACTACGATATTGCCAAATTTCATTAAAATCGGAGTGTAAATAAACAATCTTGAACGATTGTTGCAGCGATTAAAATGTTAATAATTATTGCAATTTTACTTGCCAGCGAAATTTTTTGGAATTTTTGTAATCAGTGTGCTTCGGACTACGATATTGCAAAATTTCGTTAAAATAAAAGCAAAAAATAAAAATTGTTTAAACTTTATGGCTGGCTTAATAATTGTTGCAATTTTACTTGCCACCGAAAATTTTTTTGATTTTTGTAGTCAGTGTGACCCTGGCTACAATATTCCTCAATTTTATTAAAATCGGAGAATAAATAAAAAAATATTGAAAGTTTGTTGCTGCAATTAAAATGTTAATAATTATTGCAATTTTACTTGCCAGCAAAATCTATTTTGATATTTGTTACCAGTTTGCTCCGGACTACGACATTGCAAAATTTCATTAAAATCGGAGTATAAATAAACAATGTTGAACGATTGTTGCAGCGATTAAAATGTTAATAATTATTGCAATTTTACTTGCCAGCGAAAATCTTTTGGATTTTTGTAATCAGTGTGCTTCGGACTACGATATTGCCAAATTTTGTTAAAATACAAGTAAAAATAAAAATTGTTTAAACTTTATGGCTGGCTTAATAGTTGTTGCAATTTTACTTGCCAGCGAAAACTTTTTTGATTTTTGTAATCAGTGTGACCCGGGCTACAATATTACCAAATTTTATTAAAATCTGAGAATAAATAAAAATTATTGAAAGATTCTTTGCTGCAATTAAAATGTTAATAATTATTGCAATTTTACTTGCCAGCAAAAACTTTTTGGATTTTTGTAATAAGTGTGCTCCGTACTATGATATTGCCAAATCTCGTTAAAATACAAGTAAAAATAAAAATTGTTTAAACTTTATGGCTGGCTTAATAATTGTTGCAATTTTACTTGCCAGCGAAAGATTTTTTGATTTTTGTAATCAGTGTGACCCGGGCTACAATATTACCAAATTTTATTAAAATCGGAGAATAAATAAAAAATATTAAAAGTTTGTTGCTGCAATTAAAATGTTAATAATTATTGCAATTTTACTTGCCAGCAAAATCTATTTTGATTTTTGTTATCAGTGTGCTTCGGACTACGATATTGCCAAATTTCATTAAAATCGGAGTATAAATAAACAATCTTGAACGATTGTTGCAGCGATTAAAATGTTAATAATTATTGCAATTTTACTTGCCAGCGAAATTTTTTTGAATTTTTGTAATCAGTGTGCTTCGTACTACGATATTGCAAAATTTCGTTAAAATAAAAGTAAAAATAAAAATTGTTTAAACTTTATGGCTGGCTTAATAATTGTTGCAATTTTACTTGCCAGCGAAAATTTTTTTGATTTTTGTAATCAGTGTGACCCGGGCTACAATATTCCTAAATTTTATTAAAATCGGAGAATAAATAAAAAAATATTGAAAGTTTGTTGCTGCAATTAAAATGTTAATAATTATTGCAATTTTACTTGCCAGCGAAATCTATTTTGATTTTTGTTACCAGTTTGCTCCGGACTACGACATTGCGAAATTTCATTAAAATCGGAGTATAAATAAACAATGGTGAACGATTGTTGCAGCGATTAAAATATTAATAATTATTGCAATTTTACTTGCCAGCGAAAATTTGTTGGATTTTTGTAATCAGTGTGCTTCGGACTACGATATTGCCAAATTTCGTTAAAATACAAGTAAAAATAAAAATTGTTTAAACTTTATGGCTGGCTTAATAGTTGTTGCAATTATACTTGCTAGCGAAAACTTTTTTGATTTTTGTAATCAGTGTGACCCGGGCTACAATATTACCAAATTTTATTAAAATCGGAGAATAAATAAAAAATATTAAAAGTTTGTTGCTGCAATTAAAATGTTAATAATTATTGCAATTTTACTTGCCAGCAAAATCTATTTTGATTTTTGTTATCAGTGTGCTTCGGACTACGATATTGCCAAATTTCATTAAAATCGGAGTATAAATAAACAATCTTGAACGATTGTTGCAGCGATTAAAATGTTAATAATTATTGCAATTTTACTTGCCAGCGAAATTTTTTTGAATTTTTGTAATCAGTGTGCTTCGTACTACGATATTGCAAAATTTCGTTAAAATAAAAGTAAAAATAAAAATTGTTTAAACTTTATGGCTGGCTTAATAATTGTTGCAATTTTACTTGCCAGCGAAAATTTTTTTGATTTTTGTAATCAGTGTGACCCGGGCTACAATATTCCTAAATTTTATTAAAATCGGAGAATAAATAAAAAAATATTGAAAGTTTGTTGCTGCAATTAAAATGTTAATAATTATTGCAATTTTACTTGCCAGCGAAATCTATTTTGATTTTTGTTACCAGTTTGCTCCGGACTACGACATTGCGAAATTTCATTAAAATCGGAGTATAAATAAACAATGGTGAACGATTGTTGCAGCGATTAAAATATTAATAATTATTGCAATTTTACTTGCCAGCGAAAATTTGTTGGATTTTTGTAATCAGTGTGCTTCGGACTACGATATTGCCAAATTTCGTTAAAATACAAGTAAAAATAAAAATTGTTTAAACTTTATGGCTGGCTTAATAGTTGTTGCAATTATACTTGCTAGCGAAAACTTTTTTGATTTTTGTAATCAGTGTGACCCGGGCTACAATATTACCAAATTTTATTAAAATCGGAGAATAAACAAAAAATATTGAAAGTTTGTTGCTGCAATTAAAATGTTAATAATTATTGCAATTTCACTTGCCAGCGAAATCTATTTTGATTTTTGTTACCAGTGTGTTCCGCACTACGACATTGCAAAATTTCATTAAAATTGGAGTATAAATAAACAATGTTGAACGATTGTTGCAGCGATTAAAATGTTAATAATTATTGCAATTTTACTTGCCAGCAAAACCTTTTTGGATTTTTGTAATCAGTGTGCTTCGGACTACAATATTGCCAAATTTTGTTAAAATACAAGTAAAAATAAAAATTGTTTAAACTTTATGGCTGGCTTAATAGTTGTTGCAATTTTACTTGCCAGCGAAAACTTTTTTGATTTTTGTAACCAGTGTGACCCGGGCTACAATATTACCAAATTTTATTAAAATCGGAAAATAAATAAAAAATATTTAAAGTTTGTTGCTGCAATTAAAATGTTAATAATTATTGCAATTTCACTTGCCAGCGAAATCTATTTTGATTTTTATTACCAGTGTGTTCCGCACTACGACATTGCAAAATTTCATTAAAATCGGAGTATAAATAAACAATGTTGAACGATTGTTGCAGCGATTAAAATGTTAATAATTATTGCAATTTTACTTGCCAGCGAAATTTTTTTGGATTTTTGTAATCAGTGTGCTTCGGACTACGATATTGCAAAATTTAGTTAAAATAAAAGCAAAGAATTATAATTGTTTAAACTTTATGGCTGGCTTAATAATTGTTGCAATTTTACTTGCCAGCGAAAACATTTTTGATTTTTGTAATCAGTGTGCTCCGGACTATGACATTGCCAAATTTCATTAAAATCGGAGTGTAAATAAACAATTTTGAAAGATTGTTGCAGCGATTAAAATGTTAATAATTATTGCAATTTCACTTGCCAGCGAACACTTTTTTGATTTTTGTAATCAGTGTGCTCTGGACTACAACATTACCAAATTTTATTAAAATTCAAGAAAAAATAAAAATTGTTTAAAGTTTATGGCTGGCTTAATAATTGTTGCAATTTCACTTGCCAGCGAAAGCTTTTTAGACGTCTGTAATCAATGTGCTCCGGGCTACAACGGAGTATAAATTTTATTAAAATCCGAGTAAAAATAAAAAATATTAAAAGTTTGTTTCTGCGATTAAAACGTTAATAATTATTGCAATTTTACATGTCAGTGAAAACTTTTTTGATATTTATGATCAGCGTATGCAAGAGTATAAGCTAGCCAAATTTTATAAAATTCTGAGTAAAACTAGAAAATAAATGATGAGATAATTAAAAAAAAATCAATTCATTCATCGTTTTATGTCCGTTAATATTAATGAATTATTTGACGGATGCATTTCTGAAATATTTGTTGTGTGTATATTTGTTAAATAAATTAAGTAACAGTTTGGAACAATTATTTAGATTACGTAGAGAGAAGAAATTGAAGGTACTTTCGAATTAGAAAAGCCTTTCAGAAGGGTCGGTCATAAATCTGTCAGCGGTACGCTTTTGTTCGTTGGATTTCTGACCATTTTCAGGGGTAAAAGTGTTTATCTAGCGTCAATGAATGCGCTATAACTGATCAAAAAATACTTGCCAGCGAAAAATAATAATATTTTCGTAATCAGCATAAAATTTCGAGTTTAATATGCTAATTTCATCTAAATCGGACAACATTTAAAAATCCATTGTTTTGTGGTTTTTTGTTAATAACTTTTGCAGTTTAACTTGCCAGCGAATAGTTTTTACATATTTGGATAGAGCGTTAAATTCTACATGGAATGTATAAGTTTCATGAAAATCGGAGTTGTAATTAACCTGTAATTAAGAGTAATAAAAAAATCGAATTATGCGATAAAGTATACATTGTATCAATTTGTGGTTAGCACTAATCTAAAGCGCAACCCTTTTTCTATTAGTGTGTGTATTTTCATTAACATCTGCTAAGTAATTATGGAGATATCGACCAACAAACATTACGAAATATACTTTATGGCTGGAAACTTTATGGCTAACTTCACAAGGATGAGTATACGGCCATTATTTGCCCGGAGGATAACGCGCTCGTGTGGTTGCGAATCCATAACCCTTTATAATTTAATAAAAGACTAAATATTTATAGAACTATTTATTTGATATCCATGAATTATATGAATCATCCAAACCCAACCATTTTACTAAAACTTTATTCTTCATTCGTTTAATAACTTTTTCGACGAGATATACATCCTGATGTTGAACTTTTTTTAATTCTTCCTCATAGAATCCTCCAATTATGTCCTGGTTTTTTATATCTCGTAGTAGATATGTTCTGGGATTCGTGTTTTGAACTTTGGATACTGTGAAGATTTCGTTGGACCAATTTGGGGTGTAATTTTTATCAAATGCTTGACGATGTTTGCTAATCCTTACGTGGTCACTAACTTTAAATTTCTTCCTAAATCCATCAAAAACTTTTAAATTACTGTACACAGAATTTAACAATAATTTTTCCTTATTTTTATTTACTTGTTTTGGTTTCATACCAATTGTTCTATGTTTTGTATTATTATATTTATTAATTATATTTTGTAGAATACTAATCCAATTATAATTGCCTTGCATGCTAAATTCCTTCCACATCAGTTCTTTAATAGTTCTATTGTACCGTTCAACAATTGAACTTTTTAAAGATGAAAATGTGCTGTAATGATTAATTCCATATTTTTCGCATAGTTTTTTAAAATTTTTGTTGTAAAACTCAGTACCATTGTCTGTTTGAATATTTGCAGGTATCTGCCTCTTTTTCAACAATTTTTCCATTTGTAAGGCAACTTCTTTTCCAGTTTTTGTTTTTAACGGTAAAGCCCACCCAAATTTAGAAAAAGCATTTATAACCATCAATATATATTTGTATCCTTTATTTTCCTTGGCATAAGGTATCATTTCAACTAAATCCGCTTGGTATAAATCATTTAAACTCTTCAATATTACTCGTCTACGAAAATGTTTCCGAACTGGGGCGTGAATTTCATCAATTACATCGCGTTTAATATTGGGGTTTCATTAGTATTTTGTTGGATTAATATCTCAATGCAAAACTTCTTATCGACACCTTCTGGAGTCGCTGCAAATCTACGCTTAATTTGTATTGTATCATTCAATTTAAGGTTTGTTAATTCAGACAATACATACTTTTCATTAATAAATAGAATTACATTTCCCAGGTAATTTGTTTTGAGAACTTTTCCAGCGTATAATGTGTTTTTATATAATATATCACCCTCCTTATTATCAATTGTATAGAATCCATCGGAAGATACGTTTCCGTTGCCAGCAAGTGTCAAAATTAACCTATATCTTCTATCTTTATCTGTTTCATCGAATTTAAAATACCTCTGAATTATCTTGTCTAAATTGTTAGATTTTTTAATATAGCTCGAGACACTATGCCCATGTACATGTTTTCCAAATTTGTCAACAGTCATTGCACCAAAAATAGAATTTCCAAATTTGTCTAAACTCATTTTATACACCGGTTGCTCGTCTGGTGTCTAATGAGATAATAACATATGTTTATTTCAGGAGCCACACTTATATTACTTTATAATTTTTGCTTCCTTCAATTCTTCAATTATTGAAATTATTTCATTTGTATGCGCATTATTGCCAGCACTTTGTGAAGCTAATAATAAGCGTAATCTATCTACAAGTTCATTCGGATTATCCCAATATTGCAATTCTAAGGAAGAATTGGGATTAATTTTTTTCTGCAAACCGCGTCCAACTTTCCATTTTTTAGTCCACCACACTTTTGGAGGTTGACCATTTAAAATTGGCTTAATAATGTTTACATATTTCAAAGCTTTACTACCAATACGTTTTCCGCTTGGATCATAATTAAATCGCGTCGCAGATGTTTGCTCTAAAATACGTTTATAATTTCGAACATCGTCAGGTTTAAAAGTGTAAGGGTCCTTTTTGAAAAGTAATTCGTATAGACCGGTAGTGCCCTTATATAGCACATCGTTAATAACAACATTTGCTCCATCAAACTTAAGTGCCGCGTTTCCGATATACAAAACACCATCAAATGTTTGACGAACTCCATAACGAGTATCGAATTTATCTCCACGATCTAATTTAAAGTCAATCAAATATGCGCGAGGTATATGATGAAATTGTTTCAGGGTTTGTTGTAATACTGACGAAGTATTAAGTTCGTCTACCAGTCTATCATGAGCTTCATCTAAACGTGTGGTAGCAGTCCGTAGGACTGTAGCGTCATCATCAGAATCTACGATCTCTTCATCATCATCATCATCAACATCGTCATCATGTGTGAGGTTTCCTGATCTTGGCGGTGAAGTTTGATAAACTTCTTCAGTGTATCCTGTTGCAGTATCCTCCATCGGTGTTGATGTAATAATATCTTTTTTCAAATGCAATTGATGTCTCGGTCTTCTGGGTGTTGATGATGACGTTTTAATGGGTGTAAATATTCGTTTGTGTACTTTCATTTTCAACGTACGTTTCCTAATAGTTTCCTTAGATGAGGTTACATTGGATTGCGGTGTAGTAAATATTTTTCTGCGTATTTGCGATTTTCTACTTGAACCTAATTCCGTTTCTTTTTCTTTAACATAACTAGAATCAATAGGAACAAATTCTTCATTGAATTTACTAGCGATTTGTTTCAGTGGTTCACTTAAGGGTAATAACGTTGCGGCAAGTTGTTCTTTTGAGTCTGCAATATCTGTTTTTAACGATCGAATTTTATCACGCAAAGCACTACGTGCTTCCACGAGTTGCTTTGCAATGTCTTTATCCATGTTAAGAACGCAAAGTGTCTGTAAACACTGATAACATCTGCATCGTTACAGCGCTTTTTAAATAGTCAGAAATTTATCAAAACCTTTTCGATAACGACTATTCGTTACAGGACAATCTAAATCAATTACGAATGGAGAATAAGGTTGCTTACAACATTCTGTGCAAGTTTCTAGAAATGTATTCAATGTCATGTCACCTATTACGTGATCATTGAAAATATGCTTTAAATTTGTTGCATCTTGCTTAAATATTACCAATAAATTACAATTGTCTCGAACCAATTGCTTTTGAATGGCACTGTAACTTTGGCATATTTTAAAACAATCAACATTTCTGTGTCGACCGTATGAAAAAAATTCCTTAATTACATTATGACCGGTCGGTGGAATATCATCAAATATAACAATGGAATATTGTTTAATATTTTTAGGCGGTCCAAGTGATTCAACATCCGAAAACTCAAAATAACCACATTCTGGCACGTCTTTTACTATTGATCGTAGATACGCGTATTTATTTTGAAATAATGATTTTAGACACAAGTATATGTTTTTAAAACGTAAACCGTTGGTTGCAAGTAATAATGATAGCATTGCATTTGTTTTACCGCAGCCAGAAGGGCCTATAATAAGACCTCTTTTGCAATTTCCTCCAAATAGATCACTATGTCGTTTATATCGAAACTCGTTAAGATCAAAATTTATTATTGGTAATGACAAGCAGTGATTTTCAACATTTACCGACATAATAATGCTATAAAAAACCCAACCCTGCGTACAACTTAATTTTTAAAGGGTGAATGAAAAGAAATTGAATTGTCAACAATTATATATTACAAATATTATTAATAATTAAATATAAAAACTAATACTAAATAATAACTATAAAAAAACTAATACTAAATAATAACTATAAAATAATTCCCTGACAGATGGTAACACACATCCAAATGACTAGTAGCGACACACATCAACCACACACGACTAGCAACAGACAATGACCACAAAAGCAGATGTAGCAATCAAACACCTCATTACAATTGTTTGAAAAGAATTAGACTTGAAACAAATTGACAAATTTAAAAAATAGTTACAAAAATGTAATGTGCTTTCACAATTAAATTTCTTTTAAACGTTTTTTTAAACTTGTCAATGAATAATGCTCCTCTCGTAGCTGATTTCGTTTTGCAGCTAAGTAATTACTAACGTCAGGGGTGTTAGAATTAGTAGATTGCACAACGAACTCAACCACATCAGGCTTTGAAAAACTATTCAAATTATCGATTATACTATCAATTCTTTCCAATCGATCATCAATGGATGTCATGAAAGAGTCTTTGCGAGCTTGCATAGAACGAATTGTTCCTTTATCACAAATGATGGCTCGCATAAACGCTTCGAAATTGTTAGTAGTAGTGGTTAAGGGAGGAATCTGGTTGGATGGTATAAATGTCGGTGGAGGAGCGTTAAGATTGGGGTTAGTTGCTCTTACTACATCTGCTGATGAAGATCTTCCAGGTAAAACTGTATTGGTTATTTGCAATTCACGGACAGAAGATCGAACAGCACCGTTATCTTGAGAAAGTGTAATTTCTTGTGATAACCGCACTGATTTAAACAAGCCACCCAGCTCACTGTCTCCGAAACTGCAAATCGACCATCAGTATTATTTTCCGACTCGACTTGGCTGGAAGATCTTTGGCACCCACCTGCAGGCCACAATCGCAACGGAGACTGAGTCATCTGAGCTGATTGCTGTGGCCTGCAGGTGGGTGCCAAAGATCTTCCAGCCAAGTCGAGTCGGAAAATAATACTGATGGTCGATTTGCAGTTTCGGAGACAGTGAGCTGGGTGGCTTGTTTAAATCAGTGCGGTTATCACAAGAAATTACACTTTCTCAAGATAACGGTGCTGTTCGATCTTCTGTCCGTGAATTGCAAATAACCAATACAGTTTTACCTGGAAGATCTTCATCAGCAGATGTAGTAAGAGCAACTAACCCCAATCTTAACGCTCCTCCACCGACATTTATACCATCCAACCAGATTCCTCCCTTAACCACTACTACTAACAATTTCGAAGCGTTTATGCGAGCCATCATTTGTGATAAAGGAACAATTCGTTCTATGCAAGCTCGCAAAGACTCTTTCGTGACATCCATTGATGATCGATTGGAAAGAATTGATAGTATAATCGATAATTTGAATAGTTTTTCAAAGCCTGATGTGGTTGAGTTCATATACTTTATGGCTGGAAACTTTATGGCTAACTTCACAAGCGTGTAAAGTACGACTTAAATTATGACGCTTGTGAAGTTAGCCATAAAGTTTCCAGCCATAAAGTATATTTCGTAATGTTTGTTCGTCGATAACTCCATAATTACTTAGCAGATGTTAATGAAAATACACACACTAATAGAAAAAGGGTTGCGCTATAGATTAGTGCTAACCACAAATTGATACAATGTATACTTTATGAGTAAATCGCATAATTCGATTTTATTATTACTCTTAATTACAGGTTAATTACAACTCCGATTTTCATGAAACTTATACATTCCATGTAGAATTTAACGCTCTATCCAAATATGTAAAAACTATTCGCTGGCAAGTTAAACTGCAAAAGTTATTAACAAAAAACCACAAAACAATGGATTTTTAAATGTTGTCCGATTTAGATGAAATTAGCATATTAAACTCGAAATTTTATGCTGATTACGAAAATATTATTATTTTTCGCTGGCAAGTATTTTTTGATCAGTTATAGCACATTCATTGACGCTAGATAAACACTTTTACCCCTGAAAATGGTCAGAAATCCAACGAACAAAAGCGTACCGCTGACAGATTTATGACCGACCCTTCTGAAAGGCTTTTCTAATTCGAAAGTACCTTCAATTTCTTCTCTCTACGTAATCTAAATAATTGTTCCAAACTGTTACTTAATTTATTTAACAAATATACACACAACAAATATTTCAGAAAAGCATCCGTCAAATAATTCATTAATATTAACGAACATAAAACGATGAATGAATTGATTTTTTTTTTAATTATCTCATCATTTATTTTCTAGTTTTACTCAGAATTTTATAAAATTTGGCTAGCTTATACTCTTGCATACGCTGATCATAAATATCAAAAAAGTTTTCACTGACATGTAAAATTGCAATAATTATTAACGTTTTAATCGCAGAAACAAACTTTTAATATATTTTATTTTTACTCGGATTTTAATAAAATTTGGTCACGTTGTAGCCCGGAGCACATTGATTACAGAAGTCTAAAAAGCTTTCGCTGGCAAGTGAAATTGCAACAATTATTAAGCCAGCCATAAACTTTAAACAATTTTTATTTTTTCTTGAATTTTAATACAATTTGGTAATGTTGTAGTCCAGAGCACACTGATTACAAAAATCAAAAAAGTGTTCGCTGGCAAGTGAAATTGCAATAATTATTAACATTTTAATCGCTGCAACAATCTTTCAAAATTGTTTATTTACACTCCGATTTTAATGAAATTTGGCAAAGTCATAGTCCGGAGCACACTGATTACAAAAATCAAAAAAGTTTTCTCTGGCAAGTAAAATTGCAACAATTATTAAGCCAGCCATAAAGTTTAAACAATTTTTATTTTTACTTGTATTTAAACAAAATTTGGCAATGTCGTAGTCCGAAGCACACTGATTACAAAAATCCAAAAAAATTTCGCTGGCAAGTAAAATTGCAATAATTATTAACATTTTAATCGCTGCAACAATCGTTCAACATTGTTTATTTATACTCCGATTTTAATGAAATTTTGCAATGTCGTAGTGCGGAACACACTGGTAATAAAAATCAAAATAGATTTCACTGGCAAGTGAAATTGCAATAATTATTAACATTTTAATTGCAGCAACAAACTTTCAATATTTTTCATTTATTCTCCGATTTTAATAAAATTTGGTAATATTGTAGCCCGGATCACAATGATTACAAAAATCAAAAAATTTTTCGCTGGCAAGTAAAATTGCAACAACTATTAAGCCAGCCATAAAGTTTAAACAATTTTTATTTTTACTTTTATTTTAACGAAATTTTGCAATATCGTAGTCCGAAGCACACTGATTACAAAGATTCAAAAAAATTTCGCTGGCAAGTAAAATTGCAATAATTATTAACATTTTAATCGCTGCAACAATCGTTCAACATTGTTTATTTATACTCCGATTTTAATGAAATTTTGCAATGTCGTAGTCCGGAGCAAACTGGTAACAAAAATCAAAATAGATTTCGCTGGCAAGTAAAATTGCAATAATTATTAACATTTTAATTGCAGCAACAAACTTTCAATATTTTTTATTTATTCTCCGATTTTAATAAAATTTAGTAATATTGTAGCCCGGATCACACTGATTACAAAAATCAAAAAAATTTTCGCTGGCAAGTAAAATTGCAACAATTATTAAGCCAGCCATAAAGTTTAAACAATTTTTATTTTTACTTGTATTTAAACAAAATTTGGCAATATCGTAGCCCGAAGCACACTGATTACAAAAATTCAAATAAATTTCGCTGGCAAGTAAAATTGCAATAATTATTAACATTTTAATCGCTGCAACAATCGTTCCACATTGTTTATTTATACTCCGATTTTAATGAAATTTTGCAATGTCGTAGTGCGGAACACACTGGTAATAAAAATCAAAATAGATTTCGCTGGCAAGTGAAATTGCAATAATTATTAACATTTTAATTGCAGCAACAAACTTTCAATATTTTTTATTTATTCTCCGATTTTAATAAAATTTGGTAATATTGTAGCCCGGGTCACACTGATCACAAAAATCAAAAAATTTTTCGCTGGCAAGTAAAATTGCAACAATTATTAAGCCAGCCATAAAGTTTAAACAATTTTTATTTTTACTTTTATTTTAACGAAATTTCGCAATATCGTAGTCCGAAGCACACTGATTACAAAAATTCAAAAAAATTTCGCTGGCAAGTAAAATTGCAATAATTATTAACATTTTAATTGCAGCAACAAACTTTTAATATTTTTTATTTATTCTCCGATTTTAATAAAATTTGGTAATATTGTAGCTCGGGTCACACTGATTACAAAAATCAAAAAATCTTTCGCTGGCATGTAAAACTGCAACAATTATTAAGCCAGCCATAAAGTTTAAACAATTTTTATTTTTACTTGTATTTTAACGAAATTTGGCAATATCATAGTACGGAGCACACTTATTACAAAAATCCAAAAAGTTTTTGCTGGCAAGTAAAATTGCAATAATTATTAACATTTTAATTGCAGCAACAAACTTTCAATAATTTTTATTTATTCTCAGATTTTAATAAAATTTGGTAATGTTGTAGCCCGGGTCACACTGATTACAAAAATCAAATTAGTTTTCGCTGGCAAGTAAAATTACAACAATTATTAAGCCAGCCATAAAGTTTAAACAATTTTTATTTTTACTTGTATTTTAACAAAATTTGGCAATATCGTAGTCCGAAGCACACTGATTACAAAAATTAAAAAAATTTTCGCTGGCAAGTAAAATTGCAATAATTATTAACATTTTAATCGCTGCAACAATCGTTCAACATTGTTGATTTATACTCCGATTTTAATGAAATTTTGCAATGTCGTAGTCCGGAGCAAACTGGTAACAAAAATCAAAATAGATTTTGCTGGCAAGTAAAATTGCAATAATTATTAACATTTTAATTGTAGCAACAAACTTTTAATATTTTTTATTTATTCTCCGATTTAAATAATATTTGGTAATATTGTAGCCCGGGTCACACTGATTACAAAAATCAAAAAATCTTTCGCTGGCAAGTAAAATTACAACAATTATTAAGCCAGCCATAAAGTTTAAACAATTTTTATTTTTACTTGTATTTTAACGAAATTTAGCAATGTCATAGTCCGGAGCACACTAATTAAAAAAATCCAAAAAGTTTTTGCTGGCAAGTAAAATTGCAATAAATATTAACATTTTAATCGCTGCAACAATAGTTCAACATTGTTTATTTAAACTCCGATTATAATGAAATTTGGCGATGTCGTAGTCCCGAGCACACTGTTTACAAAAATAAAAATAGATTTTGGTGGCAAGTAAAATTGCAATAATTATTTACATTTTAATTGCAGCAACAAACTTTTAATATTTTTTATTTATTCTCCGATTTTAATCAAATTTGGTAGTATTGTAGCTAGGATCACACTGACTATATAAATGAAAAAAGTTTTGACTGGCAAGTAAAATTGCAACAATTATTAAGCCAGCCATAAACTTGAAATATATATTTTTACTCGGATTTTAATAAATGTTAGTAATATTATAGTCCAGAAAACGCTGATTCTAAATATTAAAACAAATTTTTACTAACAAGTGAAATTGATTAAATAAATTATTTTATTTTTGGTCGGATTATATTCACAAAACGTACCAAAAGGATTACTCTTACGGATTACATAAGCGGGAAAGGTATTCTAAATGAACCTCATTAGGAAAAACCGCTCAAAGGACACGGTATTAAAATCTTAGTAAATTCACTCGAACAACAAGGTTAGGAATTACCTAACTGGATTAATTGTACCGATAGGTAAAAAGGGCGCCGAATAAGTGTCGTTAAATTTCAAAAAGCATAAAACTTGGGAAGTATCAATTCTCATTTAATTGTGTTTCGATCTTGTTTAATCTCATCGGAACGATATATCCAATAATGGAAATCGTAGATGTTTCGGACTATGACATTGCCAAATTTCGTTAAAATACAAGTAAAAATAAAAATTGTTTAAACTTTATGGCTGGCTTAATAATTGTTGTAATTTTACTTGCCAGCGAAAACTTTTTTGATTTTTGTAATCAGTGTGACCCGGGCTACAATATTACCAATTTTTATTAAAATCGGAGAATAAATAATAAATATTGAAAATTTGTTGCTGCAATTAAAATGTTAGTAATTATTGCAATTTCACTTGCCAGTGAAAATTTTTTGGATTTTTGTAATCAGTGTGCTTCGGACTACGATATTGCCAAATTTTGTTAAAATACAAGTAAAAATAAATATTGTTTAAACTTTATGGCTGGCTTAATAATTGTTGTAATTTGACTTGCCAGCGAAAACTAATTTGATTTTTGTAATCAGTGTGACCCGGGCTACAATATTACCAAATTTAATTAAAATCTGAGAATAAATAAAAATTATTGAAAGTTTGTTGCTGCAATTAAAATATTAATAATTATTGCAATTTTACTTGCCAGCAAAAACTTTTGGGATTTTTGTAATTAGTGTGCTCCGTACTATGATATTGCCAAATTTCGTTAAAATACAATTAAAACAGTCGCAAGCTAGACACCGCAACAGTCGGACGTGCAATAGAGCAAACGAATTTAACAACCAACTAAGTGCTATATTTTATCACAAACTGGATGTTAAGAACCATGGAATCAGATGATGATTCCACCGAGATGACCGTGGATGAGTTCCAGGAGGCTAGTACCAGAAAACGTGGCCGCCCCCCTAAATTTACCGCTGGGAGAGGAGGAAAAAAAAAAGCCACAGGTAACCTAAACACACCCAAAACTACAAATAAAACACTACAATCAATCCTGAAACACATACAACAACAAAATACTCAACAACAACCAAGTACTCAACAACACCAAAACAGTCAACAACACCAAAATACTCCACAATGCCAAAACACTCAACAACAAACACACACAGAAATCCCACAAACTCTTTCTCAACCGGTAGCAGGAACATCACAACCTCAGTCTACCATCCAACAACAAAGACCGTCTACACATACAAAAACGCTACCACATTTAAACAAAAACACAACTTATTCTAACCACAAATGCATATTCAACATAACCACTACTAATGAATACACACGTCTACAATTCGTGCAAATATGGTTTGCTAATAATAACGACCAAGATGTCATTATCATCAAAACAAAAAATGGCTTTATTCTAAAATCGAACTCGGATAAAAACATATGCATCAACAACCTCCGTGCACTCCAAAATAAATCATTCGTACGCGAATTTACTGAGTCGACACCACTCGCTACGCACAGTCGCAATACCACCGCATCCCCCTCTTACTGCTGCGTGATTCGCGGAGTAGAGTTGGAAATCGAGGACGCCGCTATCAGCACTCAACTCAACCAACTAGGCATTCAACACCGTTTTTGTCGTCGAATCATTTCCAAAGCAAACGACCAAAAAACTCGACTAATTCGAATTATTACCGCCTCACATGAGAGTTACACAAAATTATTAAAAGAAAACTTTAAGTATATGTGCAAAGTATACACTGTAGAGGAGAGTCTACCGCCGCAGCCGCTTCCCGCCCCTTGCAGTAAATGCGGGAAATTTAACCACATCACTGCCGACTGCAGAGAAAAAACGATATGTTCAAAATGTACAGGAGATCACCACACTAACGCATGCACCACGAACAACCCCATAAAATGTAATTCCTGCGGGGGTGAAGACCATGGAGCTTGGTCAATGAAATGTCCAAACCGTCCTAAACAGCCGATAGAAGGAATTCCAAATATGAAGATCCACCTCACTAACAAGAAATCTTCCGATATAGACGATACCATCAAACAGAACTCACGCATTCATCAACCTATCACTCTTCATGATCACATCCTAGACACATTTATCACTGAAATTAACGAACCCAATAACACAGACAGACAAGCTCTTATAAAAAAACTCCGCGAACGCTTCATCTATTCTTTT
Organism: Philonthus cognatus; assembly: GCA_932526585.2. NCBI lineage: Eukaryota > Metazoa > Arthropoda > Insecta > Coleoptera > Staphylinidae > Philonthus > Philonthus cognatus. Next base: position 78,630,824 of record OW052243.1, on the reverse strand, counting down.
AAAATCGACACTCATCTCTCATTTTCGGGGAACAGAATGTTTGTGGTTATGTTTGACCTTGATGATCCCGACAGTATCCCGCCCACAGTTCCTATCCAAGGAGTAAAAACAGCTCACGCAGTAATTAATAATGGCTAATATTGGTTTCCTTTACACAAACATAAACTCCATCTCCAATAAATCCCATGCACTATATAATTTCCTATCAAATAACCCTATTCACGTGAACCTTCTTGTCGAATCCAAAACAATCACACCATTTTCCTTTAATAATTGGCAGTCTCTACAAATCCCCTCCACCATGCAGAATCGTAAATACCGGGGTGGGTCTATAGTTGCTGTACACCCTTCCTTAAAACTCGGAAAAGCCAACCCACCCAAAATTAACAACCCTCTTAATGAATGTATCCACGCCACCTTAAACTTACCCTCATTCCTAATCCATATCTTCCTAGTCTATATACACCCTTTCTCCTCAATTGATGATACCATTTTTACGAAATCTTCATTATACGATAACGTCATAATTATTGGAGATATGAACATAAACAAAGCAAAATCTCGACATCTTACCAATTTTCTCTCCAATTCTAACTTCGTCCGCATACATACCCCGCCTACCTTCATTATGAATGATACCCAATCCACCACACCCGATGTCCTACTTTGCACCCAAAACCTAAAACATTTAATTCACTCTGTTACACTAATCCCTGACCTATGCTCCGACCACCTATCCATCCAATTTCAACTAAATGTCACACAAACTATCCCCCCACCTCCTCCTGACTATATACTGGATCATAAACACTGCAACACCACCCAAGTTACAAAAGATATCTCACACTTTATATCCACTCATCCCACTATTGATCAAAATGTAATATCCCAATTTAATAACGCCATTTCTCACTCCATCAACAAAAATACACCTAAAACTAAGAAACAATCCTATAAATATCCCCTTCCAAATTATATCCTAAAATTAATAAAGCATAAAAGACAAATCTACAGAGACATCAGACAGACAGACACGACAGAACTTCGAACAGTATTTAATAAATTAAGTAAAGACATCAAACAGTTAATTAAGCAGTACAAAACGGAAACCTGGCTAACTGCTTGCCAAAAAATCAACGACAGTAAGGGCAAGACATATTGGACAGAAATTAAAAAACTTAGCAAATATAAAAACTATTCCAGCATAACACAAATTCTTGACCCATCGACTAACGAAATGACAAATGACAAACAAATAATAGCGGACACATTTGCCCAATATTTCGAAGACACATACCGACACACAGAAGACGTTTCATTTGACCATGACTTTTTTAATCAAGTTAATGACTGGTATAGTGACTTTTTCAATACAAATTACATACCCAACGTTACTGACGAACTGACAGAAGAACAGTACTTCAACACACTTAACACCGGCAAAAATACCGCTCCAGGACACGACAACATACGACGACATATTTTGAAATCCTTACCCCTTGATTCTCATCTATACATCCTCAAAATCCTAAACTTTTGCTACCAATCCTGCTACTTTCCACCGGAATGGAAAACTGGTATCATCACTTGCATACCCAAACGAGACCAAGACCGCTCCCTTGTATCCAGCTACCGACCAATCACCCTCCTTCCTGTCGTTGGCAAATTGTACGAATCCCTAATCAAACAAAAAATTATGTCCCATATATCCCATTTAATTCCCAGCTACCAATTCGGATTCCTTCCCAACAGATCAACCTCTCTCCCGCTCACCATCCTTACCTCCAATATGCAAACAACACACCTCGAAGGCGGGTCATCTGCCGCATTGTTTTTAGATATACAGAAAGCCTTCGACTCCGTATGGCACCGAGGTGTGCTGTATAAATGCCACTCCCTGAATATACCCAACCACCTAATTATTATCCTTAACAACTTCCTAGTAAACAGATCCCTTATCGTAAAAATCCACAGCACGACATCCCAAACATTTAGTCCCGAACAAGGTGTTCCGCAAGGGTCACCTCTTTCCCCTCTACTGTATAACCTCTATTGTATTGACCTATACAACCATAACCCTGCTCACTTCAATCCAGCCTCCTATGTTCTGCAATTTGCCGACGACACAGCCCTAATTACCCACGAACCTACCCTCTCAAAAGCACTACAAACCCTACAGCAACTTATAGACTCACTCGAACTGTGGTTTGCCAAATGGAGAATAAAAATTAACCCTAATAAATCCCAACTCCTTATTCCCTACCACCGTAAGAACAGTCCTACCAACATATCTATTTGCCAAAATCCGATTTCCCCAGCACCCTATATTAAGTACCTTGGTATTACATTAGACGGCAAACTTAATTTTAAAAAGCACACGTCCATTTTAAAAAGTAAAATTACTGCTCGAGCTAGACACTTCCGTAGTCTAACATACCGAAATCTTGGCATTTCAACAGAGAATGCCACCAAAATCTACAAGATGATATGCAGACCCTTGTTAGACTACGGCTCCATCCTATACACCCTGGGTCTCCAAACTATCTTCTTCGCGGGCCACAAATACAATTCTACATAATAAAGTCGGCCAAGATCCGATTAATTTTATAAAATTATGAAAAATTTAAGGAACAATTGTTACAATATTTCAAAATATGACATTTACAAAAAAAATTACAAACAATCGCGGGCCGGATTCATGCAAGTCCCGGGCCGGATTTGGCCCGCGGGCCGTAGTTTGGAGACCACTGCTATACACAACTTCCCCCAATCCCACCCTCCATAACATTCAAGTTAGCGAACGCTCATCCCTTAGATCTCTTACCAAAATTCGACACCCAAGTAATCCACTTCACAATCCATCAAACGCCCTTCTCTATAACAAAACTAAAGTCATTCCTATCGCCGAACGAATCCCTCACCTATCTAAAAAATTCTCACAAAATCAATTTAACTTCGAAATCCTCTCACAACTCTGTATTCCCAGAAATAACTCCATCGACCCCAAATTCTTAAATCCCTCAAACACTCTGTTCCAGCTCATCTCTCATTATAATCAGAATTAACAAGTTATTTTTTTTTTTTTTTTTTTTGTATGTATATATAGTCACCGCGATCACTTCACCAAACATGTAAACTTTTCTTTATAAACATCTACACTGGCAGAAAGGCCACTGGCCGATAGCCATTTACCAGAACTAAATATTTACTTTATTTTTAAAAATGTTATGTATTACACCTTGTAATTAGTATGGTAATAAAGATTTTCACTACTACTACAATTAAAAATAAAAATTGTTTAAACTTTATGGCTGGCTTAATAATTGTTGCAATTTTACTTGCCAGCGAAAGATTTTTTGATTTTTGTAATCAGTGTGACCCGGGCTACAATATTACCAAATTTTATTAAAATCGGAAAATAAATAAAAAATATTAAAAGTTTGTTGCTGCAATTAAAATGTTAATTATTATTGCAATTTTACTTGCAAGCGAAATCTATTTTGATATTTGTTACCAGTTGGCTCCGGACTACGACATTGCAAAATTTCATTAAAATCGGAGTATAAATAAACAATGTTGAACGATTGTTGCAGCGATTAAAATGTTAATAATTATTGCAATTTTACTTGCCAGCGAAAATTTTTTGGATTTTTGTAATCAGTGTGCTTCGGACTACGATATTGCCAAATTTTGTTAAAATACAAGTAAAAATAAAAATTGTTTAAACTTTATGGCTGGCTTAATAGTTGTTGCAATTTTACTTGCCAGCGAAAACTTTTTTGATTTTTGTAATCAGTGTGACCCGGGCTACAATATTACCAAATTTTATTAAAATCGGAGAATAAATAAAAAATATTGAAAGTTTGTCGCTGCAATTAAAATGTTAATAATTATTGCAATTTCACTTGCCAGCGAAATCTATTTTGATTTTTGTTACCAGTGTGTTCCGCACTACGACATTGCAAAATTTCATTAAAATCGGAGTATAAATAAACAATGTTGAACGATTGTTGCAGCGATTAAAATGTTAATAATTATTGCAATTTTACTTGCCAGCGAATTTTTTTTGAATTTTTGTAATCAGTGTGCTTCGGACTACGATATTGCAAAATTTCGTTAAAATAAAAGTAAAAATAAAAATTGTTTAAACTTTATGGCTGGCTTAATAATTGTTGCAATTTTACTTGCCAGCGAAAACTTTTTTGATTTTTGTAATCAGTGTGCTCCGGACTATGACATTGCCAAATTTCATTAAAATCGGAGTGTAAATAAACAATTTTGAAAGATTGTTGCAGCGATTAAAATGTTAATAAATATTGCAATTTCACTTGCCAGCGAACACATTTTTGATTTTTGTAATCAGTGTGCTCTGGACTACAACATTACCAAATTTTATTAAAATTCAAGAAAAAATAAAAATTGTTTAAAGTTTACGGCTGGCTTAATAATTGTTGCAATTTCACTTGCCAGCGAAAGCTTTTTAGACTTCTGTAATCAATGTGCTCCGGGCTACAACGTGACCAAATTTTATTAAAATCCGAGTAAAAATAAAAAATATTAAAAGTTTGTTTCTGGGATTAAAACGTTAATAATTATTGCAATTTTACATGTCAGTGAAAACTTTTTTGATATTTATGATCAGCGTATGCAAGAGTATAAGCTAACCAAATTTTATAAAATTCTGAGTAAAACTAGAAAATAAATGATGAGATAATTAAAAAAAAATCAATTCATTTATCGTTTTATGTCCGTTAATATTAATGAATTATTTGACGGATGCATTTCTGAAATATTTGTTGTGTGTATATTTGTTAAATAAATTAAGTAACAGTTTGGAACAATTATTTAGATTACGTAGAGAGAAGAAATTGAAGGTACTTTCGAATTAGAAAAGCCTTTCAGAAGGGTCGGTCATAAATCTGTCAGCGGTACGCTTTTGTTCGTTGAATTTCTGACCATTTTCAGGGGTAAAAGTGTTTATCTAGCGTCAATGAATGTGCTATAACTGATCAAAAAATACTTGCCAGCGAAAAATAATAATATTTTCGTAATCAGCATAAAATTTCGAGTTTAATATGCTAATTTCATCTAAATCGGACTACATTTAAAAATCCATTGTTTTGTGGTTTTTTGTTAATAACTTTTGCAGTTTAACTTGCCAGCGAATAGTTTTTACATATTTGGATAGAGCGTTAAATTCTACATGGAATGTATAAGTTTCATGAAAATCGGAGTTGTAATTAACCTGTAATTAAGAGTAATAAAAAAATCGAATTATGCGATTTACTCATAAAGTATACATTGTATCAATTTGTGGTTAGCACTAATCTAAAGCGCAACCCTTTTTCTATTAGTGTGTGTATTTTCATTAACATCTGCTAAGTAATTATGGAGATATCGACGAACAAACATTACGAAATATACTTTATGGCTGGAAACTTTATGGCTAACTTCACAAGCGTCGTATACTCTGACCTCTCGATGATGATATTTGCCCGGGGTAGAGGAATTGGCGGTATCGAGTCATCCAGTTCGATTATGGTTACCTGTAAATTATTATAATCTCAATTTTCTCTTATTTACATGTACGTATTAACTTGTTTACTCGCTTGTTGTTGAATCTCCTGCAATATTCCTCTCTAATTTCCTTATAGATTTGTATGCGGTCTGTAATAAAAAAATATAATATATAAAATATATGTAATACAAATGTAAATGTTTCTTTATAAATACAAAACATATTTTTTTAAATGTTGTTTTATTTAAAATAAATTACTCACCCATGATTCACTTTAACACTTTAAAACCGCTGTTCAGTTTGTTCCTCTCAACTTAGTGTGTTGGTGCTTAAATAGCTTGTAAACCGAGGAGGATGTATAAGGAGGAGGGGTTTAAAGTAAAACACCTCTTAAAAGATTTTGAGTTAACTTCTACTCATAAAGGTGTGGTAAAATTAAAAGGTGGGACTAAAATTACCTTTACTCATAAAGGTGTGGTTAAATTAAAAGGCGGGGCAAAAATTGCAACACTTTTTGAAAATTTATAAGGCGGAGCTAAATTGCAATACTTTTGACCGTTACAATAAGGTTACAATATTAATATAAAATAACCGGCTATTTTTCCATAGATCAAATCAATTTTTGCATTGTCAAATATAAGAACACAAATTTAAGTTTATCTACAATGAGTTTTGTTAAAACTTTACAAACAATCGCTCTAAAACAAGTATGTTTAAATGTAATAGAAGATCGGTTAGATGTAAAAAAAAATGGTACGCCTAGCAGAAATACCAAAATGTTTGGGTAAGACAATTTTTGACAACTGGTCTTTTTATGTTTGGACATTTGGACATTTACGACAAGCAAATATGTATTCGGTTCTTTGTAAATGCCGACCATTTACATGTCACAATCCATTACCTAAATATATAGTGGATTTTTATTAAATCCTAATGGTAATATTTCCAAAATTATGAACATTCCACAAAATCCATTTTTAGTGTTAGTTAAAAAAAGATTTTGGATTGATACACAGGGAAACCGATATTGCCGTTGGTGTAGAAAAAAAATTTACAATTTAGAACCTAATACAAAATTATTCAGGATAAAATACGAAAAGAATATTTTATTTCGAAAAGACAAATTGCATATATGGATATTAGAACGAAAACATTATTGTGAATTTTGTTTCTTCACACCGTTATTCGAGCTAACAAAACATACAGTAAAACGTAAACGAACAGATAGTTCATCTTCATCATCTTCTACTTCATCAGTGTGGGACACATCGACTGACATGGATGAAGAAGAGGATTAAAATGATTGTAAAATGTTTTTTTCTCTGTGTGAGTGTGTGCATGTGTGAGTGAATGTGGTGTTCCTCGTCATATTAAATTTACCCCTCCTCATACTTAAACCTCCTCCTTTTCTTTTCTTGATTAAGTTCACTATATAAAGGTAACGTATTGGCCCAAGCATCATATCGTGTGTTGACGTGTAAAGCAACTTACTCTTTTATTACATTTAAAGCATGTTTTTGTGCGAATATTGTGGTAAAAATTTTACAAGAAGAGACAACTTAAAACGACACGAAAAAAACTCGTGTGTTTCCAAGCAAAACTCATATGTAAGCAATAGAGGAGAAAAGCCAACAATCAAACTTATTCTACCCCGATCCGCACAACAGGGAGATATCAAAATGGTAAATCCACTTCCATCAACATCTTTGGAAAATCCATCCACATCGAAACAAGTTTGTGAAATTCCAAATAAACGACAAAAACTTGAATCAACATCAAAACACAGAATATGTGATGTATGTAACATAACAGTAGATAGCTCATGTTTTGCCGCCCATTTGAGAACTAATTTACACAAAAGTAATGCATTTATTATTGTTGATGATGGAGTAGAGGAAATATCTACAGCTTATGGGGGCAAAATAACGAGTTACCGAATCACCGAACCTGGACACTATGTTGATTTAGACAAGTTTTCCATTTCAGTGAGGGAGAAAATTATTACCCTCATTGAGAGTAAATTGGCGGTTATTGGAAATTTTAAATTAAACATGGAATCCTTTGCATTGTACTTTTTGACAGCAAAAGAAAATGTTGAAATAAAATCATTTAACACGTCGAACAAAATTATCACCACTGCAACGAATCTATATGAGACATACGCACACTTCCTCGACGAAATTAAAACCAAGATGTCAGAATTTCAGGAGAAAGATTCAGGTAAAGTTAGAAACTTGGTGATTTTTAATGTTATTATTATTATTATTTTTGTTTTTTTAAGGTTGGACATTATTTCAAATTACAAGCATTGAACTTCATTTCAATGTATAAAATCCAATGAGAGCATCTAGTTACATCGAGTTACCTGCTTCAATAAAGGCAAAACGTGCAGTAATCAATGTTTACAATACCGACAATGCATGCTTTGCTTGGGCTATAACTTCAGCACTTCGGGTTCCAACAGGACTGGCACAGAGACCATCTTCATATCCACATTATTCAACAGTATGTGACTTTTCAAATTTACAATTTCCAGTTACAATAAAAGATATCAATATATTTGAAGGTAAAAATAATATTTCAATAAACGTTTATGGCGCTAATGAATATTTTAACGAAAATAAAATGGACTATGAATTCGTTCCATTACGAATATCAAAGAATAAGAAAATAGTTCATATAAACTTGTTGTATATTTCAATAGACAATCAGAATCATTATTGCTGGATTAAAAATTTGTCGCGTTTAATTGGAACTCAAATATCATTACATGGTCATGAAAAATTTATATGCGAAGGTTGTTTAATTTACTTTTCTAAAAAAGATGAATTAAAAAGATATCAAGAAGAAGATTGTGGAAATGTAAAAGCTGTTCTTCCGAACTGTAGTAAAAAAATTAATAAATTGGGTGAAGAAGTTCTGGGAAATATATTAGAGTTTGAAAATTATCAAAAACAAATGAAAATTCCTTTTGTAGTTTATGCTGATTTTGAGGCATTGTTAGTAAATGTTAACAATAATACTATTTATACAGATTCGAGTAAACCGTACACAGTTAAATGTTTTCGTCATGAAACTTATGCTTTTGCATACCACATAAAATGTTCATATGATGATAGTCTTTCAAAGTTTAATATATATAATGGAGAAAATGCCGCACAAGAATTTGTAAACAAATTAGAAGACGATATTAAAATTATTTATAAAAAATATTTAGGAGTACGTAAAGAAATGTTACCATTAACACCGGAAGAAAAACTAATATATGAAAGAAATGTATGTCATATTTGCGAAAGGACATTGTCAGTAAATGATAAAGTATATGATCATGATCACTTAACAGGAAAGTTTCGTGGCCCAGCCCATTCCGTTTGCAATATTAATTATAAAATTCCAAAATATATTCCAATATTTTTTCATAATCTTTCAAATTATGAGTCATATGTTTGTAAAAAATATTGCATTAAACAAGGAAGATGTTGATGTTATTGCACAAAACAAAGAAAAGTATATAACTTTTACAAAAAATGTGCACGTTGGTGAATATATTAATGGTAACGGAAAAAAGAAAAGTATTTATAAAACTAAGGTTTGTAGATTCATTTAAATTTTTATCACAATCATTAGAAACATTGGGATCACTTTTGGACAATGATCAGTGTGTTGAAATAAGAAAAAGGTTTCAGGAGGATGAACAATTTAATCTAATACGGCAGAAAGGCGTTTTTCCTTATAGTTTTATGAATTCATTTGAAAAATTAAATTACAATCATTTGCCAAGTGAGGATGAGTTTTATGATCATTTAACGGATGAAAAAATATCCAGAAAAAACTATGAAAGAGCTTGTAAAGTGTGGGATGTATTTAATTGTAATTCATTACGTGATTACGTAAACACTTATTTGACATCTGATGTGTTGTTGCTTGTTGACGTATTTGAAAATTTTCGAAAAATGTCATTAGATTTCTACAAACTCGACCCTGCACACTATTTCACAGCGCCGGGATTTGCTTGGGACGCTTTGTTAAGGATGACAAATGTAAAATTGGAATTATTGACAGACATTGACATGTTACATTTTTTTAAAAAGGGTATCAGAGGTGGATTAAGTATGTGCACTCAACGAAAAGCTGAAGCAAATAATAAGTTTTTACCAAATTTTAATGCTTCTGAACCAACTTCATATATTCTTTATTTAGATGCTACAAATTTGTATGGGTATGCTATGAGATGTAAGCTTCCTGTTGGAAAGTTTCGCTGGCTTGATCAAAAGAAATTCTCGAGTTTGATATCGCATCACTGGAAGATGATGGTGAGATGGGTTATGTGTTAGAAGTTGATTTAAAATATCCAATAGCTTTACAGGATTATCATAATGATTTTCCTTTTTGCCCAGAATCGGCAATACCTCCAAATTCAAAATATTCTAAATTAATTCCTACCTTATATGACAAAGAAAAATATATAATTCATTATAAAAATCTAAAACAATGTTTAACACAAGGCTTAAAATTGCGACGGATACATAGAATTTTAGAATTTAAACAAGATAATTGGATGCAAAAATATATTGATTTCAATACTAGTAAGAGAGAACAATCTAAAATGAATTTGAACGCAATCATTACAAAAGTATGAATAATGTTGTATTTGGAAAAACGATGGAAAATGTTGAAAATCGCGTTGATATTAAATTATGTACGCATTGGGATTCTTATTTCAGGAAACCTGGTGCAGAATTTTATATATCGAAACCAAATTTTAAATCTTCAAAAATATTTTGTAATAATTTAGTCGCTGTGGAAATGGGTGTTCTCAAAGTGCAGTACACAAAACCACTGTATGTAGGATTTTCTATTTTAGAATTATCCAAAACTGTAATGTATGATTTTTTCTATAGTTTCCTTAAGAGAAAGTACGATAACAACGTAACATTATTGTACACAGATACAGATTCGTTAGTTCTTCAAGTTTTTACAGAAAATGTATACGATGATATTAAAATTAATATTGATAAGTTTGATACATCCAACTATCCAGTTGACAATCAGCATTGCATCATTCCAAATAAATCTTACATCGGAAAAATAAAAAACGAATTTAAAGGTCAGATCATTGAATCATTTTATGGAACTGGTGATAAGGCGTATTGTGTAAATTTACTCAATTCAAGCTCGATTAAAAAAGCTAAAGGTGTTAAAAAATATGTAATAAAAAAACATTTAACGGTAAATGATTACATTACTGTAGTGGAGAATGGGGGTGCAGTTTATAAAAAAATGTACAAATTTAGATCCAGTTATCATAATATGTTTACAGAACTTCAAAACAAAATTGCATTGAATTCAAAAGACGATAAAAGATACATTTTAAATGATAAATATCATACATTAGCATGGGGCCATTTACGTATAGCGGATTTAGAAAACGCAAAGGTGTTGGATAAAATGATTAACGATGCAATTCAAGAGCTTGATTAAACATTCAATTATATTTTTATTTTTTATAAACCTGGGTAAGAAACACTTACTCTTTCGATACAATTACATTATAAGTATTATAAAGTTATTTGTATCTTTAATAAATGTATGTCTGAACAATTATAATTTAAATATTGCTTTAAATATTACTTTTAAATATATTTTGATTTTTCATAAACGTGGGTAAAAAAACCCTTACTCTTTCGATACAATTAAATTATAATTATTATAAGGTTATTTGTATCTTTATTAAATGTATGTCTGAACAATTATAATTTCAATTCTATGTTTATGTATATTTGTTTTATTTTAAATATATTGCTTCAAATATTACTTTTGTCTACTTTATTATAAAACCACTATCCATTATAAATATTTGACAGGTAACTGCTTTTAAATATCTGATTTAATTAATTTAAAATATATATTTTTTTTATTTCATGAAACATTTCTACAATCTTACTTAAGTTGTTCAAACACACACCCTCATTGTAATTAAAAAAAAAATAAGGTAAAACTAAAAACTAAAATAAATAATAAGAAGAAATAACAAAAAAAATATATAAATAATGTACTCCCTCTTCTTCCTTGTCAGCCAAAATTCAAAAACCTCCTCCTCATCCTCCCCATCGTCCTCCTCATCCTCCTCCTCCTCCCACGAGATAGCCGATTCTAGAACCTCCTCCTCCGCGAGGAGGAGGAGGTTCTAGAATCGGCTATCTCTCCCTACTTTGCACACTCACTTGATAAAAAAAATAACTTTTACATCATGACCTAATGCGCTGTTATTTCTTATTTGGTACTTATAAGCAGATCGTTAATTCTAATTTATTTAATTTAATTCGGCGTTCTGAATATTATCATCGCATTGGTTCGGGTTTCTCGCCGCTCCGATGGTAGTCGATGGTTTATACTAAAAACCGACACTAACTGTAGAAGCAAAATGAGATCAATGAACTTATCAATGCAGTAGCATTTATTAATACTGACGTCAATACCGGCTTATGATTAGCGAAGTCAGTATACAGGGTGAGTCGGGAGGAGCGCACCAAACTCTAGCAGTGTATTATACACGTGAAAATAATGTAAAATAACTCATTTGTTCTTATCCGATTTTCATTTATTTTCAAGTTATGGCGTAATTAAAAATATTCATCTAGCTTTCCACTTCTATCTGAATTTTAACATTATCAAAGTATGCCATGTTCGAGGCTTATAAACATTTGATAATTCTGACGTTTTGATGAACTGTCAGTGTACGGTGAACAGTAACTGAACGTTTAAGTTCGAATTAATGTGATTGTTAGTGTTGCAAAATGCCACATACTTATTCAAATTTAGAATATGCAAATATGGTGTTTGTATATGGTTTCTGTAATGGAAATGCTACAGCTGCTGTTAAAGAATATCGTGAACGTTTTCCACACCAAAGACATCCTGATAAAAACATATTTATTAGAGTTTTCAACAAATTGTGCGAGACTGGTAAGCTTCCCAGTGCTAACATAACATATGAGCGCGCTGCTCGACAAGGTTTTGTAGAAGTAGAAAATATTCTGCATCTAGTAGAAGATGCAACTACTAGCTCACGGAGAATTGCCACTCAATTGGCAATTCCACAAAAAAGAGTGATGAACACGCTACACGAGCAAGGCTTATATCCTTATCACGTTCAGAGAGTACAGCACCTACAACCAGGGGATTACGCTAACCGTACGGAATTTTGTCGGTGGATAAATAATAATCATCGTAATGTATCGAGTATACTCTTTACGGATGAAGCTACATTTACCCGTGATGGCATTAACACTCGTAACTCTCATGTATGGTCTGATGAAAATCCCCACGCAACAGTCGAAAGCAATTTTCAACATCGGTTTTCTGTAAACGTGTGGTGTGGTATGGTTGACAGTTATTTAATCGGCCCTTTCATTTTGGAGAATCGTCTCACAGGAGGCAACTACCTCAATTTTTTACAAAATGAATTACAAGGCCTGCTAGAAGATGTTCCTATAAATATTAGAATGCAGATGTACTATCAGCACGATGGAGCTCCTGCACATGTCGCTCGTCAAGTCAAGCAACATTTGGACGAACGTTTTCCAGGGCGTTGGATTGGTCGTGGAGGTCCTATTAATTGGCCTGCAAGATCTCCAGACCTCACACCACTAGATTTTTGTTTATGGGGCTGGATGAAAAATGAAGTCTACAAAATAAAAGTGGACACACGGGAATCACTAATTAGACGAATTGAGAATACTGCAGCCCATATAAAAGAAGAAAGAAATGAATCAATTGGGAGAGCAACAAAAGCTCTTCGTAGACGAAGCAGAAAATGTTTAGAAGTCAATGGCGGTATTTTTGAACATTTGTTGCAAGAACGCTATGATTAAGACAATTTTTTTGTATAATAACTTGTTTATTTGTTAATATGCTATAACTTGAAAACAAATAAAAATCGGATAAGAACAAATGAGTTTATTTACATTATTTTCACGTGTATAATACACTCCTAGAGTTTGGTGCGCTCCTCCCGACTCACCCTGTATATACAACTTCTACATATCAAGTGAGTGTGTGTGGGATGATGGATGTGGCGGCCTGAGGAGCTCATAAAAAGAGCGAAACGATCGTCGTCGTCTTCTGTCCTCCTTGCACACTCACTTGATAAAAAAAATAACTTTTACATCATGACCTAATGCGCTGTTATTTCTTATTTGGTACTTATAAGCAGGTCGTTAATTCTAATTTATATATATATATATATATATATATATATATATATATATATATATATATATATATATAAGCAGCACAAGAAGTAACGGTCGTACTACGTTAGAGGCAGAGTTCGGAAAGTTTCCTAACAGGGCATTCGACCAATAATACGGCAGGAGAGATGTGTGTAATCTACTTTATTGTAATACCAAGCTTTCGGGACTCATTTTGTCCCTTCCTCAGGGTTAACACTAAAAACAATGAGCAAAAAACAAAAAATTACTGATCTGAATTAAACTGTTAGTTAATGACGAATTCTTGAAAAAATATTAATTAGCGAATAAATTTGAGCTTACATTTGTGATTATTTGAACAAACTATTGTTAAACTGACGCTGTATTTGTTTAATTATCCTATCGATACTCATGGTGGTTGTTGAATTTAAATAAAAGTGAGGTTATTGTGTACAAAAAATCGTAAAAATCGTAACCGCGTGGTTACGGCAGAAGTGAAATTTTAAACGAAAACAAACGGCACATTCACATTTTAAAATTGGAAATTGTCACTGTGTTCCACTGTTTATATATATATATATATATATATATATATACATATTTACACACATATATACATATATATATATATATATTATTTAAGAAGCCAATTTTACTGATATTATTATTGCTGTTTATATTATTTATTTTGATCTTTTTAAATGTCACAATTTTGAACATTCTCAGTGCCCACCGGCGGAACACCTGCTATGATACATGCTGTGTACATTGTTAATCTTTTATTGTGGCATTTCTAAAAATTGTATTCTTATTCATAGTTCTCTGTATATGTGACGGATGTAAGAAAATTGTCAGGCATCAATAAATTACTTACTTACTTACTATCTTCAATTTTTTCGTAGCTTTCTGTTTTCTTGGAGAAAAATGACAGTTTGTTCAAAAATCGCGAATTGACGCGAGTGCACTCGCTTTTTTTGTATTTTACAAAAGTTGTGAATAACTCAATATATAATGGGAATACAGAAAAATGGTTCAAATACAAGTTTTAGTTAATCAAATTTTCGAAAACTTTTCTATCCTCAATTTTTTCTTAGCTAACTTTTTTTTGAAGAAAAATGACAGTTTGTTCAAAAATCGCGAATTTACGCGAGTGCACTTGCCTTTTTTGTATTTTACAAAAGTTGCGAATAACTCAATACCTAATGGGAATACAAAAAAATATTTTAAATACACGTTTTAGATAATCAAATTTTCGACAATTTTTCTATATTTAATTTTTTAGTAGTTTTTTTTTTCTTGGAAAAAAATGACAGTTTGTTCAAAAATCGCGAATTTACACGAGTGCACTCGCTTTTTTTGTATTTTACAAAAGTTGCGAATAACTTAATAACTAATAGGAATACAGAAAAATTGTTCAGATACAAGTGTTAGATAATCAAATTTTGGACAATTTTTCTATTTTCAATTTTTCAGCAGCTATTTTTTTTTTTTTAATAAAATGACAGTTTTTTCAAAAATCGAGAGTTTACACGAGTGCACTCTTAATTTTTGTATTTGACAGAAGTTGCGAATAACTCAATAACTAATGGGAATACAGAAAAATGGTATTAATACAAGTTTTAGTTCATCATATTTTCGACAATTTTTCCATTTTTAGTTTTTTCGTAGCTATCTTTTTTTTTTTTTAGAGAAAAATGACAGTTTGTTCAATAATCGAGAATATACGCGAGTGTACTCGTTATTTTTGTATTTTGCAAAAGATGTGAATAACTCAATAACTAATAGGAATACAGAAAAATGGTTTAAATACAAGTTTTAGATAATCAAATTTTGGACAATTTTTCTATCTTTATATTTTTTGTAGCTACCTGTTTTCTTCGATAAAAATAAAAGTTTGTTCAAAAATCGCGAATTTACGCGAGTGC
This sequence comes from Philonthus cognatus, assembly GCA_932526585.2. NCBI lineage: Eukaryota > Metazoa > Arthropoda > Insecta > Coleoptera > Staphylinidae > Philonthus > Philonthus cognatus. The sequence continues at coordinate 78,615,168 of OW052243.1, read as the reverse complement.
ACTTTTTTTGTATTTTACAAAAGTTGCGAATAACTCAATAACTAATGAGAATACAGAAAAATGGTTCAAATACAAGTTTTAGATAATCAAATTTTTGACAATGTTTCTATTTTTAATTTTTCCGCAGCTATGATCAGCTATTTCTTGGAAAAAATGACAGTTTCTTCAAAAATCGAGAGTTTACACGAGTGCACTCGTTATTTTTGTATTTGACAGAAGTTGCGAATAACTCAATAACTACTAGATGTAGTTTTTTTTTTTTATTATTATTTAGTTAAGAACTGACCTGTGTAAAACATGTACATTGTTGTTGCATCAATAAATATGAATATGAATATGAATATGAACTAATGGGAATACAGAAAAATGGTTTTAATACAAGTTTTAGTTCATCATATTTTCGACAATTTTTCTATTTTCAATTTTTTCGTAGCTATCTTTTTTTTAGAAAACAATTACAGTTTGTATAATAATCGAGAATATACGCGAGAGCACTTGTTATTTTTGTATTTTACAAAAGTTGCGAATAACAGAAAAATGGTTTAAATACAAGTTTTAGATAATCAAACATTGGACAATGTTTCTATCTGCAATTTTCTCGTAGCTATCTTTTTCCTTGCAGAAAAATGACAGTTTGTTTAAAAATCGCGAATTTACGCGAGTGCACTCGTTATTTTTGTATTTTATAAAAGTTGCGAATAACTCAATAACTAATGGGAATACAGAAAAATGGTTCAAATACAAGTTTTAGATAATCAAATTTTTGACAATGTTTCTATTTTCAACTTTTCAGCAGCTATTTTTTTTTTGAATAAAATGACAGTTTTTTCAAAAATCGAGAGTTTACACGAGTGCACTCTTAATTTTTGTATTTGACAGAAGTTGCGAATAACTCAATAACTAATGGGAATACAGAAAAATGGTATTAATACAAGTTTTAGTTCATCATATTTTCGACAATTTTTCCATTTTTAGTTTTTTCGTAGCTATCTTTTTTTTTTTAGAGAAAAATGACAGTTTGTTCAATAATCGAGAATATACGCGAGTGCACTCGTTATTTTTGTATTTTGCAAAAGATGTGAATAACTCAATAACTAATAGGAATACAGAAAAATGGTTTAAATACAAGTTTTAGATAATCAAATTTTGGACAATTTTTCTATCTTTATATTTTTTGTAGCTACCTGTTTTCTTCGATAAAAATAAAAGTTTGTTCAAAAATCGTGAATTTACGCGAGTGCACTTTTTTTTGTATTTTACAAAAGTTGCGAATAACTCAATAACTAATGAGAATACAGAAAAATAGTTCAAATACAAGTTTTAGATAATCAAATTTTTGACAATATTTCTATTTTCAATTTCTCCGCAGCTATGATCAGCTATTTCTTGGGAAAAATGACAGTTTCTTCAAAAATCGAGAGTTTACACGAGTGCACTCGTTAGTTTTGTATTTGACAGAAGTTGCGAATAACTCAATAACTACTAGATGTAGTTTATTTTTTTTTATTATTATTTAGTTAAGAACTGACCTGTGTAAAACATGTACATTGTTGTTGCATCAATAAATATGAATATGAATATGAACTAATGGGAATACAGAAAAATGGTTTTAATACAAGTTTTAGTTCATCATATTTTCGACAATTTTTCTATTTTCAATTTTTTCGTAGCTATCTTTTTTTTAGAGCAAAATTACAGTTTGTATAATAATCGAGAATATACGCGAGAGCACTTGTTATTTTTGTATTTTACAAAAGTTGCGAATAACAGAAAAATGGTTTAAATACAAGTTTTAGATAATCAAACTTTGGACAATGTTTTTATCTTCAATTTTCTCGTAGCTATCTTTTTTCTTTCAGAAAAATGACAGTTTGTTTAAAAATCGCGAATTTACGCTCGTTATTTTTGTATTTTATAAAAGTTGCGAATAACTCAATAACCAATGGGAATACAGAAAAATGGTTCAAATACAAGTTTTAGATAATTACATTTGCGACAATTTTTCTTTGTGTAATTTTTTCGGAGCCTACTTTTTTCTTGGAGAAAAATGACAGTTTGTTCAAAAATCATGAATTTATGCGAGTGCACTCGATATTTTTGTATTTTACAAAAGTTGCGAATATCCTAATAACTAATGGGAATACAGCAAAATGGTTTAAATACAAGTTTTAGATAATCAAATTTTGGACAATGTTTGTTTTTTCAATTTTTTTGTAGATATCTTTTCTCTTGGAGAAAAATGACAGTGTGTTCAAAAATCGAGAATATACGCCAGTGCATTCGTTATTTTTGTATTATACAAAAGTTGCGAATAACTCAGTAACTAATGGGAATACAGAAAAGTGGTTAAAATTCAAGTTTTAGATAATCAAATTTTGCTTTTACGTTCAATTTTTTCGTAGCTATCTTTTTTCTTGGATAATAATGACAGTTTGTTTAAAAATCGAGCACTTAAGCGGGTGCACGTGTTATTTTTGTATTTTACAAAAGTTGCGAATAATTCAATAATTAATAGGAATACGGAAAAATGGTTCTTTTACAAGTTTTAGATAATCAAATTTTGGATAATTTTTTTTTTGTAAATTTTTCGTAGCTATCTATTTTCTTGAAGAAAACTGACAGTTTGTTCAAAAATCGCGAATTTACGAAAGTGCACTCGCTTGTTTTGTATTTTACAAAAGTTGCGAATAACTCAATAACTAATGGAAAGACAGAATAAAGGTTCAAATACAAGTTTTAGATAATCAAATTTTCGACAATTTTTCTTTATTCAATTTTTTCGTAGCTATCTTTTTTCTTGGAGAAAAATGACTGTTCAAAAATCGCGAATTGACGCGAGTGCTCTCGCTTTTTTTGTATTCTACAAAAGTTGCGAATAACTCAATAACTAATAGGAATACAGAAAAATGGTTCAAATACAAGTGTTAGATAATCAAATTTTGGACAATTGTTCTATTTTCAATTTTTTCCTAGCTATCTTTTTTCTTGGAGAAAAATGACAGTTTGTTCAAAAATCGCGAATTTATTTTTATTTATTTTAGAAAAGTTGCGAGTAACTCAGTAACTAATTGGAATACTGATAAATGGTTTAAATACAAGTGTTAGATAATCAAATTTTGGACAATTGTTCTATTTTTAATTTTCTCCTAGCTATCTTATTTCTTGGAGAAAAATGACAGTTCGTTCAAAAATCGCGAATTGACGCGAGTGCACTCCCTATTTTTGTATTTTACAAAAGTTGCGAATAACTCAATAACTAATAGAAATACAGAAAAATGGTTCAAATACAAGTTTTAGATAATCAAATTTTAACAGTTTGTTCAAAAATGGCGAATTTACCCGAGTGCACTTGCTTTTTTTGTATTAAACAAAAGTTGGGAATAACTCAATAACTAATGGGAATACAGAAAAATGGTTCATATACAAGTTTTAGATAATCAAATTTGCTACAATTTTTCTATTTTCAATTTTTTTGTAGCTATCTTTTTTTAGGAGAATAATAACAGTTTGTTAAAAAATCGTGAATTTACGAGAGTGCACTCGCCTTCTTTGTATTTTACAAAAGTTGCGAATAACTCAATAACTAATGGGAATACAGAAGAATGGTTCAAATACAAGTTTTAGATAATCAAATTTTCGACAATATTTCTTTATTCAATTTTTTCGGTGCTATCTTTTTTCTTGGAGAAAAATGACAGTTTGTTAAAAAAATCGTGAATTTACGCGAGTGCACTCGCTTTCTATGCATTTTACAAAAGTTGCGAATAACTTAATAACTAAAGGGTATACAGAAAAATGGTTTAAATACAAGTGTTAAATAATCAAATTTTGGACAATTTTTCTATTTTCAATTTTTTAGTAGCTATCTTTTCCTTGGAGAAAAATGACAGTTTGTTCAAAAATCGCAAATTTACGCGAGTGCACTTGCTTTTTTTGTATTTTACAAAAGTTGCAAATAACTCAATAATACAAGTGTTAGATAATCAAATTTTGGACAATTTTTCAATTTCTTATTTTTTTGGTAGCTATCTTTTTTTTGGAGAAAAATTACAGTTTGTTCAAAAATCGCAAATTTAAGCGAGTGCACTCGCTTTTTTTGTATTTTACAAAAGTTGCGAATAACTCAATAACTAATGGAAATACAGTAGTCAAATTTTAGAGAATTTTTCTATTTTCAATTTTTTCGTAGCTATCTTTTTTCTTGGAGAAAAATGACTGTTAAAAAATCGGAAATTTACGCGAGTGCACTCGATATCTCTGTAATTTACAAAAGTTGCGAAAATATCAATATCTAATGGGAATACAGAAAAATGGTTCAAATACAAGTTTTAGATATTCAAATTTTGGACAAAGTTTCTATCTTTAATTGTTTCGTAGATATCTTTTTTCTTAGAGAAAAATTACAGTGTGCTTAAAAATCGAGAATTTACGCGAGTGTACTCGTTATTTTTGTATTTTACAATAGTTTCGAATTACTGAACAACTAATAGGAATACAGAAAAATCGTTCAAATGCAAGTTTTAAATAGTCCAATTTTGGATAATTTTTTTATCTTCATTTTTTTCTTAGCTATGTTTTTTCTTGAAGAAAAATGACAGTTTGTTCAAAACCCGCGAGTTTACGCGAGTGCAGTTGCTTTTTTTCTATTTAACAAAAGTTGCGAATAACTCAATAACTAATAGGAATACAGAAAAATGGTTTAAGTACAAGTTTTAGATAATCAAATTTGCAACAATTTTTTTATGTTTATGTTTTTTTGTAGCTATCTTTTTTCTTGGAGAAAAATGACAGTTTGTTCAAAAATCGCGAATTTACGAGAGTGCATTCGCTTTTTTTGTATTTTACTAAAGTTGCGAATAACTCAATAACTAATGGGAATACAGAAAAATGGTTTAATTACAAGTTTTAGATAATCAAATTTTTGACAATTTTTCATAATTTAATTTTTTCGTAGCTATCTTTTTTCTTGAATAACTCAATAACTAATGGGAATACAGAAAAATGGCTCAAATACAAGTGTTAGATAAATATATTTATCCACAACCACTCTATAATATTATAATTATACATGCTAAGAGTCAATAATAATGACGTTTATTATAAATAGGTTATGAAACCTGTGAGTAATATTTTGACTTATCACTGCTCAACTGTGAATAATAAGAAATCACTACAAAATCAGATTACCTCATGTTAATCAATTTTGACATAAACAAAAACAATTTATAAATTGAAAGCAAATTGTGTTAATTGTGTTGTGATAGTGTGGTTAATAGTTTATCGAAGGTGAGAGAAGCAACATGGACTCCGATCCTAACTTGTTGACACCCCCGGAAGTAAGGGACGCGAGTTATCGCACCACCCACACTAGAATTATGCTTAGAGAAGAATTCCATTTGATATAAATACATCTTATCGCACTATGATGAATTAATTTACGCTGCGACGTTGAGCAGGTACAGTCGATTCCCACTCCCAACAAAATAAATTCTTTTTAAAAAGTTAATCTTCGGTCCGCGAAAGATAACTGGCGCAGTCATTCGGATTTTTTTGGAGAATTAATCAAAAATTCGTTCGTTTCAACGATTCACCAAAAACCCAAAATCGTCGTGTATTTGTCCGGCTTGTAACGTAAATTCAATTTCCTGACTATCGGAGTCGCAACCATTGAAGAGGAACATCGTGTTCGGTTTCTAGAATCGCCTAGACTCTTCCAACGGTAACAAATTCCCCCTGACTATTGGAGTCAACCACGAGAGAGGAACATCGTGTTCGACATCTGGATCGACCAGACTCTCCGACGGATCCCAGTCCCCCAAGAAGAAGAGAAGAAAAGAAGAAAGAAAAAGAAGCCAATCCCAGGATCACCATGAGGCCTTGCACTTAATAATTTGATGTCGAAGTGTCAAATTATTATAAGCCCTTGAAGAAAAGAAGACAGTTGTCAATTTCAAAGACCATAGGAGAACTTAATACCTATGTAAAAATTTGACACAGAAGAAAGAAACCATCTTTAAAGAAACCATCGAGACTACCCGAAATTCCAATCCTCACCTTAAAATGCCGATATCATTGTTTGGTTATAAAACACATTTTTCAAAAAACAATAGCATTTTCAAAAATTCGAAATTTACAACAATAATACAGTTCAATTCAACAGATTTTTCCAATCAAAATTAAAATAATAATTTAATTGTGCAAGTGATACAATTCAAATGAACATTATCAAAGGAATCATCATTTTAATCCTCGTGTAAGTAAATGAATAACAATTTAAATAATTTAAACGATTTAGACGAACTAATAGAACATTTTCAAAACATCGATATAAACCCTCAAATAAATAACCCTCAAATAAATAAGCCCCAAATAAACAACATGGCTTTACCACAAATTTCAGTTAAAGACATTCTAGACATAATTCCTAAATTTGATGGAGAACCTTCAAAAGTATCTACTTTCATAAGTTCATGTGAATCTGTAATGGCAATGATGGCACCAAATAACGATGTCGCAAGAACAGGTTTCACCTTATGTCACATAAGATCAAAACTAATTGGAAAAGCAGCAGTAATGTTAGCAGCCAGACCATTTAACACCTTACAAGAATTAAAAGATATACTAATTTCAGTATTTGGAGATCAGAGAGATGAAGAATCACTTTTAAGAGACTTTGTCATGATAAAGCAAAAAGCAAATGAAACACCTTTACAATTTGCAGACAAATGTATCGACATTCGATGCCTTTTATTGAATAAATTAGAACTTCAAAATATTCACCAAGATATCAAAGACGCAAAGAGAAATTTATATAATGCAACAACACTAAAAGCATATTTACAAGGACTAAACAGCCACATGAGTCATCTATTACGTTGTAAATCACCAGCAACAACCGAAGACGCAATGCGTATGGCAGTAGAAGAAGAAAATATGAACTACCACCGAACTCAGTTACATTCAAATCAAAATTCAGGAAAACAAAATAAAACACCAAATCATAATTTGAGAATTCAACCTTTACCGATTCGAAATAATCCGAATTATCAACAACAACAAAATCCTTCAACTTCTAATCAACAATTTTCACAAAGACAATATCAACAACCAAGACAGTTTCAACCACAACAACAGTTTCAACCTCAACAACAATTTCAACCTCAACAACAATTTCAAATTCAACAACAATTTAATTTCAACCACAACAACAATTTGTCAGACCATATGAAATAAAAAGACAATTTTCCGGAGTAACTAATACCTAAAAACTTCGCAAATTTCATAAACCGACACCAACACCAATGGAAATTTCATCAGGAAATACTGCAATGATATACCCACAACAACAACAACCAAGATATATAGCACAAGAACTCTATCACCAAGAAGACCCTGAACAATTGTACGAACAATTTGAAGAATATGAACAAGAAGAATTCTATGATGGAGAGCGATATGAAGAAAATATTAAAGATTCAACGGAAGAAAATTTTACAACACCAGCCTTGAACAACCCCAATACTTAGAACTCAATATCTCGAATTTTCATAAATTACCTTACATAATAATTCCCGACATTAACGCGAAATTTATGATTGATACTGGATCAACTAGAACCCTAATAAATGAAGAAATTGCAGAAGAATATTTTCCAGACATAATTGAAATAGATCCCTTCCAAATTAAAACTCCACATCAAATTACAAATCATAATTACTCAATAAACATTGGATTATCAGATATATTCAACCGACCAGATATTTTACATAAACATTATATTTTTAATTTTCATAAGGATTATCAAGGATTAATAGGAACCGATTTACTTCAAAAACTACATGCAGTAATTGACTTCAAAAATAATAAAATAGTTACACCACATGCTCAAATTCCACTTCATTTACCAGAAAACAAATGCAACGAAATTATTTTAACATGCAAAAAGAAAATTAAAGTACCATCATTAACACAAATACAAATTCATCTAATGACACATAACTGTGAGAATAAAGAAGGAATGATAGAAAATTACAAATTTAATAACGAATTAGAAATACCAGCAGGAATATGTAAAATAGAAAATAATTCAACAAACATTCTCATAATAAATCCAACTCAAGAAGATATTACATTTATACTTCCAGAACTAAACATTCACTCAGGACCGTTAGAAATTAATAATATTAATTTTGAAGAAAATGAATTAAAAACAGAAATAAACTTTAACGCACTTCAAAAACAAAATTTAAAAAACTTACGTTTAGAACATTTAAACAAAGAAGAATATAAAGCAATTAGAAATTTATGTTATGAATACAGAGATATTATGTACTGTCCAGGAATCCCTTTATCATTCACCAATCAAGTTAAACACTCAATCAGAACAACAGATAATTTACCAATACATACTAGATCTTATCGATACCCACCAATTCATAAAACAGAAATCGAAAATCAAATTGAATCTATGACAAAACAAGGAATAATTAGACCCTCAAAATCACCATGGTCATCACCACTATGGATAGTTCCGAAAAAGATTGATGCAAGCGGAAAGAAGAAATGGAGAATAGTCATAGACTACCGAAAATTGAATGATAAGACTATTGATGATAAAAAGCCATTACCCAATATAACAGATAAGTAACCTGGGCTACAATACAGACATTATATTATTTTAATTATAAGTACTTCTTTGTCTTTATAAGTATTTCACCACTTTATGCAAGCTAATGTTATTATAATCTTATCTCTTCGCTTATTCAGCTTCCTTTTCCATATATAATCTTTGTTTCCATATTACGAGTTTAGTGTTAGTAAGTAAAGCGAATCGCTGTCAGTCTGTATTTTAATGTGTAACAAAAATAAAAGTCCTTTTTAAAAAGTAAATTTTCCGGAGTAATCTTATAATTGGCGCAGTCGGTAGGATACCCGAAAGAAGTGTAATCTTTTCGTTTCAACGATTAATCGGGTATTCGAGTGTTTTTCGTGACCATCGCACCTAAGAAGGGCAACGGTACGGATTACGTCACCACGTCGCAGTAGCACCAACAAGTTCTCCGAACTTCGAGAATTACAAGCTCCGAGGGCACCGCACGCGAGGACGTTCATCAGCTGTTTAAGGGAATACGCAATGAGCAAGCTGGGAATTTTACTCTGGTAGGAACAAATTACTTTAAAGGTCATACTTTTAATTTTATGTTAACAAGAAATAGATCGCGTAATTCAACAGATTCAAATACCGATTCAGACAGTACCTTACTTCACTCACAAAATCCCTCTCGAGATCGCTCTAGATCTCCTGTTCCTAAAACCCCTATTTTAAATAATTTAAATAACTTAAATTTAACAATGGCTCTTCGAAGTGAATATATTGCTATGATTCCTGATTTTAATGGAGAAGCTGAACTCCTTTCACGATTCCTAGAAATTTCAGAAAAATTAGTTGTCAGATTTTATAATGTGGCTGACCCCTTAGATTTCCAAAATGAATACCTTATGGCATCTATAATCTCCAAAATAAAAGGAGATGCAGCAAAAAATATATCGTCGTCAATTATCACTAATTGGAACGACTTAAAACTCGCTCTGCTTAACGCTTACGGTGACAAAAGAGATCATTTCAGTCTTAATGTAGAAATTTCCAACTTAAAACAGAATCCTAATGAATCCCCATTCGATTTCTATAATCGATTACAAAAATTGCTTAACCTCCAAATTTCTCACGTAACGAACCATTTACCTGTAATTTTAGAAAGACAATGTTTAATTGCCTTTTTTAGAACAAATGCACTCAAAGTTTTGCTAAGAGGATTACGTGATCCAATCGGGTCACAGATGAGAACCAAAAATCCCCCAGATTTGAATACGGCATTACACATGCTCACTAACGACTTTCAGGTCGAAATGTTAACAAATAAAATAAATTCTGTAAAATTAAATAACAAACCAATATATCAACCACAGCATAATAATTTTCAAAATAGAAATTATCTTTTTAATAATAGGAATAATAATAACAACTATTCCAATAACTATACTCCGAGGTATCAACCTCAATTTCACAATAATAATAATAATGGAAATTTCAGTAGACCACAAGCATTTGCGAATAAACGACGCAGATTTGAAGGCTCTAGTAATAACAATAATAATAATAATCCCCGAAATTACAATCCGACGCCTATGTCGACAACTTCAGCATATACGCTTCAGCAGCATGAAGTCGTAAATTCGGAACAGGAACAAAATCGTCCTAGTAATCCGAATGAAAGAGATACTTTTTTAGGCCTAAACGCCTCGGAAAGACAATTGAATCATTAATTAATTTTAATAGCAGCCTTCCTTATATAATTGATTATGATCGAAATTTAAAAATATTAATAGATACTGGAGGTACTAAATCATTTGTAAATCCTGAAATAGCTCATAAGTATACACAAAAAATGTCAATCGACCCCTTTTATGTTATTAGTGCCCATGGTACTTCGCATGGTGACAAATGCACCGAAATTTCTTTCCAAAAATTGTTTAATAATAATTTTGCATCTAAATTAAAATTTTACCTGTTTAACTTCCATTCATCTTTTGACATACTTCTTGGTTTAGATAATTTACAAAAATTAAAGGCTTGTAAGTATAATAAAAATATGTTAATTACCCCTAATAGAGAGATCCCAATTTTACAAGGATCTAATTGTAATAGTAATAATAATATTAGTAAAAATAGTTCTATATTGATCCCGGCAAAAAATAGCCAAATAATTAAAGTAAATGTTAGAAATATAAAAAATGGTACAGCCATAATTCCACATTATAGATTAGATAATGATACGGAGGTGCCTCAATGCATTACTCATGTACGAGATAATCAAGCTCTGTGCACTATTCATAATAACGCAGACACTGACCTGCGTCTTACCTTGCAAAAACCTCTAGAAGTTCACGATATCAGTGGATATGATGTCATGGACGAGGTCAAGGGCGAAAAAATAAATGAAATGTACTCTTTCAATTTAATTAATTCAAACGAACATAACATTCGTTTTAATAATAATATAAATAATAATAAAAGTTATTTGTCGAAAAAATTCGACATTTCCAAAATTCGTTCAGAGCATATGAACGACGAGGAAAAGAAAAACATATATTCTTTAATTCAAGAGTACTCTGACATATTTTATGAGGATAATCTTACATTTACTAATAAAATTAAACATTCTATTCATACAACAGATGAAGTTCCAATCTATACCAAATCATATAGGTACCCTGAGGTACATCAAGAAGAGGTTAAAAATCAAATTAGGGATATGTTGTCTCAAAATATTAATAGGCCATCTTATAGTCCCTGGAGTTCCCCTGTGTGGATTTTTCCAAAAAAAATGGACGCCTCCGGCAAGCGCAAATGGCGCATGGTCATAGATTATAGAAAATTAAACGAGAAAACAGTCGGTGATAAACTTGGAAAATGCCAGTATTTCACTACTCTTGACCTGGCATCGGGTTTTCATCAAATCGAAATTTCCGAACGAGACATCCCTAAAACTGCGTTCAATACACTTAATGGACATTATGAGTTTTTACGAATGCCATTCGGGCTTAAAAATGCCCCAGCGACATTTCAACGTGTTATGGATCACATCCTTCGTGATTTACAAAATAATTCATGCCTTGTATATATGGATGACATCATTGTTTTCTCAACAAGCTTACAAGAACACATTCTTAGGTTAAAAGAAGTATTTGCAAGACTAAGAGAGTCAAATCTAAAAATACAATTAGACAAGTCAGAATTCCTAAAAAAGGAAGTTGCATATTTGGGACACGTTGTAACTCCTGACGGTGTTAAACCTAATCCCGATAAAATTTCAGCAATAAAAAATTACCCGATCCCGAAAACAACGAAACAAATTAAAGGTTTCCATGGCTTGTTAGGATATTACCGTAAATTTATCAAAAGGTTTGATGACTTGACAAAGCCCTTAACAAAATGCTTAAAGAAAAATTCAATTATCGATATTAATGATCCAGATTATATTTTATGCTTCGATTTATGCAAGAAAGTCTTGATGAATTAGCCATTACTTCAATACCCTGATTTTAAAAAACCCTTTGTGTTAACCACAGATGCTACAACAGATGCCACAATTATGCTATCGGCGCTGTCTTATCCCAAGGCGAGATCGGTTCTGATCTTCCAATTTCTTATGCTAGTCGTACCCTTAACGACTCAGAAACAGGTTATTCAACAATAGAGAAAGAATTGCTCGCAATTGTATGGGCTACGAAATACTTCCGTCCCTATCTATTTGGTCGTCGTTTTAAAATTGTGACTGACCATAAACCCCTTCAGTGGTTAATGTCCATTCGTGAACCTAACTCAAAATTAGTTAGATGGCGATTAAAGCTATCCGAATATGACTACGAAATAATATACAAAAAGAGAACCTTAAATAAAAATGCGGACGCTTTATCACGCATTGAAATTAATGTAAACGACGAATATGATTATCCTGATTACAATGATAAATTTTCAACTATTGTTGAACCCCCACAGTCGATAAGAGACAATGATGACGGAATAACCGTTCATTCTAATAAAGAAAATCCTATAATTAATATTCCCGTTTCGGATAAATCATTAAACATGTTCAATAATCAAATTATTATATCAGAAGTAGATTATTCTCCTGCAAACCCAAAAATTGAAAGATTATATAATAATAAAAAAATGAGACTTTTTGTTCAAATATCAAAAAATAATTTTGACAACGATGTTATAAATTTTATCAAACAATACACAGTTCCGAACATATATTATCACTTATTCTTTAAGGATCCGTGTTACGAAAAATTCTGTAGCGTAGTACAAAAATACTTTAATAATTCTAAATTAAAATTAGTTAAATGTGCACAACTTTTGGAAGATGTTCAAGATGAAGACGAGATGATTGAAATAATAAGAAATGCACATGAAGGAAAAAGTAATCATCGGGGTATCGATGAAACGGAAATGAGAATAAAACGCAATTATTATTTTCCTGATGCTCGAAAATTAATACAAGAATTTATAAACTCTTGCGAAATCTGTCTCGTATCTAAATACGATAGGAAACCCCTAAAAATAAAATATTGCACAACCCCGACAGCTACCAAGCCCTTTCAAATTGTTCATGTCACATGTTCACATTCGATAAGGTTAAGTTTATTACGATCGTAGATTCCTTTTCAAAGTACGCTCAACTATACAAATTAAATTCTAACCAAGCTGTTGATGTTGCAAATAGCTTAATTAAATTTTTCTCGCATCATGGAATTCCTGAAAAAATCGTAGCAGATAGTCATTTAGAATTTAAAAATACGTTAATAAAGGAACTTTTAGAACTACATAAAATTGAATTTCATTTTACAAGTACACAGCATCCGGAATCTAACGGTATTGCCGAGAGATTACACTCGACAATAATAGAGCATATTAGGTTACTAAATAATCAAGTTGTATATAAAACTGAACCAATCGAAACAAAAATCTTATATTCAATTTTAGCTTATAATAATACGATTCACTCTACTACGAAATTAATGCCTTCAGAAATTATATCTGGGCATATTGGTACTGATAATGCTCTTAAAATTAATAATTAATTAACCATAAACAAAAAGTCAACCGCTTGTATGAAGAAATAAATAAAAAATTAAATGACAAGGTGAAAACAATTCAAAAAATAAATGAAAATCGAGAGGAACCTCCCGATATTCCTGATAATGTTTACATAAAAAATCGCCAAAAACAGTCCAAAACAAAAAATAAATATAAAAAAGAAATTATAAAATCAATCGATAAAGATTACCATACGGCAAAAATTACTAAAGGACATCACATGACTCAAGATAAAATTCATTTATCTAATGTAAAGCGACCACGTGTAACCACTGAGATAAATAAAGGAAATGAATTACAATTTGAGGAATTCCAAAATTACTTAAAACAAGAAATAAAACCAGTTGCCGAAAATATTCAAGACATTTCAGACAACTTATTCTTCGCACCGTATGACTTTTCCCTAGCCCATTGTGTTAGTAGAGACTTAAAAATGAATGCGGGTATTGCACGTGACTTTAGAATGCGTTTTGGACAAGTACGCGACCTTCATCAACAAAATCCAACCCTTTATTCGCTATGCTATCTACGCGATGCAGGTAGATATATTATATACTTAATAAGTAAAGATAAATATTTTGATAAACCAACTTATAAGTGTTTATTTAAAACATTGATTAACCTTCTAGGTTTCTGTACAAAAAATAAAATAACTAAACTAGCTATTCCGAAACTAGGCTGTGGCCTTGATAAATTAGATTACGACGTTGTAAAATCTATGATAAATTATATATTTTATAAATCCGACATACAAATTCAAATTTACTTAGGCGAAATTTAATAAGACGAATCTTTTCCAGGTTAATATGGACCCTTACGATAAGAGGATTTGAAATTAAAAATATCACACAAAATATAGGAATATTACCTATTTACCTTGGACCAGCAAAGCTACAAAAATCGGTTCACACTTTTGTCCACCGTTACGAATTAAACTTAGTTTATGATGAATTTGGAAAAATTATAATCAATATGAATACTTAAATTCAATGATTAACAATGTTTCAAAATTTAAACGAGATTTTGAAAATTATGATAAATTACTAAACTTCACTAGAAATAAAATAATGAGGCAAATTAATACAATACAATCTCACGCAATAAGTCCGAGAAATAAAAGAGGCCTTATAGATGGATTAGGCAGTATAATTAAGTTAATAAGTGGCAACATGGATGCCAATGATGAAAAAAGAATTAATGAAATACTAGATTACCTAAACGTAGAGCAAACCGAGTTAAAATATCAAATTAATAAAGAGTATAGTTTAAATAACAACTTAATAAAGGAATTCAATAATACAATTTTAGAAATTCAGCACAATCAAGATATATTAAAATCAAGAATTATCCAATTACATGCTATTTTGAATGATGAAATTGAACATCAAAATATACTCTTCGTTAAAGACCTTTATAATCAATTAATTTTACTATTTAGTATTATTTCAAATATTTTAGGAAATATAATAAACTCACTATCGTTCTGCAAATTAAAAATTCTGCATAATGATATTATTAGCCCTAAAGATTTACTATTGGAAATATCTAAAATATCAAAACATTATCAAGAAGAGTTGCCAATTGAAGTAAAACCGGAAAATATCCTAAACTTCGAATCAGTAATCACAGTTGATTGCAAAATAAAAGATTCAACTATTAACTATTTCCTGTCAATACCTATTAATTACGAAGATACCTTTGATTTATATTCCTTGTACCCTATACCGTCTGAAATCGAATCTGAAATGTTAACGATTATTCCGAATTTCAATTATTTAATTAAATCAAAATCAAATAATCAAATATGGCCTATGAGTGACATGTGCCTTCACGGAAAACAGCATTATCAATGCTCAAATAAATTATTAACGAATCAGCAAACAACCTGCGAAACAAATCTGATTCAACATGGGATAAATAAAGATTGTCAATACACAAAACTCGACCTACGAGGAAATCATCTGGAAAACATCCCGTTTACAACTCAACATTTGGCTGTCCTAACCCAAAAGGATACCATCAAGATGCGTTGCCCCGACTTTGAGGATTCCCTGGAACTACGAGGAATATACATCATTAAAAACGACGATTGCGTCATGATCTACAAGGACAACGTCATCCCAGAGATAGAAGAAACACTCGGGAGCCCTATAATGATTAGTGCTGCCGACATCCAGTTGAAAACATATAACATTAGTGACACCCAAATCAAAGTGAAAAAATTGAGCCTACTAAACATTCCACAATACGTGCAAGTGCCAATTAATAAACAAGACTTAAGTGTATTAAAACCAAGCATCTGGACTCTGCTGCTTTACACTATATTAATTATAAGTATTGTCCTGGTGTACCTAAAACACTTTAGAAAAAACAAAAACAGTGCATCAGTGAACATGGATTTGCCACTCCCAGAGTGTGCCAAAATTTAAGGAGGGAGGAGTAACCTGGGCTACAATACAGACATTATATTATTTTAATTATAAGTACTTCTTTGTCTTTATATGTATTTCACCACTTTATGCAAGCTAATGTTATTATAATCTTATCTCTTCGCTTATTCAGCTTCCTTTTCCATATATAATCTTTGTTTCCATATTACGAGTTTAGTGTTAGTAAGTAAAGCGAATCGCTGTCAGTCTGTATTTTAATGTGTAACAACAATAAAAGTTCTTTTTAAAAAGTAAATTTTCCGGAGTAATCTTATAATTGGTATATCGCTAGATTTGGTGTTCAGTTTAGGACACTTGGATCTTGCGACATCTCACACTGCCTTCGAGTAGTTAGTTGATGTTCTGATATACTGCTCAGTTGCATTTCTCTGGGCTTTACTAATGGCGGACTTATATTCTTTTTTCATTTGCTTATACTGGTTATTTAAATTTTCATCATTCGTTAGTTTTTTAGTTCAAAAATTAAATTTAATTTTTGACAAATACCATTTAATTCAGGTTCAAACCAGCGTACGTTTTGTTTATTACATTTGATATATTTTAGTTTATCAGGAAAAGCAACTAAACTAGCATGATTTAAACTGTCAACTAGAATAGACCAAGCTTGATCAATGTCTATTTGATTGTTCATTATTACTTCCCAGTTGCAATGCTGTAAGATATTAAACATTTCAATCTTTCCTAATTCTGTGATAGGTCTCACCGTTCTTTTTATGGGCTCCTGTGACTGCTTAATTTCAATGAACATTCCAAGATGGTCAGATAATCCGATATTCATTATGCGAGCATAGTTACTATTTATAGGGTTGAAACTATTTGAGAATATGTTATCTATGCAAGCAATCCCTCGAGTGGCTTTAGTTGTTGCCATGTATAAACCATAGCAACCAAGAAGGTTACACAGTTCTGTGGATCTTCTATCTGCCAAGTTAAAATGTACATTGGAATAACCACATATATATACAGTTTTTGATGACATTTAAACATTCTAACATTTGTTCAATTATTAAAAAGAAGTTTCAAAAATTTCCACTTGGAGATCTGTTTATTGATGTAATGATCATGTTGTTTTTATTAATCACTATACCGGACATTTCACATATTTGTTCAATCGACATTTCCTCCAAGAAGTTAAGAACCGTGCATTCATCTCCCTCCCTTGCCATAACGAGTGAACCACCATTTTTGGAGTCGTGTCTACTGTAACTGGATGCTACGTGAAAGTTATTTAATGTGTAAGTTGACACTTCACTAGGTTTTAACCAACACTTTTACTTTTTGTCGGCTATAAAAGCTTCTAGTTCTTCAATTTTATTTCGCAAACACTGAATGTTGATGTAGAATAGTAAAGGATTACTGCTCTCAATATTATCAAACTTTAGGTGGTCCTCTTTTCTTCGGTTGGTAGATTCCGTGGAGTTTTGAATAAAAAAGGCCTTACACCGATACCGTTTGGCCACAAATCCGGATTTTCTACTAATGATAGTTTATCGTATGGTATAGTAACATGAAAAGATGAGTAATCAGTTGGGCGTCTTGAAGTTAACTTGACACACTGTGTTACACTGATGTTGTTTGCCTCCAGAAGATCAGTTATATCCTGTATTACAGTATCTGGGTGACACGGATAAATATGTAGGTGGGCTTTCTTTGTAATACCTCTGAGATTTCCGATTGTATTAGATTGTCCGATTATTCCTCTAGGTTTGCGTTTTATGTTTTTATTTTTATATTTAGCCACTTTCCACTCAGCTTCCTTATTTTGTTGGTTCGTAACATCGACTGATTCTTGTGAGAGGTTGAGGTTAGAATCGCTGCTGTCAGAATGTCCTTTGTTTTGGTGTTGACAGTGTGTTCAAAAATTGCGAATTTACCCGAGTGCACTTGCTTTTCTTGTATTAAACAAAAGTTGCGAATAACTCAATAACTAATGGGAACACAGAAAAATAGTTCAAATACAAGTTTTAAACAATCAAATTTGCGACAATTTTTCTAATTTCAATTTTGTCATAGCTATCTTTTACCTCGGAGAAAAATGACAGTTTGTTAAAAAATCGCGAATTTACGCGAGTGTACTCGCTTCTTTTGTATTAAACAAACTCAATAACTCAATATCTAATAGGAATACAGAAAAATGGTTAAAATGCAACTTTTAGATAATCAAATTTACCACATATTTTCAATATTTAATTTTTTCGTAGCTATCTTTTTTCTTGGAGAAAAAATGACAAAAAAAAAATATGTTCAAAAATCGCGAAATTACGCGAGTGTACTCGCTTTTTTTGTATTTTAGAAAAGTTTATATATACTACATAGGTAAGCCACCCCTTCCAAAAACCTATTTCCAACAGAGCGAGCGAAGCGAGCTCTTGCGAGGGGGGCCGTAGGCCCCCCGAGGCCAAACTATCAGAACATAGCGGCCAAAGGCCGCCCCCCCGACTTTGCGAATTTTTTGCGGGAAAACGGGTCCCGCAAAAAAATCGCCGCCTTCACCCTAGGATAGAGCCAAAAAACTTGTATGCGACGAGATTTTCTCCGACCGAAAATCGCCGCCCGCAGGGGCGGCACCGGCGAAAAACTGAAAAAAGGGGGCCAAAATATACTGCCTTTCAAAAAAATCAGAACACAAAGTATTTATTGGACGATTTTAATGAAATTTACAGAATTTGATCATGTAAAGGAACTGCATCGATGATCAAAAAGTCAATTGTTTTGGTTGCGGTATTTTTCCTTGATTTCACCATTATGAAGAGCTGCAGATATTTTAATGTAATTGCTTCTAATATCCAAGTAGCCTCTGAGTAGTTTGACGTTTCAGTTTGTAAAACATAAAAAGATGTTCCCCGTGTTCGTCGGCGTGCACAATATCATCATCTAAGTGAATTTGAAAGGGGTCGCATTATTGGAATCCGAGAAACGGGTTTTTCGGTTCGTGCTATTGCTGAAAGGGTAGGCCGTAGTGTATCGGTGATCGTACGCTGCTGGTCTAGATGGTCCGATGCTGAGAATCGACGTAGACTTGGATCAGGACGTCCAAGAAGCACCACTGAGCGTGAAGATCGAGCTCTTCGTCTAACAACTTTAAGGGACAGATTTACAACGTCGCGGGCATTGGGACACGACTGGTTGGCTCTAAATGGCCACTGTTTGGCTACTGTTTACAGAAGAATCCGCAGTTTTGGTATAAGATCCTACCGTCCACAATTGTGTCCAACTTACTTACTCCGCAGCATCGCAGAGCAAGACTTGATTGGTGCAGGGAACGACAACATTGGACCCATGAATGGGATAACATTATCTTCAGCGATGAGTCTCGGTTCTGTTTATGGGCTCATGATGGTCGCCGAAGAGTGAGACGTCGACGCGGTGAACGCAGAATTTTACAATTTGCTGTTGAAAGACATTCGGCTCTTACACAGGGAGTTATGGTTTGGGGGGCGATAGCATATGGTAGTCGGTCTCCTCTAGTTTTTTTAGAAGCAAGTCTTAACGCGATTCGGTATATTGACAACATTTTACGGCCAGTGTTAGTGCCCTATGTAAATGGCTTGCAGAACCCCATTTTTCGGCAAGATAATGCTCGACCTCACACAGCGGCCATTACAAGACAGTTTTTTGATAGTGCCAAAATCAATTTGTTACCTTGGCCATCTCGTTCTCTAGATCTATCGCCAATAGAACATGTTTGGGATATGATAGGTGTTAGAATAAGTAACTTACAGCGCCCCGCTAACACTGTAATGGAACTTACAGGTCAAATTATCGAAGTTTGGAATGAAATACCCCAAATCGATATTGACAGCCTGATTTCTAGCATGCCTCGACGTGTTAATGAGTGTTTGAGAAATCGTGGAGGCCCAACACATTATTAATTTTTATTCATTTGTTTTTTTGTTTTTCAAGTTGATTTTTTGATCATCGATACAGTTCGTTTACATGATCAAATTGTGTACATTTTATTAAAATCGTGCAATAAATACTTGGTGTTCTTATTTTTTTGAAAGGCAGTATACCACAGTGTACCCACCTCATTTCTACACTGTATAGGCTATAGCAGTCGAAAAGATGTCCCCGGGGGGCCGAGAAAAAAAATTATTCCCATTTTGGGGGCTTTTTTATCGTTTTTCGTTTTTTTTTTGCGCCGAGCTCCGACCTCTCATCGAATTGCGGTGAGGGATGTCGGATGCGCTTTCCGAAGGGCCTTCGATCGGTTCGCAGTTTGACCGTCTCGCGCCCCCCGGGGGCCACCAATTAAATAAAACAATTTTTAACTTCAAACCTGAATAACTTTTTTACGCCACGAGCCACGGCAATCTTTCAATCGGCAAAGTATAGCCCCCGACTCGCTCTACAGGAATCATGTAGACCGCGCCGCCCCCATCCCCCGTCTCGGGGGCGGTGACGGTTTTTCTAAAAAAAAATCCTCTCAACTTTGCATTTTATTTTCCTATGGCCTATGTGTGACACTATAAACAGTAAAAGATTAATTGCACTTAGCAGAATCGAGATAAGGAAGGCAGTAGGCATCATCACGGGTCACTGTTTTCTAGGTGGACACGCACAAAAGATGTGTCTCAAATACAATGACTACTGCAGAGAATGCCTAGATGAGGAGGAGGAAGAAACAGTACTCCGCTATCTAGGTCAAGTACCTCGGTCTGCACCACGCAAGTGAACTGGCGGAGCTCTCACCTATAAAGGTGGGATATCTGATCGGATTCATTAGTTGCTCAAATTGGATTGTATAGGGGAAGGATCTATCATGGTATCACAACGGGCCCTATGGCCCTAAGTGAACAGCCTCGGCTGTTGCCATATAAACCTAAGCTAACCTAACCTAACGGATCCGTCCTGCGACAATCCAGCGCTGAACGCATTCCTGCTGACGCAACTGCGGCAAGAATTAACGGCCATCAATCCGTACGTCAAAACGTACAAACAGATGGGCGTACTGATAGACGTGTACGAACGTGTGCACCGGGAGCAAGTGCCCAATCTGTACATAAACTTCTACTTGAATCCTACAACGGACAGGCGAAGGTACAACGCGCCCACCGACGAGAACGAAATCGGAGCGGTGTTCGTGTCCGTTGACGGGCAAGTACCGCCCATGCCGGACGAATGCATCCGCATTTACTACAATTCCGGCCGGGTGGAGGACATGTCGAGAACGTGGCCGATATCAGATCCTCTCTGTTATCCGGCTTTATTCCCAAGAGGTGAATTGGGATGGGCCATGCAACTGTCAACTTACGAGGAAAACGGAAAAGGATTACGATGCGCGAGTTTTTCGTGTTCCGTTTCCAAATTCGTCGGGGCAAATTCAACCCGATCCTCAGCGCAGGGAAGCTGACGCAGCAGTTCGTGGTGGACAGCTACGTGAAAATCGAGGGCGACAGGCTGCACTTTGTCCGAAACAACCAAGCCGCGCTGGGGGCGGATCACTTCGACGGGCTGGTCGATTACATCCGTCGCAGGGCGGAGGATGAGGAATTGGCAGCCGTCGGTCGAGTCTACATACTGCCGAGCACGTTCCAAGGGGGCCATCGTTTCATGGTGGGCAACTACCAGGATTCCATGGCCATGGTGGCGAAATTCGGCAAACCGACGTTTTTCATCACCATGACGTGCAACGCCAGATGGACGGAAATAGATGAGAACTTGTGCCGCGGTCAGGTATCTTCCGACCGTCCAGATCTCATAGTCCGAATATTTCAACAAAAATTGAAAATGCTCATGGACGATTTGGCAAAATATTCGGCAGAAGTACATTACCAAAGGACACGATGCGGCGCTCTATCTCATCCAGAATAGAAGGTCAGCTCAAGGTGTCGTTTTCGACGAAATCTTCGAATACGTCGAAAGCAGGTACGTCTTGGCGTGCGAATCGATGTGGAGGATATTCGCCATAAACATGGTGGAAAAGAGTCACAAAGTAGTCCATCTTCCCAACGAGAAGATGGTATTTTTCCACGAGAACGACGATCTAGAAGTTCTCATCGACCGAGCGGACAGTCAAGTGTCCCTCCTCGAGTAATATTTCCGGTTGAACGCCAGAGATGAGTTTGCCAGAACACTGTACTACGTCGAAATTCCGGAATATTATGTATTTCGTGATAAATCCTGGCATCGACGTCAAAGACGAGCGAAAACAATGGGTCGAATATATTCCATCATCCTCGAAACATAGAGAAGTTCCACTTGCGAATTCTTCTGTTTCGCATTAAAGGTATACTCAAAATTTCAGTGTGTAGTAACATTAACGCGTACTAGCAAATTTTTCAAATTTAAATTAATTTCTTTAAATAATTATTACACGATAACTTGTCGCGTTATACAGAGAGTTTTATGTAACACCGAACATGTTTATAACGAGATTTTTTCTTTTAAGTATACATAAACGTACGTTGTACATTTGTCGACGCTCGGTTTGTTAAAAGAATTTAATTTTAAGCTATAAACGAGCGTTTTCCACTCCCAGGCTAAGCATGAAGTAAAATTTCGAGTTTAGAAAAGCTTGAAAATTTACTTCATACGCCACCGGTACTCAACACTGATGCAATGTAAAGCTAGCGGTGTGTTGTAAACATTGTAATATGTCAGTGTTTTGTACCGGTGCGCATGAAGTAAAATTTCGAGTTTTGAAAAGCCTCAAAATTTGGTTTGCCCGCTCCGCGCTGAGCGACCAAACCAAATTTTTTGCAGGCTTTTCTAAACTCGAAATTTTACTTCATGCTTAGCCTGGGAGTGGAAAACACTCTTTAAAGCTTCAAATTAAATTCTTTTAATAAACCAAGCGTCGTCAGCAAATGTACAACGTATGTTCATGTTTACTTAAAAGAAAAATTAAACTTATTTAAAAAAACAACGGTTATCTAAAGATCTCTGTATGTACAAGTTGAGGCAATAATTGCGATTGATTGTCTTCAATTTGTAATAGTCATCTATATTGCCTATGCAATCCAATTTACACGTAATTTCAAAATTAAAGGTGTCTAATTGTATTGGATAAAAATGTTCGGTGTTACATTAAACTCTCTGTATGTATTAGTAATTATGTATCACTGTTACAGGTGCAACTTCCTATGACGACCTGCTCGATCCACGAGATGGCAACCCGATCCCGTGTACTTCTTTCCGAGAATCGGCCAGGCGAAGGCTGTTGATCGGGGAAGACGATCTCGAGTGGAAACGTACGCTACAAGAATGCAGTACCTCCAATGTACCAGGACAAGTAAGGAAGATTTACTGCTACTTGGTATCGTACTCGAACGTCGTGAGACCGAGGGCACTCTACGACAAATTCAGAAAACACTTCATGGAAGACTACGTTCGCCGAGGACTCTCTGAATACGAAGCTGAAAAAAGAGCTTTGATACGGATAGAGACGTTTCTACGATATTTGGACATCTCTCTGTCGACGTTGGATGATTTCTCCGATGTACTGAGAACATTCAACATTGACGAGACTATCCGTCAACACCAGATGGTTTACACGGGAGGTGATGTGGACGTTGACGAACCCATCGAAAACTTCTACATCAACCCCGAAAATAGACTTAATTTGGATTTGATTCATGAAGTCGAACAAGAAATGTGCATGTTCAACCATCAGCAGGCAAGGCACATCTCTCTCAAACATTGTTCGAAGCCGTCACGAATGCCACCGTCGGAGGGGCCAAGTGCTTCTATCTGCAAGGAGCCGGCGGAACTGGAAAAACGTTCGTCTACAACGTTTTACTGAAATCCCTCGAACACTGGGATACCAACGCTTGTCGTCGCTCACACCGGCATAGCGGCGCTGCTGTTGAGCAACGGACGAACGGCACACTCGACGTTCAAATTACCTCTGGATAGAAACGAGTCGTCTACATCGTCTATATCGAGGGGATATCAAGAAGCCGAACGCATCAAACGAGCGAGGTTGATTGTCTGGGACGAAATCTCGATGACGAGTCACTACATCATGGATACAGTCGATCGATTCTTGCGGGATCTACACGAAAAGAAAGACCTTCCCTTCGGAGGAATGTGCATTCTTTTCGGTGGTGACCTGCGACAATTGCTGCCGGTCAATCGAGGTAGTATTGTTTAACTGGAGCACACCTTCATCAATTGTGCAGCGTGGCGCTATTTTAACGTGATGGACCCACGACTTTGCCGAGTGGCTGCTACGTCTGGGAAACGGAAGGGAGACGCCCGATCCACTGCTGACGGACATTCTACCACCATGCAGTGTTTAGATTGAACGCATGGTTCTCTGTTCGTTGAATCGGACTTGCGACATCGTGAACGATCGACTGATCGACTTATTTCCGGAGAAGTCGTGATCAGTCTCAATGTCGACAGTATCGAAACCGACTATGTACTTCAGTGGATTGCCGAAGCACGAATTGAACGGTACGAGGATGATAGTGAAGGCCGTGTCACAACACCTGCTGACCGGCAAAATAATCAGTGGGACACATCGAGAAGAATACCACGTCATTCCCAGGTTGGACTTGTCCTCCCGGGATTGTCATTTTCCGTTCACACTGAAGAGGAGGCAGTTCCCTGTCAAAGTCACAGGGACACAGGGACAAACGTTCAGGCGTGTCGGCATTTACCCGCCACAGCCTGTGTTCGCTTTCGGCCAGCTGTATGTTGCTTTTTCGAGAACGGTTAACTTCGAGTCAGTCAAGGTAACTATTAACGGAAAAGAATGACAATCTCCAAGTTTATTAATAAAATGTGTTTATTTCTTCTTTTCGGGTGCAAGTGGATGAAACACCGGTCCAAGGCCGACTCATCCGAGGGAATCCGAGTGTCTTCACGAGAAACTTGGCACCCGTAGAGCTGCTTCGGAGACTAGAGCAACAAAGACAGCTTCCGTGATATTTTTTTGTCATGGTATAGTATGTGATTACAGAACCACTCAAGTTATTGGTTTGATATCCATAATAATTCCTATGTGTGTACATTGCATGTCTACCATTAATTGCATTGTTATGTTACATGTGGCTTCTGAACGGTATAACCGTTTCGATTCCTGGCTTGGCACCGACAACCGTTCCGGTTGCTCCTCTTCTCCCAGGATCTATTTTACATTATTAATGAGTGGTGAATTCGGATTTGAATTTGTGCTTGAAATGATGAACAAATAATACTAAAATGTGCGCAGTCCTCTGTATCGCTCAGTTAATAATAAATCCATTATAATTGCTCATGCAGCATTGAGATTTAACACTTGACATATCAAGTCGTTCACAACATTTTTAGTCCAATCTCAATCGCAAGTACTATTCTTTCCGTTTTCTAGCCATTAATGGTGTTTCGACAATTACGTTATGCGTAATTGTTTCACGTTCTTATTTATAAGAACGGTCAATCACCACATGCCTAATAAGCATGTGAATCGGTGTAAAAACCGAGTGGACTAGGCCTATTGGGAATACCACATTAAAAAAAAACGCGCCCGATTCTCGACCTCAAGGGTGGTGTGGAACAGAGATTCATTATTAAATATGTTTTATTGTTGTCCGACCAAACAACTTTTCTATTATTATCATTGTAATAAACCAGACAAACAGTCAATAATTATTTACATTTCTTTTCAATACTATTGCTAAGATAACATCTACAAGTAAGATAATGGAATTACCTTAAAAACACACCATATCATTCTTAACAATAACAAACTATCCAATTTTACTTCATGCTAATTTATCAATAAAAAGATGATTTATTTATTGTTTATAATAGAATTATCAAGCAATTCATTGAAAATAGTCATTTCTTTTAACAATACCAAACACCAACACTTTACTTCATGCCAATTGATGAATAAAATGATAATTTACGCATTGTTTATAATAGAATATCAAAGCAAGTTACTAAACATAGTCATTTTTTTCCACAATAACAAACCCTTAAATTTTCCTTCATGCCACTTTATCAATAAAAAGATGATTTATATATTTTTATGTTAAAATATCAACCAAAAATCCTTAAATTGTTTTTACTTTAGTATTTATTACAGTACAATAATGTACCAATAGATAAGAAATATAAATTTGTATAAATACTGAAAATTTCATTCATCTAGCTCAAGTAGGACCGGAGCAATGAATATTTTTAGTCTTTAGCAACTTAGGAATTTAGCTGCATGCTAATTAATCAAGAAAAAGATGATTATTGTATTTGTTACGCTGACGGCGCTCTGCTGACGAGAACGCTCGGTATGAGTGGAGCGACCTAGGTACTGGTTGCTTGAGATGATAGTTTTACGCTGGTTGTAAGGCAGCGGACAGTGTAACTTATATTTGTAAAGGGAGAAATTGCACTCGGAGGTTTTTAGGCTCTTCGTGAAGTACAAGTAACTCGCAATGACAAGTATGTATGCTGCTTTAATGCAGTGGAGAATATAACTTAGTTTAAAAGGAGAAATTGCACTCGGAGTGTTTTAGGCTCTTCGTGAGGTACAAGTGACTCCCAATGAAAGTTGGTTAACTCTGAATTGTATATAAATAGTGTATAATTTATTTATATACAATTCGTATTTACATAAAACGCCTAATCTACATGGTATCTAAGAACAAGACAATACGCTGCTGCTGATGAGCTCCGTTGCCACTGGTGAGTCACGTCCGGTGAGTGCGCCTTTGGACGGTCGATAACGCTTACCTTATCTAATCATACGCCGAGCTGCTTGTGTTGCCTCTGTTCAATTTGTTGAATTGGACATGTTGGGGGCTTCGTGGTTAAGGTGCCATAAGTTCGATGGCCGGTACCTTCCTTTGGGTGCGATGGTGTTTCAGATACCAAGCTCCACCAGTCAAGACTAGCAATATGAGAACGACAGCGGTTATCATCAGGATGTAGTTCCTTGTTTTATGGTAGACGGTGCGCCATCCTGTCGTCTGATTGGATCCGAACTGAGTTTCCTGGGCAAGGATATGGCTGACCGAATGAGATGACACATACACCGTTTCTTGCTGGATTGCGGGTTGATTATTGATGTCCATTTCCATCATGGTGACTGGTTGAATTGATAGTCCTCGCACCGTTGTCCTCCTGTTTCTTGAGTTGGAAGTAGTCGGTGCTCCTTGGTGTCAACAGAACATTGGTCTGTGATCTGTAATAATCCAGTATCATTTAGTAGTATGTTCGTTCTTTCACCTGCGCAGATGACGGCCACTGTCTTGGGTTCGTTTGTTATGAACATCCATGTATTATGTGTTAACATTTGCTTCCAGATAAGAGCGTTCAAGGGGTGTGTGCTGCTCTTGTGTGAACATGGTTCCATGTTTTGATGAACAATCTCGATGGCACAATTCTTCTTGGCATCTAGCTTGCGAATAGGCAAAGGGTTGCATATTTGGGAGTTGTCCGCGATGTAACTGCACTGACGTAAGCCCTGTGATAGTTCGAAATATTGTTGAAGATTGTAGTTTACTCCGATTACTCCATTGTTGGTGTCTAGAGTTTGATAACTTGTACTGCTTATGTTGAATGCTGTACTTGTGAGCTGCATCAGATTATATGGAGTGAGATTGATGATTGGAAAAAATCCTTGTAGCTTTATGTGTGTTGCATTCTTGGTCACTGATGCTCCTTCTAACGATGTGTGCCTTATCTGGAGGTGGGGAGGTAAGGTGCCTGTTTTGCTAACAGTGTTAGCAATTTGGGTGGGTGGCACGATGTCCAAGAACGCACTCTGATCGGCCTCAATCTACTGAAGTTTCTTGTAGTGGTTTTCGATTTCTTACATGTACTACTTTGCTTGTTCATACATATTGATAAAAACAAGCTGCATCACATTGGTCGTTCTTTTGTTGCTAATCACGTCCAATGCGACTCCCACTTGGTTCTCGAAACTTCGCAGATATATTGTCATCTTTTCTTCAGTATTATTGATTGCGTGAAGTGTGCTTAACATAACTCTCTCTAGGTGATTCTGTTTGTCTAGGAGAATTTGTTGATTGTTATTTAAGCCATCCAATTCATGATATACCTCATCGTTAACACCAAATACCGCTGTTAACATCGTTCCTAATACTCCTTGTTGATGTCTTGTTTGTTTTGACGGTACATCTCTGCTTAATTAAGTGGTCCTGTGTGTATTCGCAGTCGACACTTTGATTATGGCTTCTTGACGATTCGCAGACAGACTTAAAATCCTGAACGACAGACTCAGCTGCATGTACTTGCCCCTGAATACTTTGTTTACTATACACGACTTCCATTCTGAAATTTGCCATCTGGCACCTGCTTCAACGTGAACGTAGCAGATGTCGCTGTGATCAGACCCATTATTAATAATACAACCCAGTGGGTGCTGACTGGTGATAATAGAGGTGAACGTGGTTTCGTTTGGGCACTGCTAGATACATGAGTTGTAGTTGACTGCGGGTGGATTGGTTTCTGTACTTCTTCTTCGGAATCCTCATGGTGTGGTAACGGAATCAAGTTTGTGATTGCTCTCTTGTAGTTTGCACCCTCATCTCTTTTTATTGTGACGGCTCTTACTTTACCATCGGTTCCTGGATTTGTTTCTTTGATTCGTGCCAATTTCCAGTTTGCTGGATTAATGTTTTTCTCCTTCATTACCACGATTTGTCCCACCTTGATATTTTCTTCGGATTCTCCCCATTTGTAACGGTGTTGTAACCGTGTCAGGTACTCAGTGGACCAGGCCTTCCAAAAATCTTGTTTTAACTTTTCCAATTCTCGCCATCTTTGGTATAGGCTGCTTTTATTGAAGTATCCACTATGTTTATTGGCTCAATATATGCTTGTCCAATCAGAAATGGCCTGGTGTCAAAACTATTATCTCCTCTGGGTCGTTGCTGACTCCACAGAGGGGACGTGAATTTAGACGAGCTTCTATTTGACACAGTAGCGTGCTTAATTCTTCGAATGTTAGAGTTGTGTTTCCCAAAATCCTTTTGAGATGGTGTTTCATTGACTCAACACCGGCTTCACATAATCCCCCGAAGTGTGGTGAAAGTGCTGGTATAAAATGCCACTGTGTTCCTACTTTGGCGAATTTATGTTGCACTTCATCGGAGTTTTCAATGGCGTAAATTTCCTGTTTCAAGTGTTTCGATGCTCCCGCAAACGTTTTGCCGTTATCACTATACATGTGGCTGCTTCGTCCTTTTCGTGCCGAAAATCTTCGGAATGCTGCCAAGAATATTTTGGTTGTCATATCACTGACTAGCTCAATGTGGATGGCCTTTGTTGCCTTTCTTTTAGAAAAATTACAGATTGTTTAAAAATCGCGAATTTTTGCGAGTGCACTTGCTTTTTTTGTATTTTACAAAAGTTGCGAATAATTTAATAACTAATGGAAATACAGGAAAATGATTAAAATACAAGTTTTAGATAATCAAATTTTCGACAATTTTTCTATCTTAACTTTTTTCGTAGCTATCTGTTTTCTAATAGGAATACAAAAAAAATGGTTAAAAAACAAGTTTAAGATAATCAAATTTTTGACAGTTTTTTAATTTTAATCTTTTCGTAGCTATCTGTTTTCTTGGAGAAAAATAATAGTTTGTTCAAATATCGCGAATTTACGCAAGTGCACTCCTTTTTTTATATTTTACAAAAGTTGCGAATAACTCAATAACTAATGGGAATACAGAAAAATGGTTCAAATACAAGTTTTAGATAATCAAAATTTCGACAATTGTTCTATTTAAATGTTTTCGTAGCTATCTGTTTTCTTGGAGAAAAATAACAGTTTGTTCAAAAATCGCGAATTTACTCAGTGCAATAGCTTTTTTTGTACTTTACCAAAGTTGCGAATAACTCAATAACTAATGGGAATACAGCAAAATGGTTCAAATACAAGTTTTAGATAATCAAATTTTTGACAATTTTTTCGTAGATATCTTATTTCTTAGAGAAATATGACTGTTAAAAATCGAAAATTTACTCTAGCGCACTCGCTTTTTTTTGAATTTTACAAAGGTTGCGAATAACTCTATAACTAATGGGAATACAGAAAAAATGTTCAAATACAAGTTTTAGATAATCAAATTTTCGAAATTTTTGTATCTTCAAATTTATCGTAGGTATCCTTTTTCTTGAAGAAAAATGACAGTTATTTTACAAAAATTGCGTATATTGGTAATACACAAAAATGGGTAAAAACAAGTTGTAGAGAATCAAATTTTTGACAATATTTTATCTTCAATTTTTTCGTGGCTATCTTTGTTTTTGGAGAAAAATGACTGTTCAAATATTGCGAATTTACGCGAGTGCACTTGCTGTTTTTGAATTTTACAAAAGTTGCGAATAACTCAATAACTAATGGGAATACAGAAAAATTGTTCAAATACAAGTTTTAGATAATCAAGTTTTCGAAATTTTATTATCTTCAAATTTTTCGTAGCTATCTTCAAGAAAAATGACAGTTTGTTTAAAAATCGCGAAATTACGCGAGTGCACTCGCATTTTTTGTATTTTACATAAATTGCAAATAACTTAATAACTACTGGTAATACACAAAAATGGCTAAATACAAGTTTTAGATAATAAAATTTTCGACGATATTTCTATGTTCAATTTTTTCGTAGATTTCTTTTATCTTGGACAAAAATGACAGTTTGATCAATAATCGAGAATTTACGCGAGTGCATTCGCTTTTTTTGTATGTTACAAAAGTTGCGATTAACTCGACAACTAATAGGAATACAGAAAAATGGTTTAACTACAAGTTTTAGATATCCAAATTTTTGACAATTTTTTTATCTTAAATTTTTTCCTAGCTATCTTTTTTCTTCGACAAAAATAACAGTTTGTTCAAAAATCGAGAATTTACGCGAGTGCATTCGCTTTTTTTGTATGTTACAAAAGTTGCGATTAACTCAACAACTAATAGGAATACAGAAAAATGGT
This sequence comes from Philonthus cognatus, assembly GCA_932526585.2. Taxonomy (NCBI): domain Eukaryota; kingdom Metazoa; phylum Arthropoda; class Insecta; order Coleoptera; family Staphylinidae; genus Philonthus; species Philonthus cognatus. Next base: position 78,584,169 of record OW052243.1, on the reverse strand, counting down.
TTAAATACAAGTTTTAGATAACCAAATTTTTGACAATTTTTCTATCTTTAATTTTTTCGTAGCTTTCTTTTTCTTGGAGAAAAATTACAGTTTGTTCAAAAATCGCGAATTTACGCGAGTGTACTTGCTTTTTTTGAATTATTTCGGACAATTTTATTATTTTCAATTTATTCGCAGATATCTTTTTTTTTAGAAAAATGACAGTTTGTTCAAAAATCGCGAATTTTCGCGAGTGCACTTGCTTTTTTTGTATTTTACAAAAGTTGCGAATAACTCAATAACTAATGGGAATACAGCAAAATGGTTTAAATACAAGTTTTAGATAATCAAATTTTCGACAATTTTTCTATTGTTAATTTTTTCGTAGCTATCTTTTTTCTTGGAGAAAAATAACAGTTTGTTCAATAATCGCGGATTTACGCGAGTGCACTCGTGTTTTCTTTTGTATTTTACACAAGTTGCGAATAACTCAATAACTAATAAGAATACAGAAAAATGGTTTAATTACAAGTTTTAGATTATCAAATTTTCGACATTTTTTTTATTTTCAATATTTTCGTAGATATCTTTTTTCTTTTAGAAAAATGACAGTTTGTTTAAAAATCGCGAATTTTCGCGAGTGCACTTGTTTTTTTTGTATTTTACAAAAGTTGCGAATAACTCAGTAACTAATGGGAATACAGAAAAATGGTTTAAATACAAGTTTTAGTTAATCAAATTTTGGACAACTTTTCTATCTTCAATTTTCTCATAGCAAAATTTTTTCTTGGAGAAAAATTACAGTTTGTTTAAAAATCGCGAATTTACGCGAGTGCACTTGTTTTTTTTTGTATTTTACAAAAGTTGCGAATAACTCAGTAACTAATGGGAATACAGAAAAATGGTTTAAATACAAGTTTTAGTTAATCAAATTTTGGACAACTTTTCTATCTTCAATTTTCTCATAGCAAAATTTTTTCTTGGAGAAAAATTACAGTTTGTTTAATAATCGCGAATTTACGCGAGTGCACTTGCTTTTTTTGTATTTTACAAAAGTTGCGAATAACTCAATACCTAATAGGAATACAGTAAAGTAAAATGGTTCAGAAACAAGTTTTAGATAATCGAATTTTCGACAATTTTTTTGTAGCTATATGTGTTCTTGGAGAAAAATGACAGCACCACTATTATGGAACATGGTTCTGGACAGCCTACTAGACGAATTTCAGCAACTAGGCTTGTTTGTGACAGCCTATGCTGCTGATCTGGCCATATTAGGATGTGGTAAGTTTGAAGACGCCCTAGGCTACCAGATGCAAGGAGCTCTAAACATAGTCTCTAGGTGGTGCAATGATCACTCCCTATCGGTAAACCCTGCCAAAACGGAGATGGTCCTGTTCACTAAGAAAAGGAAGGTGTCGAAATAAGCACCAAAATTATTGAATACGATGTTGCAGTACAGCGACGAGGTGAATACCTGGGCATCACTCTCGACAGGAAACTGAGCTGGAAAGCGAACATCGACATCAAAACAGACAAAGCTATAAGGGCCTTCTGGCAATGTCGTCGGGCAGTGGGGAAAACCTGGGGTTTGAAACCACGCACAACTCTGTGGTTGTACACAGTTGTCATAAGGCCCATGCTGACTTACGGAGCTTCAGTTTGGTGGCCCAGAACCAAACAGAAGACCACGAGGAAGCAACTCTCGCAAGTGCAGCGGACAGTCTGTCTTAGTGTAACAGGCGCCATGCACACTACTCCGACGATGGCGATGGAAGTCATAACGACTATACTTCGCCTTCAGTGCAGTGGGATTTGGAACAGTAACAGCTGTGGGGAAGTTAGAGGACACCTCTGGAGGAATGTCTGTAGAGATATACCTCTTTTAGAGGTTGTTAATAACTGCTGTGTACCAACACTAATACGGAACACACCCTACAACGTTACTGTTCAACCCACTAAGCGGATGATAGAGTCTGCTATAAGGATCTACACAGATGGATCTAAAAGGAGAGAAGGATCGGGCCTTGGAGTTTTCTCTAAAACCCTAAAAATCCAAGCAAAGGTTCCGATGGGAATTCATGGAACCATCACGCAACTGGAGCTGATGGGAATAACACTTGCGGCTGAGTACATCATAAACCGCAAGGTGACAAATGTAATACTACTCTTAACGGATAGCAGGCAAGCGATTCTGTCTCTGCAGAAAGCCTATGTTTCGTCAGAGACCGAAATAGAGGGCCACGGGAAACTCAGACAGGCAGCAATGCACAACAACATTGAAGTCTGCCGGCTGAAAGGGCATGATACAGACACAGGTAACGGGAGAGCTGACGCGCTGGCAAGAGCTGCGGCTGGGATGAATCTACTCTCACCGGAGCCGCTAGTGCGGTTAGCTCCTCTCTCCCTGTGTAACATGTAACAAACCAATGCCCTGGAGAAATTCAGGATGCGTTGGGATGATATCGAGGGCTGCAAGCTCTCTACGAAAACACTTGTGTATCCCAATGAGAGATCAGCGAAACGGTACCTGCAGCTGGCTAGAGGGAATCTCAGGCGCTTAACTGCCATCCTTACTGCTCACTGTGGACTAAACGGGCACCTCTATAGGATGGGGATAGTTGACTCCCCATCTTGTAGAGGTTGCAGCATGGAAGACGAGACTGCATGGCATTTTCTTTGTGAATGCCCGGCACTATCGTCAATCAGGGAATCCATATTGGGTGATAGATGGCCTACAATGGCCTACATAAGAGATATACCCACCTCAGCTATGCTAGAATACCTAAACAAGGTGGGCTAGCTAAACTGAGGATGGGTGATCTACGGGAGGTGGCACAATGGGCCTAATGAGGCCTAAGTGCAGTGCAGAACTGCACACTCCCCTTTGAACCAGAACCAGAACTGGTATAAAACTATTTTTCTGTATTCATATTAGTTATTGAGTCATTCGCAACTTTTGTAAAATACAAAAAAGCGATTGCACTCGCGTAAATTCGCAATTTTTGAACAAACTGTCAGTTTTCTACAAGAAATAGATAGCTACAAAAAAATTGCAGATCAAAATATTGTCGATAATTTGATCATCTAAAACTTGTATTTGAACCATTTTTCTGTATTCCCATTAGTTATTGAGTTATTCGCAACTTTTGTAAAATACAAAAATAGCGAATGCACTCTAGTAAATTCACGATTTTGAACTGTCATTTTTCTCCAAGAAAAAAGATAGATACGAAAAAATTAAAAATTGAAAAATTGTTAAAAATGTTATTATCTAACAGTTGTATAAAAACCATTTTTCTGTATTCCTATTAGTTATTGAGCTATTCGCAACATTTGTAACATACAGAAAATGCAAGTGCACTCGCGTAAATTCGCGATTTTTGAACAAACTGTAATTTTTCTCTAAAAGAAAGATAGCTATACAAAAATTTAATATAGAAAATATGTCGAAAATTTGATTATCTAAAACTTGTATTTGAATCATTTTTTTGTATTCCCATTAGTATTGAGTTATTCGCAACTTTTGTAAAATACAAAAAAAGCAAATGCACTCGAGTAAATTCGCGATTTTTAACAAGCTGTCTTTTATTTTCTAAAAAGATAGCTACGATAAAAATGAAGATAGAAAAATTGTCCAAAATTTGATTATCTAAAACTTCCATAAAACCATTTTTCTGTATTCATATTAGTTATTGAGTTATTAGCAACTTTTTCAAAATACAAAAAAAGCGATTGTACTCGCGTAAATTCGCAATGTTTGAACAAACTGTCATTTTTCTACAGGAAAAAAATAGCTACGAAAAAATTACAAATAGAAATATTGTCGATTATTTGATTATCTAAAACTTGTATTTGAACCATTCTTCTGTATTCCAATTAGTTATTGAGTTATTCGCAACCTTTGTAAAATACAAAAATAGCTAGTGCACTCGCGTAAATTTGCAACTTTCGAACAAACTGTCATTTTTCTCCAAGATAAAGGATAGCTACTAAAAAATTAAAAATAGAGATATTGTTCAAAATTTTATTATCTAACAGTTGTATAAAAACCATGTTCCTGTATTCCTATTAGTTATTGAGTTATTCGCAACTTTTGTAACATACAAGAAAAGCGAGTCATTGTCATTTTTCTTCAAGAAATATGATAGCTACGAGAAAGTTGAAAATAGAAAAATTGATCAAAATTTGATTATCTAGTACTTGTTATTGAACCATTTTTCTGTATTTCCATTAGATATTAAGTTATTCACAACTTTTGTAAAATACAAAAAAGGCGAGTGCACTCGCGTAAATTCGGGATTTTTAAACAAACTGCCATTTTTCTAAAAGAACACATATAGCTCCAAAAAATTGTCGAAAATTTGATTATCTAAAACTTGTTTCTGAACCATTTTACTTTACTGTATTCCTATTAGGTATTAAGTTATTCGCAACTTTTGTAAAATACAAAAAAAGCAAGTGCACTCGCGTAAATTCGCGATTTTTAAACAAACTGTCATTTTTCTCCAAGAAAAAATTTAGCTATGAGAAAATTGAAGATAGAAAAGTTGTCCAAAATTTGATTAACTAAAACTTGTATTTAAACCATTTTTCTGTATTCCCATTAGTTACTGAGTTATTCGCAACTTTTGTAAAATAAAAAAAAAAACAAGTGCACTCGCGAAAATTCGCGATGTTTAAACAAACTGTCATTTTTCTAAAAGAAAAAAGATATCTACGAAAATATTGAAAATAAAAAAATTGTCGAAAATTTGATTATCTAAAACTTGTAATTAAACCATTTTCCTGTATTCTTATTAGTTATTGAGTTATTCGCAACTTGTGTAAAATACAAAAGGAAACACGATTGCACTCGCGTAAATCCGCGATTATTGAATAAACTGTTAATATTCTCCAAGAAAAAAGATAGCTACGAAAAAATTAACAATAGAAAAATTGTCGAAAATTAGATTATCTAAATCTTGTATTTAAACCATTTTGCTGTATTACCATTAGTTATTGAGTTATTCGCAACTTTTGTAAAATACAAAAAAGCAAGTGCACTCGCGAAAATTCGCGATTTTTGAACAAACTGTAATTTTTTTCCAAGAAAAAGAAAGCTACGAAAAAATTAAAGATAGAAAAATTGTCAAAAATTTGGTTATCTAAAACTTGTAGTTAAACCATTTTTCTGTATTCCTATTAGTTGTTGAGTTAATCGCAACTTTTGTAACATACAAAAAAAGCGAATGCACTCGCGTAAATTCTCGATTATTGATCAAACTGTCATTTTTGTCCAAGATAAAAGAAATCTACGAAAAAATTGACCATAGAAATATCGTCGAAAATTTGATTATCTAAAACTTGTATTTAGCCATTTTTGTGTATTACCAGTAGTTAATAAGTTATTTGCAACTTGTGTAAAATACAAAAAATGCGAGTGCACTCGCGTAATTTCGCGATTTTTAAACAGTCATTTTTCTTCAAGATAGCTACGAAAAATTTGAAGATAATAAAATTTCGAAAACTTGATTATCTAAAACTTGTATTTGAACAATTTTTCTGTATTCCCATTAGTTATTGAGTTATTCGCAACTTTTGTAAAATTCAAAAACAGCAAGTGCACTCGCGTAAATTCGCGATATTTGAACAAACAGTCATTTTTCTCAAAAAAAAAAGATAGCCACGAAAAAATTGAAGATAAAATATTGTCAAAAATTTGATTCTCTACAACTTGTATTTACCCATTTTTGTGTATTACCATTAGTTATTGAGTTATACGCAATTTTTGTAATATAACTGTCATTTTTCTTCAAGAAAAAGGATACCTACGAAAAATTTGAAGATACAAAAATTTCGAAAATTTGATTATCTAAAACTTGTATTTGAACATTTTTTCTGTATTCCCATTAGTTATAGAGTTATTCGCAACCTTTGTAAAATTCAAAAAAAGCGAGTGCGCTAGAGTAAATTCTCGATTTTTGAACAGTCATATTTCTCCAAGAAAAAAGATATCTACGAAAAAATTGTCAAAAATTTGATTATCTAAAACTTGTATTTGAACCATTTTGCTGTATTCCCATTAGTTATTGAGTTATTCGCAACTTTGGTAAAGTACAAAAAAAGCTATTGCACTGAGTAAATTCGCGATTTTTGAACAAACTGTCATTTTTCTCCATGAAAGAAGGTAGCTACGAAAAAATTTTAGATAGAAAAATTGTCCAAAATTTAATTATCTGAAACTTGTAATTAAACCATTTTTCTGTATTCCCATTAGTTATTGAGTTGTTCGCAACTTTTGTAAAATAGAAAAAAAGCGAGTGCACTCACGTAAATTCGCGATTTTTAAACAAACTGTTATTTTTCTCCAAGAAAACAGATAGCTACGAAAACATTGAAATAGAACAATTGTCGAAATTTTGATTATCTAAAACTTGTATTTGAACCATTTTTCTGTATTCCCATTAGTTATTGAGTTATTCGCAACTTTTGTAAAATATAAAAAAAGGAGTGCACTTGCGTAAATTCGCGATATTTGAACAAACTGTTATTTTTCTCCAAGAAAACAGATAGCTACGAAAAGATTAAAAAATAAAAAAATGTCAAAAATTTGATTATCTGAAACTTGTTTTTTAACCATTTTTCTGTATTCCTATTAGTTAGTGAGTTATTCGCAACTGTTGTAAAATACAAAAAAAGCGAGTGCACTCGCGTAAATTCGCGATTTTTGAACAAACTGTCATTTTTGTCCAAGAAAACAGATAGCTACGAAAAAAGTTAAGATAGAAAAATTGTCGAAAATTTGATTATCTAAAACTTGTATTTTAATCATTTTCCTGTATTTCCATTAGTTATTAAATTATTCGCAACTTTTGTAAAATACAAAAAAAGCAAGTGCACTCACGAAAATTCGCGATTTTTAAACAATCTGTAATTTTTCTAAAAGAAAGGCAACAAAGGCCATCCACATTGAGCTAGTCAGTGATATGACAACCAAAATATTCTTGGCAGCATTCCGAAGATTTTCGGCACGAAAAGGACGAAGCAGCCACATGTATAGTGATAACGGCACAACGTTTGTGGGAGCATCGAAACACTTGAAATTTACGCCATTGAAAACTCCGATGAAGTGCAACATGAATTCGCCAAAGTAGGAACACAGTGGCATTTTATACCAGCACTTTCACCACACTTCGGGGGATTATGTGAAGCCGGTGTTGAGTCAATGAAACACCATCTCAAAAGGATTTTGGGAAACACAACTCTAACATTCGAAGAATTAAGCACGCTACTGTGTCAAATAGAAGCTTGTCTAAATTCGCGTCCCCTCTGTGGAGTCAGCAACGACCCAGAGGAGATAATGGTTTTGACACCAGGCCATTTCTGATTGGACAAACATATATCGAGCCAATAAACATAGTGGACACTTCAATAAAAGCAGCCTATACCAAAGATGGCGAGAAATGGAAAAGTTAAAACAAGATTTTTGGAAGGCCTGGTCCACTGAGTACCTGACACGGTTACAACACCGTTACAAATGGGGAGAATCCGAAGAAAATATCAAGGTGGGACAAATCGTGGTAATGAAGGAGAAAAACATTAATCCGGCAAACTGGAAATTGGCACGAATCAAAGAAACAAATCCAGGAACCGATGGTAAAGTAAGAGCCGTCACAATAAAAAGAGCTGAGGGTGCAAACTACATGAGGATTCCGAAGAAGAAGTACAGAAACCAATCCACCCGCAGTCAACTACAACTCATGTATCCAGCAGTGCCCAAACGAAACCACGTTCACCTCTATTATCACCAGTCAGCGCCCACTGGGTTGTATTATTAATAATGGGTCTGATCACAGCGACATCTGCTACGTTCACGTTGAAGCAGGTGCCAGATGGCAAAATTCAGAATGGAAGTCGTGTATAATAAACAAAGTATTCAGGGGCAAGTACATGCAGCTGAGTCTGTCGTTCAGGATTTTAAGTCTGTCTGCGAATCGTCAAGAAGCCATAATCAAAGTGTCGACTGCGAATACATACAGGACCACTTAATTAAGCAGAGACAACTACAGCCCATTCTGGACTATTTGGAATAACAGGATGTACCGTCAAAACAAACAAGACATCAACGAGGAGTATTAGGAACGATGTTAACAGCGGTATTTGGTGTTAACGATGAGGTATATCATGAATTGGATGGCTTAAATAACAATCAACAAATTCTCCTAGACAAACAGAATCACCTAGAGACAGTTATGTTAAGCACACTTCACGCAATCAATAATACTGAAGAAAAGATGACAATACATCTGCGAAGTTTCGAGAACCAAGTGGGAGTCGCATTGGACGTGATTAGCAATAAAAGAACGACCAATGTGATGCAGCTTGTTTTTATCAACAAGCAAAGTAGTACATGGAAGAAATCGAAAACCACTACAAGAAACTTCAGTAGATTGAGGCCGATCAGAGTGCGTTCTTGGACATCATGCCACCCACCCAAATTGCTAACACTGTTAGCAAAACAGGCACCTTACCTCCCCAGCTCCAGATAAGGCACACATCGTTAGAAAGAGCATCAGTGACCAAGAATGCAACACACATAAAGCTACAAGGATTTTTTCCAATCATCAATCTCACTCCATATAATCTGATGCAGCTCACAAGTACAGCATTCAACATAAGCAGTACAAGTTATCAAACTCTAGACACCAACAATGGAGTAATCGGAGTAAACTACAATCTTCAACAATATTTCGAACTATCACAGGGCTTACGTCAGTGCAGTTACATCGCGGACAACTCCCAAATATGCAACCCTTCGCCTATTCGCAAGCTAGATGCCAAGAAGAATTGTGCCATCGAGACTGTTCATCAAAACATGCAACCATGTTCACACAAGAGCAGCACACACCCCTTGAACACTCTTATCTGGAAGCAAATGTTAACACATAATACATGGATGTTCATAACAAACGAACCCAAGACAGTGGCCGTCATCTGCGCAGGTGAAAGAACGAACATACTACTAAATGATACTGGATTATTACAGATCACAGACCAATGTTCTGTTGACACCAAGGAGCACCGACTACTTCCAACTCAAGAAACAGGAGGACAACGGTGCGAGGACTCTCAATTCAACCAGTCACCATGATGGAAATGGACATCAATAATCAACCCGCAATCCAGCAAGCAACGGTGTATGTGTCATCTCATTCGGTCAGCCATATCCTTGCCCAGGAAACTCAGTTCGGATCCAATCAGACAACAGGATGGCGCACCGTCTACCATAAAACAAGGAACTACATCCTGATGATAACCGCTGTCGTTCTCATATTGCTAGTCTTGACTGGTGGAGCTTGGTATCTGAAACACCATCGCACCCAAAGGAAGGTACCGGCCATCGAACTTATGGCACCTTAACCACGAGGCCCCCAACATGTCCAATTCAACAAATTGAACAGAGGCAACACAAGCAGCTCGGCGTACGATTAGATAAGGTAAGCGTTATCGACCGTCCAAAGGCGCACTCACCGGACGTGACTCACCAGTGGCAACGGAGCTCATCAGCAGCAGCGTATTGTCTTGTTCTTAGATACCATGTAGATTAGGCGTTTTATGTAAATACGAATTGTATATAAATAAATTATACACTATTTATATACAATTCAGAGTTAACCAACTTTCATTGCGAGTCACTTGTACCTCACGAAGAGCCTAAAGCATTCCGAGTGCAATTTCTCCTTTTAAACTAAGTTATATTCTCCACTGCATTAAAGCAGCATACATACTTGTCATTGCGAGTTACTTGTACTTCACGAAGAGCCTAAAGACCTCCGAGTGCAATTTCTCCCTTTACAAATATAAGTTACACTGTCCGTTGCCTTACAACCAGCGAAAAACTATCATCTCAAGCAACCAGTACCTAGGAGCCATCAGTCGCTCCACTCATACCGAGCGTTCTCGTCAGCAGAGCGCCGTCAGCGTAACAAATACAATAATCATCTTTTTCTTGATTAATTAGCATGCAGCTAAATTCCTAAGTTGCTAAAGACTAAAAATATTCATTGCTCCGGTCCTACTTGAGCTAGATGAATGAAATTTTTAGTATTTATACAAATTTATATTTCTTATCTATTGGTACATTATTGTACTGTAATAAATACTAAAGTAAAAACAATTTAAGGATTTTTGCTTGATATTTTAACATAAAAATATATAAATAATCTTTTTATTGATAAAGTGGCATGAAGGAAAATTTAAGGGTTTGTTATTGTGGAAAAAAATGACTATGTTTAGTAACTTGCTTTGATATTCTATTATAAACAATGCGTAAATTATCATTTTATTCATAAATTGGCATGAAGTAAAGTGTTGGTGTTTGTTATTGTTAAAAGAAATGACTATTTTCAATAAATTGCTTGAATATTCTATTATAAACAATAAATAAATCATCTTTTTATTGATAAATTAGCATGAAGTAAAATTAGAAAGTTTGTTATTGTTAAGAATGATATGGTGTGTTTTTAAGGTAATTCCATTATCTTACTTGTAGATGTTATCTTAGCAATAGTATTGAAAAGAAATGTAAATAATTATTTAATGTTTGTCTGGTTTATTACAATGATAATAATAGAAAAGTTGTTTGGTCGGACAACAATAAAACATATTTAATAATGAATCTCTGTTCCACACCACCCTTGAGGTCGAGAATTGTTCGCGTTTTTTTTTAATGTGGTATTCCCAATAGGCCTAGTCCACTCGGTTTTTACACCGATTCAAATGCTTATTAGGCATGTGGTGATTGACCGTTCTTATAAATAAGAACGTGAAACAATTACGCATAACGTAATTGTCGAAACACCATTAATGGCTAGAAAACGGAAAGAATAGTACTTGCGATTGAGATTGGACTAAAAATGTTGTGACCGACTTGATATGTTAAGTGTTAAATCTCAATGCTGCATGAGCAATTATAATGGATTTATTATTAACTGAGCGATACAGAGGACTGCGCACATTTTACTATTATTTGTTCATCATTTCAAGCACAAATTCAAATCCGAATTCACCACTCATTAATAATGTAAAATAGATCCTGGGAGAAGAGGAGCAACCGGAACGGTTGTCGGTGCCAAGCCAGGAATCGAAACGGTTATACCGTTCAGCAGCCACATGTAACATAACAATGCAATTAATGGTAGACATGCAATGTACACACATAGGAATTATTATGGATATCAAACCAATAACTTGAGTGGTTCTGTAATCACATACTATACCATGACAAAAAAATATCACGGAAGCTGTCTTTGTTGCTCTAGTCTCCGAAGCACCTCTACGGGTGCCAAGTTTCTCGTGAAGACACGAGGATTCCCTCGGATGAGTCGGCCTTGGACCGGTGTTTCATCCACTTGCACCTGAAAAGAAGAAATAAACACATTTCATTAATAAACTTGGAGATTGTCATTGTTTTCCGTTAATAGTTACCTTGACTGACTCGAAGTTAACCGTTCTCGAAAAAGCAACATAGAGCTGGCCGAAAGCGAACACAGGCTGTGGCAGGTAAATGCCGACACGCCTGAACGTTTGTCCCTGTGTCCCTGTGAGTATGACAGGGAACTGCCTCCTCTTCAGTGTGAACGGAAAATGACAATCCCGGGAGGACAAGTCCAACCTGGGAATGACGTGGTATTCTCCTCGATGTGTCCCACTGATTATTTTGCCGGTCAGCAGGTGTTGCGACACGGCCCTCACTATCATCCTCGTACCGTTCACCAGGCCGTCCGCCATGGAAATGTTACGTAGGAGAATAATGGGTACGCCAATCTTCAGCTTCAATTCGTGCTTCGGCAATCCACTGAAGTACATAGTCGGTTTCGATACTGTCGACATTGAGACTGATCACAACTTCTCCGGAAATAAGTCGATCAGTCGATCGTTCACGATGTCGCAAGTCCGATTCAGCGAACAGAGAACCATGCGTTCAATTTGAACACTGCATGGCGGTAGAATGTCCGTCAGCAGTGGATCGGGCGTCTCCCTTCCGTTTCCCAGACGTAGCAGCCACTCGGAAAAGTCGTGGGCCCATCACGTTAAAATAGCGCCACGCTGCACAATTAATGAAGGTGTGCTCCAGTTAAACAATACTACCTCGATTGACCGGCAGCAATTGTCGCAGATCGATGATGTAGTGACTCGTCATCGAGATTTCGTCCCAGACAATCAACCTCGCTCGTTTGATGCGTTCGGCTTCTTGATATCCCCTCGATATAGACGATGTGAACGACTCGTTTATATCCAGAGGTAATTTGAACATCGAGTGTGCCGTTCGTCCGTTGCTCAACAGCAGCGCCGCTATGCCGGTGTGAGCGACGGCAAGCGTTGCTATCCCAAAGTGTTCGAGGGATTTCAGTAAAACGTTGTAGACGAACGTTTTTCCAGTTCCGCCGGCTCCTTGCAGATAGAAGCACTTGGCCCCTCCGACGGTGGCATTCGTGACGGCTTCGAACAATGTTTGATAGAGATGTGCCTGCTGATGGTTGAACATGCACATTTCTCGTTCGACTTCATGAATCAAATCCAAATTAAGTCTATTTTCGGGGTTGATGTAGAAGTTTTCGATGGGTTCGTCAACGTCCACATCACCTCCCGTGTAAACCATCTGGTGTTGACGGATAGTCTCGTCAATGTTGAATGTTCTCAGTACATCGGAGAAATCATCCAACGTCGACAGAGAGGTGTCCAGATATCGTAGAAACGTCTGTATCCGTATCAAAGCTCTTTTTTCAGCTTCGTATTCAGAGAGTCCTCGGCGAACGTAGTCTTCCATGAAGTGTTCTCTGAATTTGTCGTAGAGTGCCCTCGGTCTCACGACGTTCGAGTACGATACCAAGTAGCAGTAAATCTTCCTTACTTGTCCTGGTACATTGGAGGTACTGCATTCTTGTAGCGTACGTTTCCACTCGAGATCGTCTTCCCCGATCAACAGCCTTCGCCTGGCCGATTCTCGGAAGGAAGTACACGGGGTCGGGTTGCCATCTCGTGGATCGAGCAGGTCGTCATAGGAAGTTGCACCTGTAACAGTGATACATAATTACTAAAACATACAGAGAGTTTAATGTAACACCGAACATTTTTATCCAATACAATTAGACACCTTTAATTTTGAAGTTACGTGTAAATTGGATTGCATAGGCAATATAGATGACTATCACAAATTGTAGACAATCAATCGCAATTATTGCCTCAACTTGTACATACAGAGATCTTTAGATAGCCGTTGTTTTTTTAAATAAGTTTAATTTTTCTTTTAAGTAAACATGAACATACGTTGTATATTTGCTGACGACTCTTGGTTTATTAAAAGAATTTAATTTGAAGCTTTAAAGAGTGTTTTCCACTCCCAGGCTAAGCATGAAGTAAAATTTCGAGTTTAGAAAAGCCTGCAAAAAATTTGGTTTGGTCGCGCAGCGCGGAGCGGGCAAACCAAATTTTGAGGCTTTTCAAAACTCGAAATGCATCGACAACACACGGCTAAGCTTTACATTGCATCAGTGTTGAGTACCGGTGGCGTATGAAGTAAATTTTCAAGCTTTTCTAAACTCGAAATTTTACTTCATGCTTAGCCTGGGAGTGGAAAACGCTCGTTTATAGCTTAAAATTAAATTCTTTTAACAAACCGAGCGTCGACAAATGTACAACGTACGTTTATGTATACTTAAAAGAAAAAATCTCGTTATAAACATGTTCGGTGTTACATAAAACTCTCTGTATAACGTGACAAGTTATCGTGTAATAATTATTTAAAGAAATTAATTTAAATTTGAAAAATTTGCTAGTACGCGTTAATGTTACTACACACTGACATTTTGAGTATACCTTTAATGTGAAACAGAAGAATTCGCAAGTGGAACTTCTCTATGTTTCGAGGATTGATGGAATATATTCGACCCATTGTTTTCGCTCGTCTTTGACGTCGATGCCAGGATTTATCACGAAATACATAATATTCCGGAATTTCGACGTAGTACAGTGTTCTGGCAAACTCATCTCTGGCGTTCAACCGGAAATATTACTCGAGGAGGGACACTTGACTGTCCGCTCTTTCGATGAGAACTTCTAGATCGTCGTTCTCGTGGAAAAATACCATCTTCTCGTTGGGAAGATGGACTACTATGTGACTCTTTTCCACCATGTTCATGGCAAATATCCTCCACATCGATTCGCACGCCGAGACGTACCTGCTTTCGACGTATTCGGAGATTTCGTCGAAAACGACACCTTGAGCTGACCTTCTATTCTGGATGAGATAGAGCGCCGCATCGTGTCCTTTGGTAATGTACTTCTGCCGAATATTTTGCCAAATCGTCCATGAGCATTTTCAATTTTTGTTGAAATATTCGGACTATGAAATCTGGACGGTCGGAAGATACCTGACCGCGGCACAAGTTCTCATCTATTTCCGTCCATCTGGCGTTGCACGTCATGGTGATGAAAAACGTCGGTTTGCCGAATTTCGCCACCATGGCCATGGAATCCTGGTAGTTGCCCACCATGAAACCTATAAAAAAAATTGAATATAGAAAATATGTCGAAAATTTGATTATCTAAAACTTGTATTTGAATCATTTTTTTGTATTCCCATTAGTATTGAGTTATTCGTAACTTTTGTAAAATACAAAAAAAGCAAATGCACTCGCGTAAATTCGCGATTTTTAACAAGCTGTCTTTTTTTTTCTAAAAAGATAGCTACAATAAAATTGAAGATAGAAAAATTGTCCAAAATTTGATTATCTAAAAATTGAGTTATTGGCAACTTTTTTAAAATACAAAAAAAAGCGATTGTACTTGCGTAAATTCGCAATTTTTGAACAAACTGTCATTTTTCTACAGGAAAAAGATAGCTACGAAAAAATTTCAGATAGAAATCTTGTCGATTATTTGATTATCTAAAACTTGTGTTTGAACCATTTTTCTGTATTCCCATTAGTTATTGAGTTATTCGCAACTTTTGTAAAATACAAAAATAGCTAGTGCACTCGCGTAAATTTGCGACTTTCGAACTAACTGTCATTTTTCTCCAAGAAAAAGCATAGCTACTAAAATATTAAAAATAGAAAAATTGTTCAAAATTTTATTATCTAACAGTTGTATAAAAACCATGTTCCTGTATTCCTATTAGTTATTGAGTTATTCGCAACTTTTGTAACATACAAGAAAAGCGAGTCATTGTCATTTTTCTTCAAGAAATATGATAGCTACAAGGAAGTTGAAAATAGAAAAATTGATCAAAATTTGATTATCTAGTACTTGTTATTGAACCATTTTTCTGTATTTCCATTAGATATTAAGTTATTCACAACTTTTGTAAAATATAAAAAAAGCGAGTGCACTCGCGTAAATTCGCGATTTTTAAACAAACTGTAATTTTTCTCCAAGAACACATATAGCTACAAAAAAATTGTCTAAAATTTGATTATCTAAAACTTGTTTCTGAACCATTTTACTTTACTGTATTCCTATTAGGTATTGAGTTATTCGCAACTTTTGTAAAATACAAAAAAAGCAAGTGCACTCGCGTAAATTCGCGATTTTTAAACAAACTGTCATTTTTCTCCAAGAAAAAATTTAGCTATGAGAAAATTGAAGATAGAAAAGTTGTCCAAAATTTGATTAACTAAAACTTGTATTTAAACCATTTTTCTGTATTCCCATTAGTTACTGAGTTATTCGCAACTTTTGTAAAATACAAAAAAACAAGTGCACTCGCGAAAATTCGCGATATTTAAACAAACTGTCATTTTTCTAAAAGAAAAATATATCTACGAAAATATTGAAAATAAAAAAATTGTCGAAAATTTGATTATCTAAAACTTGTAATTAAACCATTTTTCTGTATTCTTATTAGTTATTGCGTTATTCGCAACTTGTGTAAAATACAAAAGAAAACACGAGTGCACTCTCGTAAATCCGCGATTATTGAACAAACTGTTATTTTTCTCCAAGAAAAAAGATAGCTACGAAAAAATTAACAATAGAAAAATTGTCGAAAATTTGATTATCTAAAACTTGTATTCATCTTTTGTGCGTGTCCACCTAGAAAACAGTGACCCGTGATGATGCCTACTGCCTTCCTTATGTCGATTCTGCTAAGTGCAATTAATCTTTTACTGTTTATAGTGTCACACATAGGCCATAGGAAAATAAAATGCAAAGTTGAGAGGATTTTTTTTTTAGAAAAACCGTCACCGCCCCCGAGACGGGGGATGGGGGCGGCGAGGTCTACATGATTCCTGTAGAGCGAGTCGGGGGCTATACTTTGCCGATTGAAAGATTGCCGTGGCTCGTGGCATAAAAAAGTTATTCAGGTTTGAAGTTAAAAATTGTTTTATTTAATTGGTGGCCCCCGGGGGGCGCGAGACGGTCAAACTGCGAACCGATCGAAGGCCCTTCGGAAAGCGCATCCGACATCCCTCACCGCAATTCGATGAGAGGTCGGAGCTCGGCGCAAAAAAAAAACGAAAAACGACAAAAAAGCCCCCAAAATGGGAATTATTTTTTTCTCGGCCCCCCGGGGACATCTTTTCGACTGCTATAGCCTATACAATGTAGAAATGAGGTGGGTACACTGTGGTATACTGCCTTTCAATAAAATCAGAACACCAAGTATTTATTGCACGATTTTAATAAAATGTACACAATTTGATCATGTAAACGAACTGTATCGATGATCACAAAATCAACTTGAAAAACAAAAAAACAAATGAATAAAAATTAATAATGTGTTGGGCCTCCACGATTTCCCAAACACTCACTAACACGTCGAGGCATGCTAGAAATCAGGCTGTCAATATCGACTTGGGGTATTTCATTCCAACGTTCGATAATTTGACCTCTAAGTTCCATTACAGTGTTAGCGGGGTGCTGTAAGTTACTTATTCTAACACCTATCATATCCCAAACATGTTCTATTGACGATAGATCTAGAGAACGAGATGGCCAAGGTAACAAATTGATTTCGGCACTATCAAAAAACTGTCTTGTAATGGCCGCTGTGTGAAGTCGAGCATTATCTTGCAGAAAAATGGGGTTCTGCAAGTCATTTACATAGGGCACTAACACTGGCCGTAAAATGTTGTCAATATACCGAATCGCGCTAGGACTTGCTTCTAAAAAAACTAGAGGAGACCGACTACCATATGCTATCGCCCCCCAAACCATAACTCCCTGTGTAAGAGCCGAATGTCTTTCAACAGCAAATTCGGCGACCATCATGAGCCCATAAACAGAACCGAGACTCATCGCTGAAGATAATGTTATTCCATTCATGTTGTCGTTCCCTACACCAATCAAGTCTTGCTCTGCGATGCTGCGGAGTAAGAGGTAGACACAATTGTGGACGGTAGGATCTTATACCAAAACTGCGGATTCTTCTGTAAACAGTAGCCATGGATACTCTTTGGCCATTTAGAGCCAACCAGTCATTTCCCAATGCCCGCGACGTTGTAAATCTGTCCCTTAAAGTTGTTAGACGAAGAGCTCGATCTTCACGCTCAGTGGTGCTTCTTGGACGTCCTGATCCAAGTCTACGTCGATTCTCCCCAGCTTCGGACCATCTAGACCAGCAGCGTACGATCACCGATACACTACGGCCCACCCTTTCAGCAATAGCACGAACCGAAAAACCCGCTTCTCGCATTCCAATAATTGCACGCCGACGAACACGGGGCATCTTTTTATGTTTTACAAACTGAAACGTCAAACTACTCAGAGGCTACTTGGATATTAGAAGCAATTACATTAAAAAATCAGCAGCTCTTTATAATGGTGAAATCAAGGAAAAATACCGCAACCAAAACAATTGATTTTTTGATCATCGATGCAGTTCCTTTACATCAGTGGTGGGGAAACTTTTTTCAAGACGGGCCATTTGTAATAACCAGACAATCGTAGCGGGCCAAAGAATAATGCTTAATCGTAGGTAGGTAGTTTTTATGCGGGTCGTCACATTACGAAGTAAGAATGAACGCGTTCTTACTTCGTAATGTGACAACATCTCACGACGGCACTCTTAAACGGGCCGGATTAAACCTTTCCGCGGGCCGGACTTGGCCCGCGGGCTGTAGTTTCCCCATTACTGCTTTACATGATCAAATTCTGTAAATTTCATTAAAATCGTCCAATAAATACTTTGTGTTCTGATTTTTTTGAAAGGCAGTATATTTTGGCCCCCTTTTTTCAGTTTTTCGCCGGTGCCGCCCCTGCGGGAGGCGATTTTCGGTGGGAGAAAATCTCGTCGCATACAAGTTTTTTGGCTCTATCCTAGGGTGAAGGCGGCGATTTTTTTGCGCGACCCGTTTTCCCGCAAAAAATTCGCAAAGTCGGGGGTGCGGCCTTCGGCCGCCATGTTCTGATAGTTTGGCCTCGGGGGGCCTGCGGCCCCCCTCGCAAGAGCTCGCTCTGTTGGAAATAGGTTTTTGCAAGGGGTGGCTTACCTATTTAGTATATATAAACTTTTGTAAAATACAAAAAAAGCGAGTGCACTCGCGTAAATTCGCGATTTTTGAACATTTTTTTTTTTCATTTTTTCTCCAAGAAAAAAGATAGCTACGAAAAACTTAAATATTGAAAATATGTGGAAAATTTGATTATCTAAAACTTGCATTTTAACCATTTTTCTGAATTCCTATTAGATATTGAGTTTGTTTAATATAAAAGAAGCGAGTACACTCACGTAAATTCGCGATTTTTTAACAAACTGTCATTTTTCTCCGAGAAAAAAGATAGCTATGACAAAATTGAAATTAGAAAAATTGTCGCAAATTTGATTGTTTAAAACTTGCATTTGAACTATTTTTCTGTGTTCCCATTAGTTATTAAGTTATTCGCAACTTTTGTTTAATACAAGAAAAGCAAGTGCACTCGGGTAAATTCGCATTTTTGAACACACTGTCAACACCAAAACAAAGGACATTCTGACAGCAGCGATTCTAACCTCAACCTCTCACAAGAATCAGTCGATGTTACGAACCAACAAAATAAGGAAGCTGAGTGGAAAGTGGCTAAATATAAAAATAAAAACATAAAACGCAAACCTAGAGGAATAATCGGACAATCTAATACAATCGGAAATCTCAGAGGTATTACAAAGAAAGCCCACCTACATATTTATCCGTGTCACCCAGATACTGTAATACAGGATATAACTGATCTTCTGGAGGCAAACAACATCAGTGTAACACAGTGTGTCAAGTTAACTTTAAGACGCCCAACTGATTACTAATCTTTTCATGTTACTATACCATACGATAAACTATCATTAGTAGAAAATCCGGATTTGTGGCCAAACGGTATCGGTGTAAGGCCTTTTTTATTCAAAACTCCACGGAATCTACCAAACGAAGAAAAGAGGACCACCTAAAGTTTGATAATATTGAGAGCAGTAATCCTTTACTATTCTACATCAACATTCAGTGTTTGCGAAATAAAATTGAAGAACTAGAAGCTTTTATAGCCGACAAAAAAGTAAAAGTGTTGGTTAAAACCTAGTGGTGTCAACTTACACATTAAATAACTTTCACGTAGCATCCAGTTACAGTAGACACGACTCCAAAAATGGTGGTTCACTCGTTATGGCAAGGGAGGGAGATGAATGCACGGTTCTTAACTTCTTGGAGGAAATGTCGATTGAACAAATATGTGAAATGTCCGGTATAGTGATTAATAAAAACGACATGATCATTACATCAATAACAGATCTCCAAGTGGAAATTTTTCAAACTTTCTTTTAATAATTGAACAAATGTTAGAACAAACCCTCACCAAGGTGCATACGGTATGCATCCTTGTCCGTAAGTCTCGGATTCCGGTAAGGTTTGCTCGGACTCAATTTTAGGCCCAGTTGAAAAGTGATCCATCTGTGGTCAGACATGGACGCTTCCCGACTGACCTCCCATTTATGTATAATGTTAGAGATACCACTAGTAGCCAGTGTGATATCAATCACTGTCTGGCCACGCATGTTCACGAAAGTGGGTTCCGTCCCACGATTGAGTATTTCTAAATTATTACTAACTAAATAGTCATGTAAAGACTTACCTCTTCTATCAGAAGCTCTGCTCCCCCATGAGATATGGTGTGCATTTGAGTCGCAGCCCATGATCAGTGGTAGTCCCTCCTTCCTGGAATACTTAACAAGCCCTTCCATTCCCCTTGTAGGGGGCGGAAGGGTGGAGTCTCCAGGTAGGTAGACCGCCGCCAGAACTGCGTCTTTCCCTTTGCCCATCGCTCCACAAATTCTTACCACAGTAGTATCACCATCGGAAAGTTGTGGCAGCAGGTGGGCTTCTATTTGCCTAGGTGCGTAGATGGCAGTCCTAGGTTTCGTGCTCGGTCTGTGGAATAAGTTACCGGTTAATCTCCCCATACCACATATCCTGGATTTTACAATCCAGGGTTCCTGTATTAGGGCTACAGTATCCGTAGTTAAATCGAGGCGGCGGCATAATGTTGCCGTGGCCGCTCTCGAATGACTCAGTTTACCTTGGATAAATCTAATTACCTTGATAGCCATTACCCCAGTGATGTGCGGCCAGTCCCGTTCCACCAATTTCCCTCCGACCCGACGAGCGTGGACTCGAGCGACTTAGGAGGTGTGGCGTCGGACCTTTCTTCGGCCAGTGGTGATTCCATAAGGACATCCTCTGGGACAGGCCCTTTCCTTGCTGGCGAGCCTGGTGGCTGCTCCGAATTAGTCGTAGCAGCCACCTGCTCAGCCTGCTGAGGGGTGCGATTTTTAAGAAGAGGCGAGTTAGATTTCTCAGGTGTGATCTCAGTCACTACCTGACTTACCCTACCCTTTTCCTCTTCTTCCTTCTTGGTAGACTTTACCTTCAGATACAAGGAGGTAAACCTATAACTGAGGCGGTTTCCCCTTGTACATAGAATCTTCCGATCCTCCTCGCCGACTCCGAAAACGAACAGCTGCCCGGGTGGGTCTGCAGACTCAGCCCGGTAAAGGATCGGCCATTCTTCCTCCCCTTCAGGGGTCTCGAAATCCTCCCTCGGAACCCAAAGGGTGGATCTTTCGATCCAAGGGAGGCGGTCCTCAGTAAGCGCGAAGAGCCTTGCCTCAGGCCATGGTTTGATCCTCGCCACTATCCTCACAAGCCAATTCACAGTGTCCTGGTCCTCGCAGTGAATTTTTACAAACTCGCCTGCGTAAGACCAAGCCCTGAACCTAGGCGGAGTATTTGTGACGATTTGTGGACCCAGCACCACCGAGTCAAGCTCTCTGAAGAGGGCCTGCCTTAGGGATTGATCACCAGTCTAAAATGACTCTCCGCTGCCTCTTTCTAGGATAAGCGAGGTGAACTCCTTTTTTACTTTCCCCCGTATGTAATACAAAGGGAAAGTATTGTTTTCGTGAAAATTTTCGAATCAAAAATTTTTGCGGAAATATCCGTTTTGAGGTCCCCTGAGTCAAATAAGACCATTTTTGAAAAATGTCTGTCTGGCTGTGTGTCTGTGTGGCTGTGTGCCTGTGTGTCTGTGTGTCTGTGTGTGAGTCTGTGTGCGCTGTACCGCAAAAACCGCTAAAGATATCGAGATGAAACTTGAAACTTAAGCTTTTTGATACAATCGGAAGAACTGAAAAGCTTTTGGTGAAAATCAGAAACCCGGAAGTGGTACTTTACTCGTAGCGTTTTTCAGTTTTTTCAGATTTTTTCAATAAATGTTCATCAAACAAAAAATTCTTTCAAATACAAGTTGTAGATAATAACAAAATGAAGATGTATTGTTCATTTACTTTTTGTCATAGCACTCTTAGTTTTTGAGATAATTAATATATAATGTTCTTTTATCTAGTCATTGGTTTGTCTCAGTGTATGTGTTGATACAATTGAAAAATGTTTCAAATAAAAGTTGTAGTTATCAAAAAGTTGAAGACATTTTGAAAATAATAATGCTACAAATATTTTAAAAGTGATTTAATACGCAATTTACGGGGGAAAGTACTATGATGGACACATCACCATTTTTTCCCTTCTTTTGAGGAGAGCCAGAGGCGGCTACCTTAGTCGTAATGACTAGGTTCGCACGAGCCTCTTCTTCCCTCTTCTTCTTCTTCCGTTTGGCCTCAGCCCCACATATTCTGCCTCTTTTCCTTCTGTATACCCGGGTTAAACCTGCCAGGTCATCCTGTGGTGGTTCTAGGGGACCAGCCGCAGGTTGACCACTTGCAGGAGCACCTGAGGACCCAACCACCTGGGGGAGCGGCGTGCCCGAGGGCCCTGCCACTCCTCTAGTGGGGGTGCTTTGTGCCAGAGCTGGCATCATTTGTGGCGTACCAGAAGGCTCGTCCACTTCGTTTGGTTTAGATGTCTTCTCCATACAGTGACCATTTTTTTCATCTCTCCGGTTCCCACCCACCACGGAGTCCACAAGGGGAATGTCAGCTTGACATCCAGGATTGCCGGTCCGATATAGTCCCTAGGAAGCGGTCTGCAGCATGAGAGGGATCCCCACCACAGAACTTCGGCTACCACACCAAAGCCCATAGTACGGTCCTCTTTGCGCCTACCACAGCCCAGGGTCTACCCTGTCGGCCCTCTGACGGGACAACGCAGCCGATTGATTGAAGTTGGGTAACTCCAACCGCCCGTCTAGATGAAATCCAGGCCAAAGTGGTGTGTCGAATCCACGCCCCCGCAGGTGACGTTTCCTCTCAACCACCAGGATTCCTTCATCCGTCGACACGGGTCGCGACGCACGGCACAAACACGTGGGGTTGGTATTTAGCCTCGCCTCCAGGAACAGCGATAAGGTACTCTGCTCCTGGAGGCGAGGAGCCTCCTCACCATGTCAAGGCCCCAACCATATTCGAGGGGGGATTTATACCAGTTTTACATATTTAAATTTTGGACAACAACTTCAATTTTTTCGTAACTATCTTTTTTCTTGAAAAAAAAGACAGTTTGTTAAAAAAATCGCGAATTTACGCGAGTGCACTTGCTTTTTTTGTATTTTACAAAAGTTACGAATAAGTCAATACTAATGGGAATACCAAATAATGATTCAAATACAAGTTTTTTCTATATTAAATTTTTATATAGCTATCATTTCTCTTGAAGAATAATGACAGGTTGTTCAAATTTCGCGAAATTACGCGAATGCACTCGCTTTTTTTGTATTTTACAAAAGTTGCGAACAACTCTATGGCTAATGAGAATACAGAAAAATGGTTCAAATACAAGTTTTAGATTATTAAATTTTCTATCTTAAATTTTTTCGTGGCTATCTTTTTTTTTTGGAGAAAAATGACTTAAAAAATCGCGAATTTACTCGAGTGCACTTGTTTTTTTAAGTATTTTACAAAAGTTGCGACTAACTCAATAACTAATAGGAATACAGAAATATGGTGTAAATACAAGTTTTAGATAACGAAATTTTAGACAATTTTTTTCAATTTTCTCGTAGCTATTTTTTTTCTTAAAGAAAAATGACAGTTTGTTCAAAAATCGAGAATTTACGCGAATGCACTCGCATTTTTTTGTATGTTAGAAAAGTTGCGATTAACTCAATAACTAATAGGAATACAGAAAAATGGTTTAATTACAAGTTTTAGATAACCAAATTTTTGACAATTTTTCTAATATTAATTTTTTCGTAGCTATCTTTATTCTTGGAGAAAAATTACAGATTGTTCAAAAATCGCGAATTTACGCGAGTGCACTCGCTTTTTTTGTATTTTACAAAAGTTGCGAATAACTCAATCACTAATGGGAATACAGAAAAATGGTTCAAATACAAGTTTTAGATAATCAAATTTGCGATAATTTTTCTAACTTTATTTTTATTTGTAGCTATCTTTTTTCTTGGAGAAAAATAACAGTTTGTTCAAAAATCGCAAATTTACGCGAGTGCACTCGCTTTTTTGTAATTTACAAAAATTGCGAATAACTCAATTACTAATGGGAATACAGAAAAATGGTTCAAATACAAGTGGTAGATAATCATATTTTGGACAATTTTATTATTTTTAATTTATTCGTAGATATCTTTTTTTTGTAGTAAAATGACTGTTCAAAAATCGCGAATTTTCGCGAGTGCACTTGCATTTTTTGGATTTTACAAAACTTGCGAATTACTTAATATCTAATGGGAATACAGGAAAATGGTTTAAATACAAGTTTTAGATAATCAAATTTTCGACAATTTTTCTATTGTTAATTTTTTCGTAGCTATCTTCTTTCTTGGAGAAAAATAACAGTTTGTTCAATAATCGCGGATTTACGCGAGTGCACTCGTTTTTTTTTTTTGGTATTTTACACAAGTTGCGCATAACTCAATAACTAATAAGAATACAGAAAAATGGTTTAATTACAAGTTTTAGATAATCAAATTTTCGACAATTTATCTATTTCAATTTTTTTGTAGCTATCTGTTTTCTTGGAGAAAAATAACAGTTTGTTCAAAAATCGTGAATTTTCGCGAGTGCACTCGCTTTTTTTCTATTTTACAAAAGTTGCAAATAACTCAATAACTAATGGGAATGCAGAAAAATAGTTTAATTACAAGTTTTAGATAATCAAATTTTGGACAATATTTCTATCTAAAATGTTTTCGTAGCTACCTTTTTTCATGGAGAAAAATGACAGTTTGTTCAAAAGTCGCGAATTTACACGAGTGCACTAGCTTTTTTGTATTTTACGAAAGTTGCGACTAACTCAATAACTAATGGGAATACAGCAAAATGGTTTAAATACAAGTTTTAGATAATCAAATTTTTGACATTTTTTCTATCTTCAATTTTTTCGTAGATATCTTTTTTCTTGGAGAAATATGACAGTTTGTTCAAAAATCGAGAATTCACTCTAGTGCACTCGCTCTTTTTTATTTTACAAAAGTTGCGAATAACTCAATAACTACTGGTAATACACAAAAATGGGTAAATACAAGTTTTAGAGAATCAAATTTTTGACAATTTTTCTATCTTCAATTTTTTCGTGGCTATCTTTTTTCTTGGAGAAAAATGACAACATCTTCAATTTTTTCGTAACTATCTTTTTACTTGAAAAAAAAGACAGTTTGTTAAAAAAATCGCGAATTTACGCGAGTGCACTTGCTTTTTTTGTATTTTACAAAAGTTACGAATAAGTCAATACTAATGGGGATACAAAATAATGATTCAAATACAAGTTTTTCTATATTAAATTTTTATATAGCTGTCATTTCTCTTGAAGAATAATGACAGGTTGTTCAAATTTCGCGAATTTACGCGAATGCACTCGCTTTTTTTATATTTTACAAAAGTTGCGAACAACTCTATGGCTAATGAGAATACAGAAAAATGGTTCAAATACAAGTTTTAGATTATTAAATTTTCTATCTTAAATTTTTTCGTGGCTATCTTTTTTTGAAGAAAAATGACTTAAAAAATCGCGAATTTACTCGAGTGCACTTGTTTTTTTAAGTATTTTACAAAAGTTGCGACTAACTCAATAACTAATAGGAATACAGAAATATGGTGTAAATACAAGTTTTAGATAACGAAATTTTAGACAATTTTCTTCAATTTTCTCGTAGCTATTTTTTTTCTTAAAGAAAAATGACAGTTTGTTAAAAAATCGAGAATTTACGCGAATGCACTCGCTTTTTTTTGTATGTTAGAAAAGTTGCGATTAACTCAATAACTAATAGGAATACAGAAAAATGGTTTAATTACAAGTTTTAGATAACCAAATTTTTGACAATTTTTCTAATATTAATTTTTTCGTAGCTATCTTTTTTCTTGGAGAAAAATTACAGATTGTTCAAAAATCGCGAATTTACGCGAGTGCACTCGCTTTTTTTGTATTTTACAAAAGTTGCGAATAACTCAATCACTAATGGGAATACAGAAAAATGGTTCAAATACAAGTTTTAGATAATCAAATTTGCGATAATTTTTCTAACTTTATTTTTATTTGTAGCTATCTTTTTTCTTGGAGAAAAATGACAGTTTGTTCAAAAATCGCAAATTTACGCGAGTGCACTCGCTTTTTTGTAATTTACAAAAATTGCGAATAACTCAATAACTAATGGGAATACAGAAAAATGGTTCAAATACAAGTGGTAGATAATCATATTTTGGACAATTTTATTATTTTTAATTTATTCGTAGATATCTTTTTTTTGTAGTAAAATGACTGTTCAAAAATCGCGAATTTTAGCGAGTGCACTTGCATTTTTTGTATTCTACAAAACTTGCGAATTACTTAATATCTAATGGGAATACAGGAAAATGGTTTAAATACAAGTTTTAGATAATCAAATTTTCGACAATTTTTCTATTGTTAATTTTTTCGTAGCTATCTTTTTTCTTGGAGAAAAATAACAGTTTGTTCAAAAATCGTGAATTTTCGCGAGTGCACTCGCTTTTTTTCTATTTTACAAAAGTTGCGAATAACTCAATAACTAATGGGAATACAGAAAAATAGTTTAATTACAAGTTTTAGATAATCAAATTTTGGACAATATTTCTATCTAAAATGTTTTCGTAGCTACCTTTTTTCATGGAGAAAAATGACAGTTTGTTCAAAAGTCGCGAATTTACACGAGTGCACCAGCTTTTTTGTATTTTACGAAAGTTGCGACTAACTCAATAACTAATGGGAATACAGCAAAATGGTTTAAATACAAGTTTTAGATAATCAAATTTTTGACAATTTTTCTATCTTCAATTTTTTCGTAGATATCTCTTTTCTTGGAGAAATATGACAGTTTGTTCAAAAATCGAGAATTCACTCTAGTGCACTCGCTCTTTTTTATTTTACAAAAGTTGCGAATAACTCAATAACTACTGGTAATACACAAAAATGGGTAAATACAAGTTTTAGAGAATCAAATTTTTGACAATTTTTCTATCTTCAATTTTTTCGTGGCTATCTTTTTTCTTGGAGAAAAATGACAGTTTGTTCAAATATCGCGAATTTACGCGAGTGCACTTGCTGTTTTTGAATTTTACAAAAGTTGCGAATAACTCAATAACTAATGGGAAGACAGAAAAATTGTTCAAATACAAGTTGTAGATAATCAAGTTTTCAAAATTTTTCTATTTTCAAATTTTTCGTAGCTATCCTTTTTCTTGAAGAAAAATTACAGTTTGTTTAAAAATCGCGAAATTACGCGACTGCACTCGCATTTTTTGTATTTTACAGAAGTTGCGAATAACTTAATAACTACTGGTAATACACAAATATGGCTAAATACAAGTTTTAGATAATCAAATTTTCGACGATATTTCTATGTTCAGTTTTTTCGTAGATGGACAAAAATGACTGTTCAAAAATCGAGAATTTACGCTAGTGCATTCGCATTTTTTGTATGTTACAAAAGTTGCGATTAACTCAACAATTAATAGGAATACAGAAAAATGATTTAAATACAAGTTTTAGATATCCAAATTTTTGACAATTTTTCTATCTTTAATTTTTTCCTAGCTATCTTTTTTTTGGGAGAAAAATTACAGTTTGTTCAAAAATCGCGTAAAACGCGAGTGCACTTGCTTTTTTTGAATTTTACAAAAGTTGCGAATAACTAAATAACTAATAGGAATACAAAAATTGGTTCAAATACAAGTTTTAGATAATCAAATTTCGTATAATTTTTCTATTTTCAATTTATTTGTAGTTTTTTTTTCTTGGAGAAAAATGACAGTTTGTTCAAAAATCGCAAATTCAAGCGAGTGCACTCGCTTTTTTTGTAATTTACAAAAATTGCGAATAACTCAATAACTAATGGGAATACAGAAAAGCGGTCCAAATACCAGTTATAGATAATCAAATTTTGGACAACTTTTCCATTTTCAATTTTTTCGTAGCTATATTTTTTGTTAGAGAAAAATGACAGTTTGTTCAAAAATCGAGAATTTAAGCGAGTGCACTAGCTTTTTTTGTATTTTACAAAAGTTGCGAATAACTCAATAACTAATGGGAATACAGAAAAATGGTTCATATACATGTGTTAGATAATCAAATTTTCGACAATTTTTCTGTCTTACATTTTTTTGTAGCTATCTTATTTCTTGGAGAAATATGACAGTTTGTTTAAAAATCACGAATTTACGCGAGTGCTCTCGCTTTTTTTATTTAAATATTTAAATATATTTAAAAAAGTTGCGAATAACTCAATAACTAATGGGAATACAGAAAAATGGTTAATGTATAATCAAATTTTGGACAATTTTTCTATTGTCATTTTTTTTTGTAGATTTTTTCTTTTTTCTTGGAGAGAAATAACAGTTTGTTCAATAATCGCGGATTTACGCGAGTGCACTCGCTTTTTTTGTATTTTACAAACGTTGCGAATAACTCAATAACTAATAAGAATACAGAAAAATGGTTTAATTACAAGTTTTAGATAATCAAATTTTCGACAATTTTTTTTTAAATTTTTTGTAGATATCTTATTTCTTTTAGAAAATGACAGTTTGTTCAAAAATCGCGAATTTTCGCGAGTGCACTTGCTTTATTGTATTTTACAAAAGTTGCGATTAACTCAATAACTAATGGGAATACAGGAAAATGGTTTAAATACAAGTTTAAGATAATCAAAGTTTCGACAATTTTTCTATCTTAACTATTTTCGTAGCTATCTGTTTTCTTGGAGAATAATGACAGTTTGTTCAAAAATTGCGAATTTACGCGAGTGCATTCGCTTTTTTTGTATCTTACAAAAGTTGCGAATAACTCAATAACTAATGGGAATACAGAAAAATGGTTGAAATACAAGTTGTAGATAATCAAATGTTTGACAATTTTTCTATTTTCAATTTTTTCGTAGCTATCTTTTTTCTTGGAGAAAAATGACAGTTTGTGCAAAAATCGCGAATTTACGCGAGTGCACTCGCTTTTTATTTATTTATTAACGGATGTCTATTTAAGTACATTAAAATTATAAAACTTAATATAAAAATAAATGAAATATAAATACAAATACATAATAAATAAAGGTACATAATAGAGTAAAAGACAAACAACACATTTAGGTACAAACAGATTAAAATATGTACACTATTTACCCTGTCGGAAGATGTTCTCCAAAGCATTGCTGCTAATTGCACCAAAGTCGGGATTGATGGCGTTACAATTATTGGCGATTTTGGATATACCAAAATGTTTACTATAGTCCGTCCTACAATATGGTACATGGAATAGATCCAAGGAACGCAAACTTCCAGCTGGCACATTGATTTTAAGTTGGCTAAGTAAATAGGGGCAATCAATCGCCCCATTTATTAAATTGTATCCTAGCATTACGTCTGCATTCCTTCGTCTCTGCTCTAACGAATGGATATTTAAAGATTATAGGACGTCAGTGTATAGGAGCCGACAATCCCGAACTTGTAGGAGATACATTTTGTGAATTTAACTTGGACCCTCTCAGCCATTTTTACATCCGATTTGCTATAAGGATTCCAAATAGTGCAACAGTACTCAAGGTGGGGGCGGACAAGGGATACATACAAGGTCGTAAGGGTATGAATGTTTGAGAAATCTCTGCTGTTACGTTTTAAAAAACCCAGAACACGGTATGCCTTAGCAGTTATATTGCGTAGATGGTTGCTAAAGTTCCAGTTGTGAGACAATAATACACCCAAGTCTTTAATGACTGAAACGCGAATTAAACGGACGTTAGAAATAAAGTAATTTCTCATTGTCGAGGCCCTTTATTTAGTAAAAGTTATAACATTGCATTTTTTAAGGTTGAGATTCATACGGTTGTCAGTACACCAAACTGAAAATCTATTTAAGTCTTCCTGTAACAACCCAGAAGACTATCATTCGTGAAAATAATTTTATATCGTCTGCAAATAGCAAGCACTGGGAATTATGGAAACAATCAAGCACATGATTTATAAAGATATTAAATAAAAGAGGTCCAATGTGTGATCCCTGGGGATCTACTGAAGTTTCAAGTATCTCACGGCCTTTGACCTTCCGGATAAGTAAGACTGTATCCAATCTAACATGGATCCTCCGATTCCTATAAGCTTAAGTTTCGAAAGAAGGATGCAATGATCTACTATGTCAAAAGCCTTAGAGTAATCGGTATATATTGAGTCTACTTCAAATCCCGCTTCTAACGCTGTAACAATATAATTACTATAGGTCAGTAAGTTGGTGGAAGTCGAACACCTACTTCTAAAACCATGTTGCTTATCGGATAGGACACTAGATACACATTCAGATAGGGGTGTAATGATTAATTTTTCAAATATTTTCGGTATAAGCGATAGAAGAGAGATCGGGCGATAGTTTAAAACAACGTACTTTTTACCGCATTTAAAAACTGGCTTTTTTTGTATTTTACAAAAGTTGCGAATAACTTAATAACTAATGGGAATACAGAAAAATGGTTTAAATACAAGTGTTAGATAATTAAATTTTAGACAATTTTTCTATTTTCAATTTTTTCGTAGCTATCTTTTTTCTTGGAGAAAATTGACAGTTTGTTCAAAAATCGCGAATTTACGCGAGTGCACTCGCTTTTTCTGTATTTTATAAAAGTTGCGAATAACTAATGGGAATACAGAAAATGGTTCAAATTCAAGTTTTAGATAACCAAATTTTGGACTTTTTTTTATCTTTAATTTTTTCGTAGCTATCTTTTTTCTTGAAGAAAAATGACAGTTTGTTCAAAACTCGCGAATTTACGCGAGTGCACTTGCTTTTTTTGTATTTTACAAAAGTTACGAATAACTAATGGGAATACAGGAAAATGGTTCAAAAACAAGTTTAAGATATTGAAATTTTCGACAATTTTTTATCTTCAATTTTTTCGTAGCTACCTGTTTTCTTTGAGAAATATGACAGTTTGTTCAAAAATCGCGAATTTACGCGAGTGCACTCGTTTTTTTTCTATTTTACAAAAGTTGCGAATAACTCAATAACTAATAATGTATATGAAATATACTTATTTATAAAAATAAGTTAATAATTTTTTTTTATTTCATTTACAAAACAAAAGATTGTTGGCTATGAAATAATGACTATAATAAAACTGCGATTGTTTGTAACAGTTACGTTCAGTGTTGTATTTTTGTTTATTCAATTAATGTAAAAAAACAACTGTTTTTTTATGAACATTTTTTCCTACCAATTTTCATTTCTTTCTACACATAACTTTTAAGTTATTATTTTATGATTGTCAATTTTTCATGACTTTTTTGTTGTAAAAACAAAAAATAGTGAGTAACTCAGTTATTTTTTCAAAAAAGTAGTAAGTTGTTCAATGTAAATATAAAACTATGCTTATTATTGTTTTTTTCTATCTCTTTTAATAACTGAGAAAAATCGATTTAAAAAAATCGAAACATTTCACTTTTTTTTAAATCTATTTACCCGTGACTTTTCTGAAATTTTTTTTTTCTTTGTATTAGTCTTATAAACCCATTTGACCGTTTCTATATCTCTTAAAGTTTCCGAGATCCCCATAGAGAACATAAAAAAAACTCATCCTGTATAGCAAAGTGTCCTTATTAAATATTATGAAATAGAACGTTTCTTTGAACTAAATCAAAACTATTTAGTTGTTATTAATTACAACATTTATTATTACTCTATCCTGGAGGGGCCCGATAAACGCGCAAAAATTGTTATAAAAAATAATATTGTAAAGATACATTTAGGCTTTCCTAACCTTCAATATTTACTTCATTCTTAATCAAGCCGTGAAAAACATGTTTAAAAAATTTAATGAAAAAACCGTTATAACAGATCTCGCCGCCTTAAATTGTAAAAATTAAACTACCTACTATTAAAAAAAGGTCCGATATTTACAAAAATCCTATTTTTTTATTAAATAATCAACAAAATCTCGAACATATCCACGTATGTTGGAAACCATGTGCACTATTTATAATCTATAAAAAAATCTATAGACCACGAGCTTGAATTATATTTTTTGAAACAAGTTTATTAAAAACAACATTTCAACTTATAGTGCCATTTAGAAGTTTATTTTTTAAGTTAGAATGACAATTTATGGATATTTTGCGTGATTGTTTTTTTTTAATAATCAGCACAGCTGTTTCCAAGGTTGTGTTTGCTAAGTTGCTATGAAAAACAAATCCGTAAATAAAACTCACGTATTACTTACCGCTCAGTAAACGGTAAATAAAACTTACTATTTATAACTGATAAAACAACTTTATTAGGGTTAAATGGTGTCAAATTTCAGTAATCAAATTTAACAAAACACAATGAAATATTCATATTAATTAAAAAATAATGTAGTCCGTCTTGCCAGATCGTGCAAATAACGTTATAAGTATCTTAAACAGTAAGGATTACCGATCGTCACTCAATCAAAGCCATACTGTTCTCAATACTTAGTATACTATGTATACACTATTTACGATTTTGTAATAATAGGCAATTTGATAATTAGTGCACTTTACGCCGAAACAAGCCTATGGCAGATATGGCCCTAGCTAAAAGGCGCAACCGAGGAGTAAAAAAGGCGCCATTGAGGCATATAAACCTTTACTAGGCCACAGTTCAGCAGGACTTACTTATTTTTTGTTTTATGCCCTACCTTCCGCACCATTGTACGTGACGATAATTGCAGACAGCGCGCAGCGGATTGCGGTGCTTAGGCAAACGACTACCGTCAATATTCTTTCCATGGTGACGGACTATAGAAAAAAGTACATAATTGTCGCTAAGCGTAGGCGGACTGACCATAAGAGCTACCGGGAAAACCCTGGTGGGTCGCAGCCAGTTGCGAGCTGAAGCCTGTTGGAATTTTGCAATTTAAACTTTCAAAGAGGTTTTTAAAAAGCTATTTATTAATGCACACTACGACTAAAAATTGATAACTAACAAGAGTTGATTTCTTACAATTATTTTATATTATAAGTTATGATTACTAAGTATTAAATAGTATTGATGACACAAACATAAAGGTGAATCTGGGATAAAGTGTCACTTGATAAGTTTATCTCCGTCTTTTGAAGGTTACACATCATTGGTGTTTTGTTTCTACTATAAGGGCAGTGTTTAGATATATAAATTCAAATTCAAAACTATTTGAATTCGAGAAAATAAGCTTACGCTTCTTATAGTTTGCACACTTTAAACATAATATATAAAATTACGAA
This sequence comes from Philonthus cognatus, assembly GCA_932526585.2. Taxonomy (NCBI): domain Eukaryota; kingdom Metazoa; phylum Arthropoda; class Insecta; order Coleoptera; family Staphylinidae; genus Philonthus; species Philonthus cognatus. The sequence goes on along the minus strand of OW052243.1, from coordinate 78,551,063 downwards.
AAAACTATTCGTGAAAATGCAAACAATGTCTTAATTAATAAGACAACTTAAGACGATAAATATCCATTGAAACAACTACTTACAAATTTGATTTGTTACAACGCTCTATTAAAGTATAAGTAACGTTTAGGTCAAATTCTCTTCAAACCAACTAACAAATACGAATTTAAAATGGAAGGAGAGATAACAAAAAAAAAAAAATTTGAAGTGAAAGGACTTGGATTCAAACTAATGTCTTAGGCCATCTATAGACGCGTTTCGAGATTTATCTCTCTTCAGTATAGCTTTGCTTATGACGTTTTTGAAAAAAATAGGAATAAATTAAAATTAACTTACTTGGAAAAAGTGTTGTGTGTGGAATGAACAGGTACACAGAAATGGAATGAGTGAAAAATATGGTCGGTATTTATAGGTAAGAAAGGGGATTATGTCATTAGCAGGCATGAAGAATGTGAGACCTTATTATTTACCTTACGGTACAGTTCAAACAAGATAAATTCAAATTCAAAACTATTTGAATTCGAGAAAATAAGCTTACGCTTCTTATAGTTTGCACACTTTAAACATAATATATATAATTACGAAAAAACTATTCTTGAAAATGCAAACAATGTCTTAATTAATAAGACAACTTAAGACGATAAATATCCATTGAAACAACTACTTCTCGTGCAAATACACCTCCGGATATTGAATTATACAATGAAATATTTAAAATCTTATTTAATTTGTTACAACGCTCTATATAATATATAAGTATATGTAACGTTTAGGTCAAATTCTCTTCAAACCAACTAACAAATACAAATTTAAAATGGAAGGAGAGATAACAAAAAAAAAAAAAGAAAAAATAGAAGTGAAAGGACTTGGATTCAAACTAATGTCTTAGGCCATCTATAGACGCGTTTCGAGATTTAGACATTGTTTGCATTTTCACGAATAGTTTTTTCGTAATTTTATATATTATGTTTAGATATATAGTTGATGATTATTACCTGTACCCTTGAAAGAGACGCTGCAGCAATTCTCAAAAGTAGGATCGTATACGTTTGCACAGCAAACATTTAAATATTATTTAAATTAGTTTTTCAAATACGTATTCTTAACAAACACAGGATTTGTTTTACTTATTTATTATTTTTCCAACTAGTTTAGACTTAAACATCTATTTAAATATAGAAGCCGAGGTTTGAGAACCTCAGCATCACATTATTTCATTCCCTTGACAGTCGCCTGCGCCTTTCTTTCACTCCTATCCTCCTTTTTTAACGACCCCGCAGGACTCTTTAGAGAGGGCCTCTGCAAAATGGCTAACCCAGCAAATTTTGAGAAGAGACACCCTCTACAAGGGTGTTAATGTTATGACCTCATCTGTTAGAATAGCAGGTAGTTTCCTGTTTTTTCAATTTTTCAAAGCATTTTAAACGGTCAATCGTATTTATTTTATGATTCCAAAATGTTAACACATTAATTAATATGTTGTGTATTGGTATACTTGGTTACGTTTCAATTAAATTGATTAAATATATATTTTTTTAAACAGTTATGATTAATATGTCAAAAAATATTGTTTTGTGTAAATTCACGACTAATAACTTTTATTTAATTCTATTAAAAAAGACAATTATTATATTTATTTCGCTTTAAATGTGCGTATGCTCATTTAAGGTACGATCAATTGTTCTTTGCATAGTGATTTTTCACAAGACAGATATTGACGTATGTGATAGTAAGTGGAAAAAGATGTATACGAATAATATTTATTGTGCAATAAGGTATGTATTATCCCATTTTTATAAGTGTGTGTGTTTTATCATATCAAATTTTGTTTAAAAATGTAAAGATTAAAAACAAATAATAGCAATATATTTTATTCATTTCACACTTAACCCGTGGTTAATTTCCCGTTTTAATATATTGTTATAGTGAGTTTAAAACAAATGAATTTCACCTCTTTCAGTTCTAAGAGTGTTTTAATATAAATTAAGATCACAGAAGGCGGGTTCTTGATAGTAGTTAAAAAATAGATTTGCAAACATTTTCGAGATATTATTTTTTTAAATTAGAAAATCCTTATTTACAAACTCCATTTTCTGAAAAAATATTGGTTTAATCGAAAAAGGGTATTAAGCGTTACTCTCTTCTCTCTTCTCTTCGAATTTTAATCGAAAAATCAAACAAAACAACTTTTATTTATAAAAAAACTTGATGTAGAAATGATTAATTTCTAAAACAATTATTGAGGAATTTAATTTTAAATGCTAACTACTATATTGTTACGCTACATTGAGATAATCTGGTGAGTTTTAAAGAATACATTAATTTATGTAATGTTTTCTTACAAAAATTGAATTGAGGTATTAAGAATACCTACACTACTTGGTTAAGCTGGGTTAGTTTAGGTTTATTATTTATCAAAACAACTGATAATAAACAAGTAAATAATGATATTTCAATTGATTTAATTATTAATTTTAATTTACAAATGCCGTATTAATTATAATTACATGATAAATAATTCCATACAGATCTACGCGCCGACTAAAAACAGATGGGCTTCTTACTACCTACTAATATCGGGTTGACATTGACACCCAGAAAATGCAGTTGAGTGTCCATAATAGATTAATTCCCTGAGTGCTCCGTCTCTTTCCACTTACCCTCCAACATTTTAGGAAAGAGATAGATATCGGAAGATTTTAGCCATTTCCATGTCGTCGCCTTTAGAGCAGATTCCGATCTGCTCTAAAGGCGGTTTATTTCTACATAAATAGTTCAAATCGCTGACATGTTGTCTGGGCGTCCGTATAGGTGTTACATAACTTTGGGGGCCGCATGTACAGGGTGACTCAAATTCGATGTTTTTCTAAGGTATCTCAGTAACCCGAATAGTTAAGACAAAATCTATGTTATGACCTCTTTTTCAGAGAAAATAATAATGTCATTAATAAATAATAGATCATGGCTAGCTTGATCAGTTTAAGAAATATAGGGCGTTTTTCAATTATTGGCTATTTTTAAATACGTCTTTTTCTCAACAACTATAAGATATACAAACAAATAGTTAAAATAGTTATTTGTGTAGTTTTCAACGTAGACGGTGGCGCAAGAATTTTTTCGTGCATTTTTTTCGTTGCATTTTTTTTTTAATTGGAACACCCTGTATGTTTATGTAAATTAGCTTAAAAAACAATTACTTACTTTTTAAACGTTAATTTTTAAATTTTTGAAGACTTATGTGATCAATTACTGAGTCTGCAAACTCAAAATTAATAATTAATTAATAAATAATACTAACATCTCTGTAATTATAATTAGCATGTATTATCAAATATTTTTCAAAATGCTTCAGAGTTAAAAACACAATTTTCCAAAAAAAATAAAAACTAAATTTTATATGGAAATGTAAAGCTAATTTATTTAATATGCTTTTCAATAATATAAAAATATATTTAAAAAAATGCAACTTTATATCATAACTCAGAATTTAAAAGTCCGAATAAAAAAATAAGTCCGCCACTGCATTCTAAGCTGAAAACTACATAAATAATTATTGAACTGTTTTTTTGTATATATCTTATAAGATAATATATCTTACAAGATAAAGATAAAGACATATTTCAAAATTGTCAACAATTGAATTACGCCTGATATCTCCCAAACTAATCAAGTTAGCCATGATCTATTTATGCCATTATTAATTTCTCAAAAAAAGAGGCCATGACGTTTATATCAATTTTTTTCTTACTGTTCAGGTTACCAAGATACCCTATGAAAACATCGAATTTGGGCCGCCCCGTACAATCGCCGAAATTCGAACTTTCTTACGAGCTCCTTATGAACATTTGGCAATGCAACTAATTTGCATTATAGGATAGTGGTTGAGCCAGGACCGTTTTAACAAGTAAAAAATACGATTAAATAGGATGTTACCATAGCGACGCCAAAATATGTAGCAAAAATCACATGTTGCCAGATTGCAAATTTGCTCTTTATTAAATTTACAATTATGAAATCAGACGATTACCTTAAAATTATGCTAGAAATTTAACAAAATTAATTTCTGTCATTTTTCTTTAGTTTTATGAGGTCTCTTCTTATGGATTCAATAGCTTAGTGTCGATGAACGAAGAGTCAAAATAAAAAAAAAATTGTTCCTTATTATGTTTTGTTGGTAATCTAAATTCTATCCCTTTAAGCTGTTTTTGACACACCCGATATAACTAGATTGTAATACCGGTTTACCAATTCACCAGTCGCAAACAAAACTGTTCAAAACCTAATTATTTAGTATGATTACCAAAACTCGTTGATAACAGAGTAAACATCTGATCTCGTGTTATTATAATTAAAGATGACGTAATATTCAGGGTGTATACGCTAAACCGTTCGTTAAGAGTTTATGGGGTTGCCTATGCACTAAAAATTTGAAAAAAAACCTTGTCTTACGGTTGAATCAGTTCACCTCATGTAAAATTACTTTATATCACTTCCGGTTCTACCGAAAGTAGCACCAAATTTGTTATTTTAAATAGAACATCCTATATATTTGTATTTTTTTTGATTCCTCGTTTAAATTGCAACATATTTTATTTGAACATATCTCGAATAGTTTTCAAGTTAAAAAAATATTTCTAAAATTTTGACCTCTAATAGGCATCTTGAAATCTGTCTGTAACTTCTCTTAAGAGCAAGATGTAAATATGATTTATATCTCTACTTGTACCTAGGATGCCTCTATGAGTATATTAATTGCAAACTGTCAATTTTGACAATAAGTGTTCTTAAAATATCAATATCAAACTGCCCTCTTCAATATTTCGTAATTCAATTTTTTTAAATGGATTCAATAAAAAATGTCTCATTCCATTTAAAAAAATTGAGTTACAAGATATTGAAGAGGGCACTTTACTCATAGAGGCATCCTCTAGGTACAAGTACAAGTAAATCATATTTTTATCTTATTCTTGAGAGAAGTTACAGACATTTCAAGATGCCGTTTAGAGGTCAAAATTTTAGAAATGTCTTTTTTTTTAAAACTATAAGAGATAAATAAGTGTACATATGTTCGAATAAAATATGTTGCAATTTAAACGAGGAATCCAAAAAATTACTAATATATAGGGTGTTCTATTTAAAATAACAAATTTGGTGCTACTTCCGGTAGAACCGCAAGTGATATAAAGTTGAAAATATTTCACATGAGAACTGATTCAACCATATAACAAGGATTTTTTTTCAAATTTTTAGTGCAACGGCAACCCCATAAACTTTTAACGAACGGCTTAGCGTAGACACCCTGTACAGGGTGTCCGTATTTCAACAGAATGTATGGCGGCCATAAATAAGTGCACACTTTTTGGCGGTACATCAGGGATTTTAGCGAATTTCACATATATTATAAAGGCTATAAAACATGGCTTTTGGTTGTTACTAGAGGTTAAACAAATTATTGTTTCAAAAATTATAACAATATAAACTTTTAGTACACTTTTATTTTGAACTCAAAAATACCGTTACTGATACAAAAAAAGTTATACTTGACTTTTTAATGCTTAAATGTTCAAAGTTTAAAATATTTGAATATTTGATTATTTTGTGAGATTTGTTTTATTTATTAAAAAAAATCTATGTAAATAAAGTTTTTCATTTTGGAAAAAAATTTATTTTAAACTTTGAACATTTAAGCCCAAAAAAGTACAGAATAACTTTTTTTGTATGGGTAACGGTTTACGATATTTTTGAGTTCAAAATAAAAGTGTACTAAATAAAAGTTTATATTGTTATAACTTTTGAAACAATAATTTGTTTAATCTCTATTAGCAACCAAACACCATATCTTAATAGCCTTTATAATATATGCGAAATTCGCAAAAATCTCTGATGTACCCCCAAAAAGTGTGCACTTATTTATGGCATGACCGACGGGGATTTCGGTTATTTAAAGAGATAGAGAGTCGGTCAATTGGGGAAAAGTTGCGTTATTTAGGGCCCAATAATAAAGTAAAAACAAATTTAAAATATCTTCCTTCGTTTTCAGATATTGTCAAAAAACAGATTTTTTGAAATGCCGTTTTTATTTTTTTATTTAAAAACTATTGAATCCAGATATTTACAACTTTATCATTATAGAGGCACTTTTTAACGATAAATCTAGTAACATATTTTATTTTAAGATAACTATAACATTTACATAGGGACCATAGCCAACTTTTGTTTTTCTTATGGGCGCTATTTTGGATTTTCATATTTTTTGGAAGAACATTTTTTTCTGAATTCAATGATGTATCACGCTTATTGGACATTTTATACGTAAAATGTAAATCGTTTGTTTATTGTAAAGAGTGCCTTGGAAACAGTTGAGTAACTGACTTATTTGATAACTGAAGACGGGCATCCGACGATACATATTTAACAGTTGTGATGTATTTTAAACGAGTGTCTTCCACTCCCAGACTAAGCATGAAGTAAAATTTCGAGTTTAGAAAGCCCCGCTTAGAAAATTTTCACGGGGCTTTTCTAAACTCTAAATTTTACTTTATGCGCCACGAGTGTGAACCACTGATTTACAGTAAAGTTAAAAATATATAACGCTTAGATGTGATGATGATTTACCGAGATGGAGCGAAAAAATGCAAGACTTACTTTTTTTGTGAAAAGTTTTTTAATAATAATAATAAAAATAGAATACATTTAGTTTGTGCAATTTTTATGTAATAATCGATACTTATTATTATTACAAAAGATTGACAGTTAATTATTAATTTTGAGAGCTAATAATGATTGACTGGTGTAAAGATGTTATTGATTAAGAGATATATAAATATCATAATTATATATATCAAATCTAAAATAAATTATAAGTGTGATACACCACTGAGTACAGAACAAAATATCCTTTCAAAAAATATGAAAATCCAATATGGCGCTTATAAGAAAAACAAAAGTTGCCTATGGTCCCCGGGTAAATGTTATAGGTATCTTAGAAAAAAATATGTTACTAGATTTCTCATTAAAAAGTTTTATTTTTTTATTCAAAAACTACTGAATCTGGATATTTTGAACTTTGACAATATAAGCAAAGTTCAAAATATCCAGATTCAGTAGTTTTTGAATAAAAAAATAAAAACGATTTTTCAAAAAATCAGTGATATCTCGAATACAAAAAAAGATAATTCAAAATTGTTTTCAGATTATTATTAGGTCCTAAAATACGCAATTTTGCCCCAATTTAACCGACTCTCTATCTCTTCAAACAACTAAGATCCCCATACATTCTGTCGAAATAAGGGCACCCTGTATGTGTATTTAAACTTTACTTTAAATCAATTTTGAAATTTTACTTCATACTCAATCTAGTACTAGAAACACTCTTTGGGCAATAATCAATAGCTTATTTATATTTCTTAGACAAAAATATATAATATTAAGAAAACTCGCAAAATCACAATGGTTTTCTTGGATTACTTTTTTAAAATAAAATCAAAAGAGCTGAATTATGATAAAATATATAAAATGCAAAGAGTGATAATGTTTATTTAAAATAATCAATACTACCATGATTTAAAGAAGAAAACACCCTGTTAAATTTCACTTATATTTCACATAATTATTAGTGAAATTTATTTAAGTGTTTTCTTTATCAAATCATAGTTAAATATGTTTCCATACGTGAAAGATGAGAAACTTGTTCAAGATATCAATATTACCATTTGGAAATATGGATTATAAATGTTGAATACAATTTTGTATGTATGTCAGAAAAATAAATTGATTTATTATTATTGATATTTTCTTTCTTTAAAAAATAAAAATAATTTAAACAACACTTTGGTTGTTCGCGCCAAATCGCGAATGTGTTTTATATATTTTGGATTTTTTATATTTTTGGGCTTTTTTGCCTGTATTTTCAAAAATATCCGTTTTCTTTTGTTCACATTTTGAACCTTTTTGAACCTTATGACATATTGCAGTCATAACTTAGGAGCGAACCATTGTCCGAAAATGTTGAGCTGGACAATGGACTTCGCTACGGACGTGCTCAATTGGCCTCAGCAAGAATTACGCTCTCCGCTGAGGGAAAGCCCGCCAAAGTCATAAAACGAAGGCCGAGCAAAATGTGACCATTTTTTGAAATTCCTCTATTATCTCTTATCTCGTGTCAATCTCCTTTTCTTTCCGCACTTTTGCACCACCCTTAAATCTCCCTCCCCTAGTCACGTGGTTCCTTTTGCTTTCCTGATTTCATCTCTCTGGATCCAAAATCACTTACTTCTTAAACGAACTTCGACACGAGTAAGTAATCAACCCAAACGACGTAAAACTTTGTTCAAATTATAATTGTAACTTCTCGTATTTTTGATCTCTAACTTAATTTACAATTTCTGTTCACATTTCTCATTATTTCTACTTCCTTTTTTGTTATTTGTTATTATTTATCTTTATTTTGCTTTGTTTGTACAACGTGTTTATTTAATTTTTAAACAAATCGCTAAATGCGTAAGCATGGTCCTTCGAGCCGGATTTTGAAATAAATTAAATCTATTAAATAAAATAATTTACATTCATTGTTAAGACAAATCTAAGGATTTTGAGTTCATTATAAATTAATCAACATTAAAACCATAGTAAATTCATTTATTTTGTCAATTCAAGTCTCTGTTTATTTGTGTAAAATAACAAAGCTAAACTTATTCGTGTTTACGGGCGTGTTATTCGTGTTTACGGGCGTGTTTACGGGCGTGTTTACGGGCGTGTCATCGTAATCCCTACGATAATCAAGTAAAGTTTGATACTCTCGATTCTCGCTGGGTCAATTTGTGTGTGTGCATTCGGGTTAAATCACGAGGATTTAAGGTGCGTTTGTCAAAATTCCTGGCCCGAATCGATCGCGTGAGTATTCAGAAATTAAGTATATTCTGATAAGTCCTGTCCGCGTTAGTTGAGTGCGTTCGAGTTATGGCACGAGGATTTAAAGTGCGAGTGTTTAAGCCTTTATCGCGAATCGTTCCTCCATCAAAATAAGTCATGGCTGCTGCATTAATTAAGAAGTTTCAAAACAAAAAAGACGTGTTGTTGGAAATTGTTTCATTTCTCAAGTGCGAATAGTGCATCCAATCCTATCACTGAGCAAGAATACGACCATATAACCACATACATCGAGGAATTAAAGCCCCTGTAACATACAGTGAGATCGTGAAAGACGAGAGCGAACTCAGAGATAAAGACGTCGATCTGCCTACGGAAGAAGTCTCGTTCAAGCGCAAGTACATCGAAGTGATTGGCCTTGCAAAATCGAAACTCCTCAGTTTGCGTAGCCAAGAAACAGCCCCAGCCTCGAATACAATGGTAGAGCCCCCGTCGGCGCCATTACCAGTCATCGATATCCCGAAATTTAGTGGTCGGTACGACGATTGGGTCAGCTTCAAGGATTCATATGTGTCGCTGATTCACGAGAATAAAATGTTATCAAATGTGTAGAAATGTCACTATCTGCAAAGTGTGTTAAGGGGAATATAACAGTGGTCTGAAATTTAATGTTAGGTTTATTTAAAAACTAAAGGTCCTAGAAAGTTGAAATTTTGACAGCGTATATTAAGCCCAATTATCTAGTAAAATATCGAAGTACTTTTTTTTTAAACAATTTGCTTTCAGAGGTATGAAAAAAATAATGTTAAATTTTTCAAAATTAAAAAAAATATTCCCATATCTTACTAGTTTATACTATAAGGAATATAATGTGAACATTTCATAAGGATGCGATAGCTCATGCCCGAGTCAGGTTAAAATAAAAATCTTGAAAAATAAGACCGTAAAATACCGCCGCCTTGCGGATCTTCTCTTAGTTGAACGCGTTGTACACTCATCTGCACAATTATTGGAGGGGCGAGCAGAATGCGACCAGCGTTTATCTCTGGGCCGGTGAACGCTGTGCGGCTTGGCGTTTGTTTTTCTTTTCTTTTTTCAATCATAGTTAACAAAAACGGCTCGCGTCGTTAGCATTTATTCTCGTAAAATTAATATTTCGCAATTATAATCGATATTTTATTGTACTAGTGTTTTATTTTCATGCTTTCTGACTACTAATGGAATAAGTATTTTTTTATACTGCATGTTCACTAATATAGAAAACACGAAATGTTTCACTAATTTAAATAAAGATGTTTAATATACCTTTAATATTGGCTTTCCTTATTATTTGACAGTGTCGGTATTATTAAATTATTTTTAAAGTTTTTTAAGCTGATTAATAAGCCAGAAGCAATCGAATAACAATCAGTCTTGTTCAAATCATTATTTCGTCTTAAATATTTCGTTATTAAAGCAGTTGTTAAATGCCATTAAACTTCTCGCAATAAAACTATTAAAGTAAATTGTAAAGTTTCTAGCAATCGGACCTATTTGAACCAACTGCGACTTCATCAACGAATCAATGATATCAAAACTATAAGAATAGTAAGAATAACACCAATATGACGTTGTCGTAGATTAATGTTACAAATCAACTATTTTTTACTGAGCACAGGTAATATTTGTTTGACGAATGTTTAAAAAAATGTAGGGTTTAACTGCGTGCATATTCATTGTTAATTATTTTAGAAAAAATAGAACTATAATAATAATAAGGTAGTTATTATAATGCATTTCAAATAATAAGCTTCTTGCTCAACATTGCACCGAGCCCAATATATTTTTTTCAAATTTGGCTGATTTATGATGAGTCATATTTTGATAGTAAGTAAATAAGGAATAAATGAATTGAAATTGAATGTTATTGCAATCCTCTATTTATACGGCTCAGTCAACTTAGCCCCCCGAAGTTCGACTTTTTAAAAAATAACTGTTGCGCTAGACGGGCCTTAGCTAGCGCTAGCTAGGGCCACAAAAATTAGAGCTGGCGCCGTTTAGACAAGAAAGTTACGGGGGTTTGAACTTTCGGGGGGCTAGGTTGATACTGGATGTTTCAAGTTTTCTTACAGTATTCGGATTCCTCAGAGCTAGCGCTACCAATTTAAAAGCTAGCGCCACCCCCACAACCCCAAAAGATTATACAACATTTTAAACCCTAGCCCCCCGAAATGAGATTTTTTTAATCAAATTGGGTGCAAAAGTTCAATTCAAGGCTTTAAACAAGTGTTCTCCACTCCCAGACTAAGCATGAAGTAAAATTTCGAGTTTAGAAAAGCCCCGTGAAAATTTGTCGAGGGTCGCGCAGCGACCCGAGACAAATTTTCTGGGCTTTTCTAAACTCGAAATTTTACTTCATGCGCCACGCGTATAAAACGCTGATTTCAAGTAAGGTTCAAATATACACAAATTTCACAAAATTTTAGTGTTCTATACGCGTGGCGCATGAAGTAAAATTTCGAGTTTAGAAAAGCCAAGAAAATTTGTCTCGGGTCGCTGCGCGACCCTCGACAAATTTTCACGGGGCTTTTCTAAACTCGAAATTTTACTTCATGCTTAGTCTGGGAGTGGAAAACACTCGCTTAAAGCTTCAAATTGAATTCCTGTAAAAACAACATATATCTAAAGATTTAAACAAAATAAAGTGAATCTGGAATACGTCTACTTTAAAGAAAAACTCCCTGTATATCGTAGAATCAGGATATTGAGATAGATTGTGTTAGAATGAAAATAAAGTCAATTGAATAGCAACGAAAGGAGCTTAATCACAATTTTGTAACATCGAAAAGATACCCATGTTTTGATTAGGTACATACATAACCCGATGTGTACTAGGTAAATTTTCAGGCATTCATTGTTTTTGAAAAGCGTTCAGTTTGAGTGTTTTCCACCGAGTAATAATGATTTAAGTTATCATAAAAAAACAACCGTGAGGTACGCCACTGTCTTGCTAGCACTAGCTATCTCTTGAATAACTTTCTCATTTATCACTTGGTGAAACATTTTGAAATAATAATAAAGGATAAATTAAAAACACTTGGTTTGTTTCACTATTTGTTTCTATTTACTTGACTAGTTTCGCTTTTTACGGCATTATCAAGAGTGAATCAAGAGTGAATCAAGAGTGAATCAAGAGTGAACTTTGATAATGCCGTAAAAAGCGAAACTAGTCGAGTAAATAGAAACAAATAGTGAAACAAAGCAAGTGATTTTAATTTATCCTTTAATATCACTAGCTATGTCGTTGTTAGTGTTTATAGACTTCAGTATAGCAATTACAATGCCAAAAAAAAATTTGAAATCGTACGGTTAGTTTCCGAGTTATAACGATTTCAATTATCAAAAACAATCGTCAGTTACGCCACTGTCTTACTAGTGCAAGCTATCTCGTTGCCAGTGTTTATAAATATTAGTATAGTAATTACAATGCCAAAAGAGTTTCTTAAATCGTACGGTAAGTTCTTGCGTAATAACGATTTAAATTAGCTAGGAGTGAAAACACAATTGTCAGTTACGCTACTGTCTACTAGGCATCATGTTTCTAATAGCCAGTGTCTATGAACATAAATAAAGTAATTACAACGCCGAACTATTTGTTGAAAGCGGTATATTATATGCCAAACATCATTTTGTATTAAAATTCAGGAAGTAAATGGTCATACGCATACAGGATCTGAAAGCTCTTGCATCAAAATTTGGACGTGAACTTTTTTTTACCTGATATTTTTGAGAGAATATTTTTGTCATATTCTGTTGGCGCTAGCTCTAAGTTATATTTTCCACCCAATTTGATTAAAAACATCTCATTTTAGGGGGTCAGGGTTAAAAATGTTTTATCATTTTTTGGGGCTGTGGGAGTGGCGTTGGCTTTTAAATTGGTAGCGCTAGCTCTGAGGAATCCGAATAGTGTAAAAAAACTTAAAAAATCCAAACTCGGGGGGCTAGCATCAACCTAGCCCCCCGAAAGTTCAAATCCCCGTAGTTTCCTTGTCTAAATGGCGCTAGCTCTAATTTTTGTGGCGCTAGCTAAGGCCGGTCTAGCGCAATCGCTTTTTTCAAAAAAGTCGAACTTCGGGGGGCTAAGTTGACTGAGCCTATTTATACACATCATCATTTTGTAAACCCTGTACTAAACATAAAAAAAAACAGGGCAGCTTTCCGTTTAATTTTTTTCAATCTATTATTTATTTGTTGCATTCATAAAAACTAGAATATTTGACCGAATATAAATTGAAATTCTCCCCAAAATTGGGGGTATTTACCCAATTGGGCAGAGGCCAAATTAATACACATTATTTTCATGGCAATAGCAGTTAGGGAAGATAATATTCCCATTTAAAAAATATCATTGAAAATCCTATGTTTTTTTCATATATGTGCGGCATATAAATATTCACAATGAGCTTATGAACATGAATTATTTTATTATTATATTTTTAAGAAATAATCTATAATTTAATAAAATAAAACACATAGTTTGTTCGGCTGTCGAAACTGGAGTCTTAAAAGTAAAAATAATGTGTTATAATGACAAGAATAAGAATCATCAGTTTTGTAAATACCGAAAAATAACACAGGATCCGATAACGCTTTCTAACGAATTGAAAACAATACATAGCTTGTATGTATTATCAGCGTGTTTAAATAATACGAATCGACACTTTCGTTCGATCCGTCTTTTTTATACGCTTTGTTTTTTTCGTCTATTCCACGCGACGCGAGACCCCATCCGTTCATGCCAAGGAGCAATGCACAAATGCACAGCGAACTGCCGCTTTTCTCTCTGACTGTATTCTCCCCACTTGTGCTGTAAATTTGGCATCGGATGAGCTACTCTAAACTATGTGGGTCTTTCCAACACGATCGGCGTGTTACACTGCAATAATCCCCTTAAAACGTGAAGCGGCATCCATATTAAAATGCTTAAGTGTCTGAGACGATGGTTACAACGTTGCGTGGGATCGGCTTGTGAAACGTTATCAAAATGAGAGATTTCTCTTTAAAAAACACGTGAAAATGCTATTAAATCTTCCTGCCATGAAGAAGGGCGACCACGTAAGTTTGCGTCACCTTATGGATACGGTATCTATGAATATTTCCCAGTTGAAAAATCTCAAGAGACCAGCTGATTAGTGGAACGATAGACTAGATAGTCTGATAAACTAGATTTAGCGCTTCAAAAGTAAGTTTGCGTCACCTTATGGATACGGTATCTATGAATATTTCCCAGTTGAAAAATCTCAAGAGACCAGCTGATCAGTGGGATTTTGATTGAAATAGTGTCTGATAGACTAGATTTAGCGCTTCAAAAGCAATGGGAAGGTGAAACATGTGAAAAAGTGCCGACATACGCGAAAATGAAACAGTTTTTAACGAACAAGTGCAGACAGTTAGAGGCAGTAAGAGACAACACAAGTACACCAAGTGACTTTAAATCGCACAAACCAAAGAAGTGTGTTATTTGTGATGTTGGCAAACATAACATATACAGTTGCAGCAAATTTCTAAACATGACAGTGGCTGAACGAATTGCTGCAATAAAACGTAATCAGTTACGTTACAATTGCTTACGTAAGGACCATTCCGCGAATAAGTGCAACGCCAGTATTTGTAGAAAATGCAATAAAAGATATCACACCTTATTGCATTTTGCTGAAGAACAAAGTGTACAAACTGAAGCAGTGCGAGCCTCGACATCCGCGTCTGTTAATTTCGCGTACACGCCATCAAGAGTCCTGCTCTGCACATGTAAAGTGCTTATACAGGATAGCAATGGCCATGATCAAGTGTTACAAGCGGTTTTAGACAGTGGGGCTCAACCTAACGTAATAAGTAGTGCGTGTGTGAAACGATTAGGATTGAAACAACTGAATATCAATGCCCCAATCACGGTAATGGGCGGAGCGAATTAAAATATTCAGAAATTTATTAGTGCGAGTTAAGACGACACTCAAGGTTGCTGTCCACAACAATACGACGTACTACGTACCATCTTAACAAAAGTCAGCATTTTCGCTATCAAATAAAGTATTATATATTTTGTGTTTATGAATAATAAAAGTTAGTCTTGAGAAGTAATTCATTCTTGTAGTTACTCTTTTCAAACTCGCTATCAAAGATTTTTTACTTTAAAAAAATCAAACGGCAATTAACCAACCAAAACTTGCGCAAATCAAATCTCGAGTTTCTGACTTCAGCATGCCGTTTGATGCTTTAGTGATAGACTATTTGACTGATTCCATTCCAGTATTCCACCGGGAATAAAACTAGCTGATCCAGAATTTTATCTGCCCCAGGACGTTGACATTTTCATAGGCAACGAGTTTCATTACGACACAGTGACTAACGAGCGAGTGAAATCAGGACCTTTGACCTTTCTAAACACCCAGTTTGGATGGATTGCTTGCGGAGAAACATCACAAAACCTGTATACACAACAGAACAGTGCCGCGGTGTCTTTCAGAGAGGAAAGATGTGAGCAGTATTTCCGGAAAACTACCTCTCGAGATACATCCGGGCCGATTAAGGATAAACAACAATTCTTCGCCCTCGAGCGCATGCTTGCCAAACATCCATCTGTCTACGCGGAGTATCGACATTTTATGGGCGAATTTGAAAGTTTAGGACATATGCGGCAAACTCAGGGAAGTGTTCATTTATTTATTTAGTGTTTATTTGCCGCATCATTGTGTGTTAAAGGAGAGCAGTTTGACAACAAAATTACGGCTGGTTTTCAATGGCTCTGCACCTTCTTCAACAGGTGTTTTACTGAATGACATCCTAATGATAGGCCCACATGTACAAAAGGACTTATTCGCGATACTAGCAAGAATGAGAGTTTACGCTTACGTAATCACAGCCGATATCGCGAAAATGTACCGGCAGTTGAAAGTACGTGATGAGGACTGCAAATACCAACGGATTTGGTGGCGACCAACCCCTGAAGATGAATTATGTTCGTACGAGTTAACCACTTTGACATACGGAACAGCACCTTCAGCTTATCTAGCGATTCGCGTCATCAGGGAGCTAGCGGAACGCGAGACACTTAACTACCCGATAGGAAGTGATAGGTGCTGTAAGGATTTTTACGTGGACGACCTAATAAGCGGCGCGGATTCTCTCGAGGAATTGACTCAAGTGCGCGACCAGGTCAATGACCTTCTTGCTACAGGTGGCTTCGAACTAAAACGTTAGGCAAGCAATAACAAACAAGTGTTTAGACATTTCAAAACCTAGTGCACTGATGATGTGACAGTGCTAACCCGTGAGAGTGACGAGGCTATAAATTCAATCTCTACGCTAGGAATGATATAGAACACATCAGCTGATATGTTAAGCTATAAGCACCACATCGTGCCTACAAATGTAACTACACGGAGGACTGTGCTAAGCGAAATATCCAGGATTTATGATCCACTAGGTCTAGTAGGCCCAGTTATAATACTTGGCAAGATTTTTATACAGGATATCTGGAAACTTTAATGCGGATGGGATGATCTGCTTCCCTCTGATTTTATAGATCGATGGCTGCAATACTCAAATAGCCTGAAGGATGTTCCAAAAATCAAAATCCCGCGTATGGTAATTCCTGAGCAAACCTGTCAGCTAGAGCTTCCTGGGATTTCTGATGCTAGCGAACTTGCGTATGGAGCGTGTGTGTATATAGTAGGGGTTAGTGACAATAACCGAGTGTCGAGTAATCTCCTGTGAGCGAAATCAAGACTGGCTCTTGTAAAATCCACGAGCATTCCCCGACTTGAACTCTGTGCAGCATAACTTTGGCTGAATTGTGTGAGCGTGTCTACCACTCTTAAAATACCAATACGCAAAAACGTTTATTATACTGACTCGTCCATAACCCTGTCGTGGATTAAGTCAGAATCGAGGAGATTTAAAGCCTTTGTGGCAAATCAAATTGGAGAGATTCACAAACTTTCCAATCCAATAACTGGTTTCACGTAGAATCCAAAGAGAATCCTGCTGAGAATCCATTATATCCCGCGGGTCAACTGCAAATTTAATAAAGGACAACAAACATTGGTGGCACGGGCCAGAGTTTCTGCTGAAAAACAAACCTTTGGCCGTCTTCACGCCAGCGATAGAAGTACCGGAAGCGAAGTGTAATTTTGTGTCAGTAACCCCAAATCACTCTTGAGTGCCTAAATGTGGTACTTTTGCACCACCCTTAAATCTCCCTCCCGTAGTCACGTGGTTCCTTTAGCTTTCCTGTTTTCATCTCTCTGGATCCAAAATACCTTCTTAAACGAACTTCGACACGAGTAAGTAATCAACGCAAACGACGTAAAACTTTGTTCAAATTATAATTGTAACTTCTCTTATTTTTGATCTCTAACTTAATTTACAATTTCTGTGTTCACTTTTCCCATTATTTCTACTACTTCCTTTTTTTGTTATTTATCTTTATTTTGCTTTGTTTGTACATATGTTGATGCACATTTATTCAATAAATATTTTGTTTGTTTATTATAACAACGTGTTTATTAAATTTTTAAACAAATCGCTAAATGCGTAAACATTGTTCTTGCGCGATTAATTACTTGGTTGAAACAAGTTTAATTATAATCGTAAATAAAAATACAATTATATTTTATTAAAATGAGAGACGAGTGCTGGGCGAGGCGAGTGCTGGGCAATCACAGAGGATGTGCTCGGCAGTCTCGTCCTCCTCATGACAGCCTCTACAATCTGGCGAGTCAACGACACCCATTTTGTAGAGATGCCCATTTAGTCCACAATGGTCCTTCAGGATTTCGTTGTGCATCAATTCGTTTAGGGTCGGGTTTTACTAGCGGCTGTGGCGAGGAAATAGTTTCCCCAGCCGTTGCACAATGTGCCAAGGGGGGGGGGGGGGGGATTTTGAGGAAAAATATTAAATTAAAAATTTCGAAAAAAAAACATATCCACTCCATTGTAGATACATGAAATGCTTCTAATCTTGCATGTATATATTTTTCAACCCCCTATATTATTAACAATTAACGCTTAAAGTTGAGCGATTTAGAAAACATCAATTTTACGGCATGTCACTCGCAAGTTTAAATAATTTATTACATGGATAATAGGATAATACTGTATATTATAGGTAAAAAATCAAGTCTCTAAATATTTTAGAACAAAAGTTAAAAAAAAAATTGAATATGAAATATACTGCCTTTCCAAAAAATCAAAACACGATTTTAATAAAATTTACACAATTTGATCATGTAAACGAACTGTATCGATGATCAAAAAATCTACTTGAAAAACAAAAAAACAAATGAATAAAAGTTAATAATGTGTTGGGCCTCCACGATTTCCCAAACACTCATTAACACGTCGAGGCATGCTAGAAATCAGGCTGTCAATATCGACTTGGGGTATTTCATTCCAAACTTCGATAATTTGACCTCTAAGTTCCATTACAATGTTAGCGGGGCGCTGTAAGTTACTTAATCTAACACCTATCATATCCCAAACATGTTCTATTGGCGATAGATCTGGAGAACGAGATGGCCAAGGTAACAAATTAATTTCGGCACTATCAAAAAACTGTCTTGTAATGGCCGCTGTGTGAGGTCGAGCATTATCTTGCTAAAAAATGGGGTTCTGCAAGCCATTTACATAGGGCACTAACACTGGCCGTAAAATGTTGTCAATATACCGAATCGCGTTAAGACTTGCTTCTAAAAAAACTAGAGGAGACCGACTACCATATGCTATCGCCCCCCAAACCATCTCCCTGTGTAAGAGCCGTATGTCTTTCAACAGCAAATTGTAAAATTCTGCGTTCACCGCGTGGACGTCTCACTCTTCTGCGACCATCATGAGCCTATAAACAGAACCGAGACTCATCGCTGAAGATAATGTTATTCCATTCATGGGTCCAATGTTGTCTTTCCCTGCACCAATCAAGTCTTGCTCTGCGATGCTGCGGAGTAAGAGGTAGACACAATTGTGGACGGTAGGATCTTATACCAAAACTGCGAATTCTTCTGTAAACAGTAGCCATGGATACTCTTTGGCCATTTAGAGCCAACCAGTCATTTAACAATGCCCGCGACGTTGTAAATCTGTCCCTTAAAGTTGTAAGACGAAGAGCTCGATCTTCACTCTCAGTGGTGCTTCTTGGACGTCCTGATCCAAGTCTATGTCGATTCTCCCCAGCTTCGGACCATCTAGACCAGCAGCGTACGATCACCGATACACTACGGCCTACCCTTTCAGCAATAGCATGAACCGAAAAACCCGCTTCTCGCATTCCAATAATGCGACCCCTTTCAAATTCACTTAGATGATGATATTGTGCACGCCGACGAACACGGGGCATCTTTTTATGTTTTACAAACTGAAACGTCAAACTACTCAGAGGCTACTTGGATATTAGAAGCAATTACATTAAAAAATCAGCAGCTCTACCAACCATACCATTAAATAGTAACAAAAACAATTGATTTTTTGATCATCGATGCAGTTCATTTACATGATCAAATTCTGTAAATTTCATTAAAATCGTCCAATAAATACTTTGTGTTCTGATTTTTTTGAAAGGCAGTATATATTTTAAATATAAATTTTAACTTTAGAAAGTGTTATAAAAAAATGTCAACTGATGAGGTCTGGGACTATCACTAAAAATTAGTTCTGTTTTCTCTAACTACCCTCAAGATTTCGTATCTCCACCGGTGCGTTTTTGGGGTTTTTTTAATTTTTTTATTTGGCGCCACCAATTAAAATTGCTTCGGGCGAGGCCCGTGTGCGGTGAGTATCGTGGAGTCGAGCGCGCGCTATTCTCGAGCAGCACGCAACATGATTTTTACGTTGGCCCCGAACAAAAAATAATAAAAACGCACTTAAAACGCATGTAAAAATTCAAAAAAATTAGGGCAGTTACAGAAAATATTAACAAATATTTAAATGATAGCCACAGTTCTTCCGGTTTGCAATCTTCTAAAAAAAATAATATTATAATAATTCAAGGCAGCAAAATTATATACAATTGTTATAATCATTACATAGGTTGTGACTTTCACCAAAAAATGTGGTATGTTTTTAAATGCCCTAAAAACTTCGTATCTCTACATGTGCGTTTTGTGTCAGGTTTTTGCGAATGACCGAGTCGATTTTTATCGGTTGCGCCTAATAGAAAATAAAGCACCTCAAAAAAACGTACAAATGTGAAAAGTATCTGCTGTAGTTTAAAAATAATTTAATCTGTTGTTTAAAATATGAATTTTTAATCAGAATATACATTACATTTTTCTGATTTTGCACAACGAAGTTATGTATTTTATACTGTTTTATTTATATACTTTTTTAAAATAAAAAATTGTCAGTATCCTCATCAGTCTGTTAGTCTTCGCTGTCACTTGTGTCCGTTTTACAAATAACTAATTTTTTAGCGTTTGCAGGTAGTTGTTTTTTATGAATTTTTACATCGCTTCTCAAAGAAGAAATTATTGGATCAGAACATACAAGAAGCATATTAAATAAATCTCGAATTGTATTAAGCCTAGAGTTTTTCGTAGTATGGTTTTCTTTAACTCTTTTATATATTTTATTGGTTGCTTCCTGTGCCTCTTCCGAAAGTTCTCCGATTGGTAAAAGACATTGTCCAATTATTTTGCTTCCGTGAATTAAAATTTTGTGGACACTAGGAGGCATTCTATACCATCCATATAACGAGGTGTAACGTCGGGTCGTATCTTCTGCATATTTATGAAACATCAATACATTTATTTTACGAGAACTCGACATTGTTATAAGAATTGTATGAAATCTGTTCAATAATTCTTTATTCAATTCAGTGATAACAGCTACTTTCTCATAATTTCGAAAAAATATTCGAGCAACGTTGCCAGTATTTGAAGTACTTCCTCCGTGCACAACAATATCAACCCTTATCTCTAACTCTTTACGTAATAGTTTTTGTATTCTAGTTTTCCGACTAAATATATTATTTTTCTCTTCTATCGTACATCCGTGAGTAGTTGTTTTCTTCAAATCTAATTTATAGGAGATATGAAGAACACATTCCATGAATTTAATCCATGCATGGAGGGAAGAAATACCATAATTTAAATTATCTTCGATAATAGGAATATTTTTAATTCTTTCAATATCATTCATCTCCTTCGGAGAACTTTTGCATATAAAACAATTTGAGCTCGGTGTATTTGTTAAGGTATTTATAACTTTGCCGTCGATCATTGTAAACAACAAATTAAATTTTACCTCTACATGGTTACCATTAATATAAATTTGTTGTTTTTCCAATAAATTTCCCTCTTGCGTCATACTCTTAACTTCATCTAGAATAAGCTGTTTTGTTTCTTTAGCATAAATAAATTTTATCGGTCTACATAATTTAATAGATGAAGGTTTTTCGTTTTTCCAAATAACACTTTCATCAGAAAATAATCTAAGTGGAACCAGTGAAAATACAAAGACACTCTTCTCTGTAATTTCTTCTTCATCTGTACTGCTATCATCAGATGGCTTTTGCATATAAATAGAGTGCCCTGAGCTGCCATCGCAACCATATTTACACAACAAAATTGATTTACTAAATGATGTATCTTGAGGAAATTTAATTGTTGATATTAATCTACATAAAGTATGCTCAAGAAGACTCTGCAAAGGTACTGATGCTCCATTTTGAGAAATAGAAATATTAGCTGGGTAACACACATTGTCTTCATTATTTTAATTTTATTGTAAGATGGTAAAAGGTCTTTTGCTCCATGAGAACGTAGTTTTTTTCTTAAATTTTTATAACTTGCTGCCGTCATTTTTGAATCAATAAAAATTTATAGAGCTTCTTCATCTGTAAATTTTTTTACAGTTTCAACTTCATTTGTTTTTAAATAAGCTAAGACTTTTTTTATTTTTTCCTGTGAATCCCAGAAAGCACTTTCCACTAATTTGGCCGATGGTATATTTCCTTTATCGCGTAAAATTTTTTTTGCTGCTGAAAATATACTGCCTTTCAAAAAAATCAGAACACCAAGTATTTATTGCACGACTTTAATAAAATTTACACAATTTGATAATGTAAACGAACTGTATCGATGATCAGAAAATCAAATTGAAAAACAAAAAAACAAATGAATAAAAATTAATAATGTGTTGGGCCTCCACGATTTCCCAAACACTCATTAACACGTCGAGGCATGCTAGAAATCAGGCTGTCAATATCGACTTGGGGTATTTCATTCCAAACTTCGATAATTTGACCTCTAAGATCTATTACAGTGTTAGCGGGGCGCTGTAAGTTACTTATTCTAACACCTATCATATCCCAAACATGTTCTATTGGCGATAGATCTGGAGAACGAGATGGCCAAGGTAACAAATTGATTTCGGCATTATCAAAAAACTGTCTTGTAATGGCCGCTGTGTGAGGTCGAGCATTATCTTGAAAAATGGGGTTCTGCAAGCCATTTACATAGGGCAGTAACACTGGCCGTAAAATGTTGTCAATATACCGAATCGCGTTAAGACTTGCTTCTAAAAAAACTAGAGGAGACCGACTACCATATGCTATCGCCCCCCAAACCATAACTCCCTGTGTAAGAGCCGTATGTCTTTCAACAGCAAATTGTAAAATTCTGCGTTCACCGCGTCGACGTCTCACTCTTCTGCAACCATCATGAGCACATAAACAGAACCGAGACTCATCGCTGAAGATAATGTTGTTCCATTTATGGGTCCAAAGTTGTCTTTCCCTGCACCAATCAAGTCTTGCTCTGCGATGCTGCGGAGTAAGAGGTAGACACAATTGTGGACGGTAGGATCTTATACCAAAACTGCGGACTCTTCTGTAAACAGTAGCCATGGATACTCTTTGGCCATTTAGAGCCAACCAGTCATTTCCCAATGCCCGCGACGTTGTAAATCTGTCCCTTAAAGTTGTAAGACGAAGAGCTCGATCTTCACTCTCAGTGGTGCTTCTTGGACGTCCTGATCCAAGTCTATGTCGATTCTCCCCAGCTTCGGACCATCTAGACCAGCAGCGTACGATCACCGATACACTACGGCCTACCCTTTCAGCAATAGCACAAACCGAAAAACCCGCTTCTCGCATTCCAATAATGCGACCCCTTTCAAATTCACTTAGATGATGATATTGTGCACGCCGACGAACACGGAGCATCTTTTTATGTTTTACAAACTGAAACGTCAAACTACTCAGAGGCTACTTGGATATTAGAAGTAATTACATTAAAAAATCAGCAGCTCTTCATAATGGTGAAATCAAGGAAAAATATAATTAAATAGTAACCAAAACAATTGATCACATTTTTCGATCATCGATGATCATCGATGATCATCGTTCATTTACATGATCAAATTCTGTAAATTTCATTAAAATCGTCCAATAAATACTTTGTTCTGATTTTTTTGAATGGCAGTATATGTGAGAAAGCAACATCAATTTAAAGTTTTAAACGGTGTTTTAATAAAAATAACACGTTTCGTAAAAAAAACTGATTGTTCTACTTAAAATGAAAAAACATCTCCCACAGATTGATGGTGCTAACTTCTTGAGTGCTTTCAATTCCTTCGCAGAAGGCACGCCATGACGCTCTTTGAAGCTTTTTGTACTCTCTAAGGCGGACCTTGTAAATGGTCCAGTCGGAGGCCTCTTTGGAGCGTTGTGCTCTATTGAATGCTTTCCTGGCCTCATCTTTTAAGGAGTCGAGATCTGGGCACCACTGTGGGGTGGCCGTCCCTGTCTCAGGCCTCCTCTTAAGTGGGCAGGACAGTTTATATGCATTAAGAATCTTTGCCTGCACTTCCTCCGCTCGATTTATTCGGACCACTGCCAACGTCTCCAGAAGGATATACAACCATCCTGATCGTCGAGGACCTAGCCAGCCGGTGGATAGAAATTATCCCGCTAAAGAAACCCACTGCCCTCGAATGTGCCACCGCACTGTTTCACGAAGTTTTCTTCCGATACGGAGTGCCCCGCCGCTGCATTTCGGATAATGGCACACAATTCGTCAGTGCGGTTATGCAACAAGTTATGTTCAGCTTGGGGATTGAACACAACTTCACCGCCTCCTACCACCCCCAGGCCAACCCGGTGGAACGGAAAAACCGCGACATGAAAACACAACTGGCTATTCTGGTGGGAAAACAACATAACACCTGGCCCACGGCTCTAGCCGCAATCCGGTTCGCCATGAACACGCACGTTACAAGCAGTACCGGATACAGCCCCGCTTACTTAACCTTCGGCCGAGAACTTCGAACAGCTGAAGATGTCAGTCGCGACCTCAGGGCTATCATAGCAAACGAAAATTTCGTCGCCGAAATTACACCCCGCCTACTGCAACTCGCCGACACGCTGGAAGCCGCTAATCGCGTCTCTGATGAGAAGCAAGATAAAAGGAAGGGCTACGCCGATGCCGCCCGCCGCCCGACGCCCGCCTATGTACCAGGAGACCACGTCTGGATCGACACCCACTTGCTGAGCCGTGCCAAGGACCAATTCACATCGAAGCTGGCACCCAGGCGCGACGGTCCCTATATCATTTTACAAGGAAGAGGAGCCGCCACATTCGAAGTAGCCGCCCTAGGAGAGCCAAATACCTCGATAGGCACTTTTCACGCTTCAGCGCTCACCCCGTTCACCGGAACCACTGAGGACGTGCAGCCGCTCCACCCCATCCGCAGGAGAGGACGCCCAAGAAAGGCGCACTAGAGTCCTGGTCGCTTCAACGGGACGATCTCAGCACCAGAGGGGGAGTATGTAACACTTCCCCGTGCGGCCCAAGAGCGCGCGACCCTTCGCAGGTAGCCAAGGCGCCCGCCGAACCGCGTCGTACCCCTACCAGGGAAGGACAGCATCCCTCTCCACTCCCACTCACTCATACACCAGCATCGCACCCTACTTAAGGGGAAGCCGCCCTTACTATCGGCAGTCTGTTAGCGCTCGTCTTCTCGGCCTAACAGCTCTCTTTAGTAACGCTCGTCTACTCGGCTTACTAAATACACTACGCAACCACGACTACGCTACGCTACCACGATCACGCTGCTCACCGCCTGAAACCTCAGTCCGTGACTACGCTACACCCGGTACCGCGTCAAGACATCGCCCAGCCCTACGCCCTAGCCGCCCACGCCCGCTCTCCGCACCGACCACTACACCTCAAATACTTACGATTACGATAATCTGTACATTCTGTAAATAAACGACTACAACCATAACCAGTGTGTTATACAATACAATAATTTACAGTGACGACGACTTACGATTAACAAAAATGAATACTGACAAATGAAATGATGAACGACGGAAAATGATTTACGCGGACACTGATGACACGGAATGCTTACGCACTGATGAACTGTCTTGAAGATGTCGTGACTTGCACTATGATGTTTTTCATTCGACTCGCGATGAAATGATAATTGTTTGAGTTTAGACTCAACTGTTCTTGATGATGTTCCAAGGATAACTGACTTCTTCCCTCTTCGATCTTCCCAATTACCGATGTCTTCACCCCCGCCATGTATCTTGGGGGTGACGGTGATTGGTCGAAGATTGTGGTGGAGGAAGTTTCGGGATGGGGTTGCGCAGTGGCAACTTCTACCAGAGGCCAAAAGTTTTGGGCCTCTGGTTTCGGACCGTTCTGGCGTGTCGAAGATGTGCTGCAGATGTTACGACCATAAACCTTTGTTCTCGGAGTTTTTCCCAAACCCGACGAAGATTTCTAAAGGCTTTGTCTTCCTGGTCGTAAACATCTACAGCTGGCCAGGACGTTTATGATGGTGGCCCTCGGATGTGCGGAGTTGTATGACAGAGCGTCTTCGGGGTTGTAAAATTCGGGCGTTTTGCTTGGTGCGCGGTTTACGATGGGGATGTTTGTTAATACGTAGCCGTATTGTGTTGGTCACATTCCGGTGCGAAATGTACAACTACCTACTTATAATATTTACAAAAATATATACAAAAGAACATCGAATGAATATTTACGAACTTGAATCATTTGGAATTAAAATGATTATGATGAAATGATAATGAGCAAAACAATTGGAGTCTGATGTTTTCGCGAATGAGAATGAAATATAATCAAGTTACGACGTTTTCGATAAAACGCCGGTAGCACTAGTTTAATTAAAGTAAACCATTAAACACTAAACTAAACTATTTTATCCACAAAAAAACACTAAATCAAAGAAAGAGTATATAGTCAACAAATTAAATAACACTTAACACTAACTTAATTAATAACTACTTTATAATGTTCAATCGTTCGCTTAGGGATCAGAAAACTATGTGAACTGTTGGAGACTTCGTTCAACACTAAACGCATATTTTGCTTTCAAGAAAATTAAGAAAAATCCATTTCAGATACTTAAACCGTAAAAACTGTGTGACAAGAATGCCATTTGTTACGGTAAATGACAGCTCCAATCGGACCCCTAATAAAAATGTAAACACAAACCAGATGACCTTTATCAGTAACAGATGTACACCCTTATATATCAATAAGAAAAAAACCCATAAAACTATTTTTGTAAATCTGATTTAAATGGTGCAAAAAATACTCAGAGAAAAAATAATTTCACTATGATATATACCATTATATTAAAAAAATTGTAGATTGTGAGGATTATGACTATTATGACTATTATATAAACATTTGTCAATATTTTCTGTAACAGCCCTAATTTTTTTGAATTTTTACATGTGCGTTTTAAGTACGTTTTTATTATTTTTTTGTTCGGGGCCAACGTAGAAATCATGTTGCGTGCTGCTCGAGAATAGCGCGCTCGACTCGGCGATGCTAACCGCACACGGGCCTCGCCCGACCCAATTTTAATTGGTGGCGTCAAATAAAAAAATTTAAAATTTTGAGGGTAGTTAGAGAAAACATAGAACTAATTTTTAGTGATAGTCACAGACCTCATCGAGTTGGCATTTTTTTATAACACTTTCTAAAGTTAAAATTTATATTTAAAATATATTTCATATTCAAATTTTTTTAACTTTTTTTCTAAAATTTGATCTTTCAACCATAATATACAGTATTATGTTATAAACAATAGTGTATAATGTTATATTTATAGTACGCCTACTGTCCATGTAATAATTTATTTAAACTTGAGAGTGAAATGCCTTAAAATTGATGTTTTCTAAATTGTTCAACTTTAAGCGTTAATTGTTAATAATATAGGGGGTTAAAAAATATAAACATGCAAGATTATAAGGGTTTCATGTATCTACAATGGAGTGGATATGTTTTTTTCTCGAAATTTACCCAGTTTATCCGCCTTTCGATTGCCTATATTGCCCATGCACGACTAGGTGCTTCACGAGTTCCTCTCTTCCCCACTGCAGTAGGGCGGGAAAAACTCCATCCGGTCCTGGCGATTTAAAGGCAGAGAAGCTGTCTATAGCCTGTCGGGTGTTTTCCTCATTTATCACCTCCCCGGTAAGTGTGTAGTCATTACCAGTTTTGGGGGCGATCGTCACATATTCACTTTCCTGTCCGTTTGTGATGTTACATCCAGGGAAGTGCACCCTAAGTAAGAGCCTCAGACTGTTAATTCATCATCCTCCTTTCTCATGATACCAACAGCTTGGAGTTGGTTTTGCGAGATTATTTTCTTCAGTCTGCTTATCTCTGCACATCCTTCTATATTTTCACAGTAGGTGCGCCAGCATGTTCTCTGACTTTGCCTTAAGAGTTTTTTATATTCACTTAGGCGGTCTTTATAACAAGACCATTCAGAGCTTAATTTTGAGCGGTACGCTCTGTTATATGCCTTTCTTGAGGGATCCGAGTTCGGGCGACCACCATGGAGTGGCCTTCCCAGTCTCAGATCTCCATTTGAGAGGACAGGCACTCAGTATCTGCGTCTGCACCGCCCCTGCTAGCAGGTCTATGCCAGCGCAGTCTGTTGGTGTCACTGTACTTACCTCCCGCATGCTACTTCTAAGGTGCGTGGTGTACGCCTCCTTGTCCGTCAGCCTCGGGTCTCTGTACGGTTTCTTTGGACTCTTTTTGAGTCCCATCTCAGATCAGACGTGGACACCTCTCTACTCATATACCAGTTACTTATGCTGCTCGATATACTAATGCTGGCGACTGTAATGTCGATTACTGATTGCCCCCTCGTGCATGCAAATGTTGGCTCCGCACCACGGTTTAGTATTTCCAAATCACTACTAGCTAAAAAGTTATGTAAAGACTTACCTCTTTTGTCTGGATCGATGGCACTCCTTCTATCCTGCAATAATCGATCAGCCTCTCCACCTCCCTCGTCGGAGGCGGTTGATCCGAGTCAGGTACATCATCAGGGCGAGGGAAGCGTTAGGGAAAGGGAAGGATGTCATCTTCCCTTTTCCTAACGCTTCCCTCGCCCTGATGACGGTTAGGTCTTCGTTGGACAGGGCGGAAAGCAAAAGGGCTGTTAGTCGCCTAGGAGTTTATATGGCACTCCTAGGCCTTGTTCCTGGCCTATAATGAAGAATGCCAGTTAGTGCTCCCAGTCCAGATACCCTGGATTTAACTACCCAGGGTTCCTGTATCAGGGCTATCGTGTTCGTGTCCATGTCAAGGCGGCAGCACAGGTTGGATGTCGCCGCTCTTGCATGGCACAGATTACATTGAATATATTTGATTACCTGATGGCCAGCCGTTTTTAGACGTTGGTGGCCCCAAAAGTACCCTCACTCTCCGACTCGGTGAGCGTAATCTCATCCGAGTCTCTGGTAGGGTTTCAGACCTGGGTGATCCCAGGTCCAGCTTACCCGCCGTGAGCCCCTTTTTAGCAGGTGATGCGGGTCTTGGTCCTTGAACCATTCCCGCTCCAGCCTGCGCCGGGGCGCCCCGCAAAAGAGGCGAGTTCGATACAGAGCTAGAGCTGCCTGCGGCGAGTTCGATACAGAGGGAGAGCTGCCTGCGGCAGCCTCCCCCCGCAGCTCACCCATCTCCACCTCTACCTGACTGGCTGCTTTGACCCTCACAGCTAGTGAACTGAACCTGTAGTTCACCCTGTCACCCTTCCTTCCAAGAGCTATCCTGTCATCCTCACCTGCTCCAAGAACAAGTACCTGTCCGGGGGGTCGTCGCAAACCTCCCTGTTGAAGACCAGCCAATCTGCGTGTGACGCAGGACACATCCTCCAAGTCCTCGAAGTCCTCCTTTGGAATCCAAATTCGGACCTTCGAGATCTTCGGAAGCCTGTTCATTGTCACCGCAGACAGTCTAGCCTCTGGCCATGGTGTCAGTTTGACCACCGTCGTCACCAGCCACTCTGCAGAGCGTTGGTCCTCACAGTCGACCTTAAGGGTCTACCCTACGTTGGACCAGGCTTTGAATATCGGTGGCTGCCTGCCTGTGGCGGATGGTCCCATCACTACCCTGTCCAGCTCTCGACACAGTGCCCTCCTTGTTAAGGTAGCGTCTCTCTATCGAGCTTTCCCAGGGGGTTAGAGCCGTCTACGACCAGCAGCCTCAGGTTGCTAGATGCAACGTCCTTGTATGAGGGTTGGCTACTCACCTTCACAAAGATTTCAGCTTTCATCCCGCGCCAGCAGTGCTGTGTTTGGGGGTTGGTTCGACGGAGTCAGCTGAGCGCAATCTCTTGCCCGGTTCCCCCCCTCTTTGGCGCCCGCGGCCTTCTCCGCGCCTTGCGTGTCACGTGTGAATCCAGTGGATCCAGGCCCGTGACAAGCAGGCCCCGTGGCCGCCGGCCTCACAGCACCGATGCCTTTTGCCTTAGCTTCGCGGGCCTTCTTCCTACCAACCGAGCGCCACCACCCGGACGCCCTACGCGCCTGCCACCACCAAGGACTCCCCTGCCGGCCCTCTGACGGGACGGCCTAGCCGACTGGTTGGAGCTGGGTGTTCTCCAACCTCCTGTCTAGCGTTGTTCCGGGCCAAAGTAATGCGTTGCTTCCACGCCCTCGCAAGCGACGCTTTACCTCAATCACCAGGCACCTTCACTAGACGACACAGGGCGCCACGCGCGGCTTAATCACGTGAGGTTGGTATTTCGCCTTGGCCTCAAGAGGGGGACCAGAGCAAGTAGCCCCCCATCCCGAGGCCGACGAGCCTCCTCACCACGTCAAGGCCCCAACCGTATTCGAGGAGGACTCAAATAGGTGGTGGTGGTGCAAAGGGGAGTGTGCAGTTCTGCATTGCAGATTGCCCATTGCAGATTGCCCATTGTGCCACCTCCCGTAAATCACCCATCCTCAGTTTAGCCAGCCCACCTTGTTTAGGTAGTCTAGCATAGCTGAGGTGGGTAGATCTCTTATATATGGCCATCTATCACCCAATATGGACTCCCTGATTGACGATAGTGCCGGCCATTCACAAAGAAAATGCCATGCAGTCTCTTCTTCCATGCTGCAACCTCTACAAGATGGGGAGTCAACTATCCCCATCCTATAGAGGTGCCCGTTTAGTCCACATTGACCAGTAAGGATGGCAGTTAAGCGCCTGAGATTCCCTCTAGCCAGCTGCAGGTACCGATTCGCTGATCTCTCATTGGGATACACAAGTGTTTCCTTAGAGAGCTTGCAGCCCTCGAAATCATCCCAACGCATCCTGAATTTCTCCAGGGCATTGGTTTGTAACATGTTACACAGGGAGAGAGGAGCTAACCGCACTAGCGGCTCCGGTAGAGTAGATTCATCCCAGCCGCAGCTCTTGCCAGCGCGTCAGCTCTCCCGTTACCTGTGTCTGTATCATGCCCTTTCACCCAGCAGACTTCAATGTTGTTGTACATTGCTGCCTGGCTGAGTTTCCCGTGGCACTCTATTTCGGTCTCTGACGAAGCATAGGCTTTCTGCAGAGACAGAATCGCTTTCCTGCTATTAAGATTAGTATGGCTACATTTGTCACCTTGCGGTTTATGATGTACTCAGCCGCAAGTGTTATTCCCATCAGCTCCAGTTGCGTGATGGTACCATGAATTCCCATCGGAACCTTTGCTTGGATTTTTAGGGTTTTAGAGAAAACTCCAAGGCCCGATCCTTCTCTCCTTTTAGATCCATCTGTGTAGATCCTTATAGCAGACTCTCTCATCCGCTTAGTGGGTTGAATAGTAACGTTGTAGGGTGTGTTCCGTATTAGTGTTGGTACACAGCAGTCATTAATAGTCTCTAAAAGAGGTATATCTCTACAGACATTCCTCCAAACTCTAACTTCCCCACAGCTGTTATTGTTCCAAATCCCACTGCACTGAAGGCGCAGTATAGTCGCCATGGCCTCCTTCTCCATGTGGATATCAAGTGGTGGAGAGCATAGCATGACTTCCAACGCCATCGTCAGAGTAGTGTGCATGGCGCCTGTTACACTAAGACAGACTGTCCGCTGCACTTGCGAGATTTGCTTCCTCGTGGTCTTCTGTTTGGTTCTGGGCCGCCAAAGTCGTGAGTCGTGCGTGGTTTCAAATCCCAGGTTTTCCCCACTGCCCGACGACATTGCCAGAAGGCTTTGTCTGTTTTGATGTCGATGTGCGCTTTCCAGCTCAGTTTCCTGTCGAGAGTGATGCCCAGGTATTTCACCTCGTCGCTGTACTGCAACATCGTATTCACTAATTTAGGTGCTTTTTTCGACACCTTCCTTTTCTTGGTGAACAGGACCATCTCCGTTTTGGCATGGTTTACCGATAGGGAGTGATCATTGCACCACCTTGAAACTATGTTTAGAGCTCCTTGCATCTGGTCCCATAGGGCGTCTTCAAACTTACCACATACTAATATGGCCAGATCATCAGCATAGGCTGTCACAAACAAGCCTAGTTGCTGAACTTCGTCTAGTAGGCTGTCCAGAACCATGTTCCATAATAGTGGTGATAAAACACCTGCCTGAGGACAGCCTCTGTCAATTCTACAGGTTATACGTTCCCTTCCCTATTCCACTGTGACTATACGATTGGCCAGTGCATTGCCAATCCATTCACACATTTTAGATGGTACTCCGCGCTTGCTTAGCGCGTTTTCTATCTTCGGTATGGTCGTCTTATCAAACGCACCTTCTATGTCAACAAAAACACCTAGGGTGGATTCTTTAACATCCAATGTTCTCCCGATTCTGCTCACTACACTATGCAGGGCTGAATCAGTGGACCTCCCCCGTGCATGTTGTGTCGCCATCAGCGGCTGTCTGACTAGAGCTATGTGCCATTCACAAACCTTTCCTGTGTTTTAAGGAGAAACGAGGAAAGTGTAATTGGTCTGTATGCCTTGGGAGCAGTATTATCTGCTCTACCGGGCTTCGGTATGAAAACAACCCTGGTTCGTTTCCAGACCTTAGGGACATATCCCACCGCCAAACTGGACCGAAACAGCATCACTACAAACTCAGCTAGTTTATCCCGTCCCCACTGTAGCAGGGCGGGAAAGATGACCTCTGTTAAGATAGCAGTGCCAAATGGGCAGAATGCACTGTAACCTATACTAGAATTAAGGGCTAATTAAGGGCTATTTTAGTGCCCCACTGTCGATTTTAGTGCTCCACCCTTAAGGGTGCAAATCGCAACATAGCCACCGTAACATTAAGCTGGCAAGGCAAACTTACAAATCAGGAATTAAAAAACATTTTCTGTACGACATAATTAAGGGCTAATTAAGTGCCCTATATACAATTTTAGTGCTCCACCCTGTACTTAGGAAAACAAATTTTCTTCTCCAATTTCACTTTTCTCGAAAATGGACGAGCAGACTGCAACGAAACTAAAGAATAATTTAGAGCTCCTTGCCTACTAATTAAGTGCCCCATTGGTGATTTTAGTGCTCCACCCTGTACTTAGAAAAAAAATATTTTCTTCTCCA
This sequence comes from Philonthus cognatus, assembly GCA_932526585.2. Taxonomy (NCBI): domain Eukaryota; kingdom Metazoa; phylum Arthropoda; class Insecta; order Coleoptera; family Staphylinidae; genus Philonthus; species Philonthus cognatus. The sequence continues at coordinate 78,518,350 of OW052243.1, read as the reverse complement.
ATTTCACTTTTCTCGAAAATGGACAAGCAGACTGCAACGAAACTAAAAAATAATTTAGAGCTCCTTGCCTACTACTTAAGTGCCCCATTGGTGATTTTAGTGCTCCACCCTGTACTTAGAAAAAAAATATTTTCTTCTCCAATTTCACTTTTCTCGAAAATGGACGAGCAGACTGCAACGAAACTAAAGAATAATTTAGAGCTCCTTGCCTACTAATTAAGTGCCCCATTGGTGATTTTAGTGTTCCACCCTGTATTTAGAAAAAAAATATTTTCTACCCCAATTTCAGTTTTCTCGAAAATGGACGAGCAGACTGCAACGAAACTATAGAATAATTTAGAGCTCCTTGCCTACTGATTAAGTGCCCCATTGGTGATTTTAGTGCTCCACCCTGTATTTAGAAAAAAAATATTTTCTACCCCAATTTCAGTTTTCTCGAAAATGGACGAGCAGACTGCAACGAAACTATAGAATAATTTAGAGCTCCTTGCCTACTAATTAAGTGTCCCATTGGTGATTTTAGTGCTCCACCCTGTACTTAGAAAAAAAATATTTTCTTCTCCAATTTCACTTTTCTCGAAAATGGACGAGCAGACTGCAACGAAACTAAAGAATAATTTAGAGCTCCTTGCCTACTAATTAAGTGCCCCATTGGTGATTTTAGTGCTCCACCCTGTATTTAGAAAAAAAATATTTTCTACCCCAATTTCAGTTTTCTCGAAAAAAGACGAGCAGACTGCAACGAAACTATAGAATAATTTAGAGCTCCTTGCCTACTAATTAAGTGCCCCATTGGTGATTTTAGTGCTCCACCCTGTATTTAGAAAAAAAATATTTTCTACCCCAATTTCAGTTTTCTCGAAAATGGACGAGCAGACTGCAACGAAACTATAGAATAATTTAGAGCTCCTTGCCTACTAATTAAGTGCCTCACTGGTGATTTTAGTGCTCCACCCTGTACTTAGAAAAAAAATATTTTCTTCTCCAATTTCACTTTTCTCGAAAATGGACGAGCAGACTGCAACGAAACTAAAGAATAATTTTGAGCTCCTTGCCTACTAATTAAGTGCCCCATTGGTGATTTTAGTGCTCCACCCTGTATTTAGAAAAAAAATTATTTTCTACCCCAATTTCAGTTTTCTCGAAAATGGACTAGCAGACTGCAACGAAACTATAGAATAATTTAGAGCTTCTTGCCTACTAATTAAGTGCCCCATTGGTGATTTTAGTGCTCCACCCTGTACTTAGAAAAAAAATATTTTCTTCTCCAATTTCACTTTTCTCGAAAATGGACGAGCAGACCGCAACGAAACTATAAAATAATTTAGAGCTCCTTGCCTACTAATTAAATGCCCCATTGGTGATTTTAGTGCTTCACCCTGTATTTAGAAAAAAAATATTTTCTACCCCAATTTCAGTTTTCTCGAAAATGGACCAGCAGACTGTAACGAAACTATAGAATCATTTAGAGCTCTTTGCCTACTATATTAGTGCCCTAATGGTGATTTTAGTGCTCCACCCTGTATTTAGAAAAAAAATATTTTCTAACTCAATTTCACTCTTCTCGAAAATGGACGAGCAGACTGCAACGAAACTATAGTATAATATAGAGCTCGTTGCCTACTAATTAAGTGCTTCATTAGTGATTTTAGTGCTCCACCCTGTACTTAGAAAAAAAAATTCTACCCCAATTTCAGTTTTCTCGAAAATGGACGAACAGACTGCAACGAAACTATAGAATAATTTAGAGCTCTTTGCCTACTAATTAAGTGCCCCATTGGTGATTTTAGTGCTCCACCCTGTACTTAGAAAAAAAATATTTTCTACCCTAATTTGACTTTTCTCGAAAATGGACAAGCAGACTGCAACGAAACTATAGAATAATTTAGAGCTCCTTGCCTACTAAAAATGTGCCCCATTGGTGATTTTAGTGCTCCACCCTGTACTTAGAAAAAAAATATTTTCTACCCCAATTTCACTTTTCTCGAAAATGGACGAGCAGACTGCAACGAAACTATAGAATAATTTAGAGCTCCTTGCCTACTAATTAGGTGCCCCATTGGTGATTTTAGTGCTTCACCCTGTATTTAGAAAAAAAAAATTCTACCACAATTTCACTTTTCTCGAAAATGGACGAGCAGACTGCAACGATACTATAGAATAATTTAGAGCTCCTTGCCTACTAGTTAGGTGCCCCATTGGTGATTTTGGTGCTCCACCCTGTACTTAGAAAAAAAATATTTTCTACCCCAATTTCACTTTTCTCGAAAATGGAAGAGCAGACTGCAACAAAACTATAGAATAATTTAAAAACAGACAGACAGACAGACAGACAGACAGACAGACAGACAGACAGACAGACAGACAGACAGACAGACAGACAGACAGACAGACAGACAGACAGACAGACAGACAGACAGACAGACAGACAGACAGACAGACAGACAGACAGACAGACAGACAGACAGACAGACAGACAGACAGACAGACAGACAGACAGACAGACAGACAGACAGACAGACAGACAGACAGACAGACAGACAGACAGACAGACAGACAGACAGACAGACAGACAGACAGACATACAGACAGACAGACAGACAGACAGACAGACAGACAGACAGACAGACAGACAGACAGACAGACAGACAGACAGACAGACAGACAGACAGACAGACAGACAGACAGACAGACAGACAGACAGACAGACAGACAGACAGACAGACAGACAGACAGACAGACAGACAGACAGACAGACAGACAGACAGACAGACAGACAGACAGACAGACAGACAGACAGACAGACAGACAGACAGACAGACAGACAGACAGACAGACAGACAGACAGACAGACAGACAGACAGACAGACAGACAGACAGACAGACAGACAGACAGACAGACAGACAGACAGACAGACAGACAGACAGACAGACAGACAGACAGACAGACAGACAGACAGACAGACAGACAGACAGACAGACAGACAGACAGACAGACAGACAGACAGACAGACAGACAGACAGACAGACAGACAGACAGACAGACAGACAGACAGACAGACAGACAGACAGACAGACAGACAGACAGACAGACAGACAGACAGACAGACAGACAGACAGACAGACAGACAGACAGACAGACAGACAGACAGACAGACAGACAGACAGACAGACAGACAGACAGACAGACAGACAGACAGACAGACAGACAGACAGACAGACAGACAGACAGACAGACAGACAGACAGACAGACAGACAGACAGACAGACAGACAGACAGACAGACAGACAGACAGACAGACAGACAGACAGACAGACAGACAGACAGACAGACAGACAGACAGACAGACAGACAGACAGACAGACAGACAGACAGACAGACAGACAGACAGACAGACAGACAGACAGACAGACAGACAGACAGACAGACAGACAGACAGACAGACAGACAGACAGACAGACAGACAGACAGACAGACAGACAGACAGACAGACAGACAGACAGACAGACAGACAGACAGACAGACAGACAGACAGACAGACAGACAGACAGACAGACAGACAGACAGACAGACAGACAGACAGACAGACAGACAGACAGACAGACAGACAGACAGACAGACAGACAGACAGACAGACAGACAGACAGACAGACAGACAGACAGACAGACAGACAGACAGACAGACAGACAGACAGACAGACAGACAGACAGACAGACAGACAGACAGACAGACAGACAGACAGACAGACAGACAGACAGACAGACAGACAGACAGACAGACAGACAGACAGACAGACAGACAGACAGACAGACAGACAGACAGACAGACAGACAGACAGACAGACAGACAGACAGACAGACAGACAGACAGACAGACAGACAGACAGACAGACAGACAGACAGACAGACAGACAGACAGACAGACAGACAGACAGACAGACAGACAGACAGACAGACAGACAGACAGACAGACAGACAGACAGACAGACAGACAGACAGACAGACAGACAGACAGACAGACAGACAGACAGACAGACAGACAGACAGACAGACAGACAGACAGACAGACAGACAGACAGACAGACAGACAGACAGACAGACAGACAGACAGACAGACAGACAGACAGACAGACAGACAGACAGACAGACAGACAGACAGACAGACAGACAGACAGACAGACAGACAGACAGACAGACAGACAGACAGACAGACAGACAGACAGACAGACAGACAGACAGACAGACAGACAGACAGACAGACAGACAGACAGACAGACAGACAGACAGACAGACAGACAGACAGACAGACAGACAGACAGACAGACAGACAGACAGACAGACAGACAGACAGACAGACAGACAGACAGACAGACAGACAGACAGACAGACAGACAGACAGACAGACAGACAGACAGACAGACAGACAGACAGACAGACAGACAGACAGACAGACAGACAGACAGACAGACAGACAGACAGACAGACAGACAGACAGACAGACAGACAGACAGACAGACAGACAGACAGACAGACAGACAGACAGACAGACAGACAGACAGACAGACAGACAGACAGACAGACAGACAGACAGACAGACAGACAGACAGACAGACAGACAGACAGACAGACAGACAGACAGACAGACAGACAGACAGACAGACAGACAGACAGACAGACAGACAGACAGACAGACAGACAGACAGACAGACAGACAGACAGACAGACAGACAGACAGACAGACAGACAGACAGACAGACAGACAGACAGACAGACAGACAGACAGACAGACAGACAGACAGACAGACAGACAGACAGACAGACAGACAGACAGACAGACAGACAGACAGACAGACAGACAGACAGACAGACAGACAGACAGACAGACAGACAGACAGACAGACAGACAGACAGACAGACAGACAGACAGACAGACAGACAGACAGACAGACAGACAGACAGACAGACAGACAGACAGACAGACAGACAGACAGACAGACAGACAGACAGACAGACAGACAGACAGACAGACAGACAGACAGACAGACAGACAGACAGACAGACAGACAGACAGACAGACAGACAGACAGACAGACAGACAGACAGACAGACAGACAGACAGACAGACAGACAGACAGACAGACAGACAGACAGACAGACAGACAGACAGACAGACAGACAGACAGACAGACAGACAGACAGACAGACAGACAGACAGACAGACAGACAGACAGACAGACAGACAGACAGACAGACAGACAGACAGACAGACAGACAGACAGACAGACAGACAGACAGACAGACAGACAGACAGACAGACAGACAGACAGACAGACAGACAGACAGACAGACAGACAGACAGACAGACAGACAGACAGACAGACAGACAGACAGACAGACAGACAGACAGACAGACAGACAGACAGACAGACAGACAGACAGACAGACAGACAGACAGACAGACAGACAGACAGACAGACAGACAGACAGACAGACAGACAGACAGACAGACAGACAGACAGACAGACAGACAGACAGACAGACAGACAGACAGACAGACAGACAGACAGACAGACAGACAGACAGACAGACAGACAGACAGACAGACAGACAGACAGACAGACAGACAGACAGACAGACAGACAGACAGACAGACAGACAGACAGACAGACAGACAGACAGACAGACAGACAGACAGACAGACAGACAGACAGACAGACAGACAGACAGACAGACAGACAGACAGACAGACAGACAGACAGACAGACAGACAGACAGACAGACAGACAGACAGACAGACAGACAGACAGACAGACAGACAGACAGACAGACAGACAGACAGACAGACAGACAGACAGACAGACAGACAGACAGACAGACAGACAGACAGACAGACAGACAGACAGACAGACAGACAGACAGACAGACAGACAGACAGACAGACAGACAGACAGACAGACAGACAGACAGACAGACAGACAGACAGACAGACAGACAGACAGACAGACAGACAGACAGACAGACAGACAGACAGACAGACAGACAGACAGACAGACAGACAGACAGACAGACAGACAGACAGACAGACAGACAGACAGACAGACAGACAGACAGACAGACAGACAGACAGACAGACAGACAGACAGACAGACAGACAGACAGACAGACAGACAGACAGACAGACAGACAGACAGACAGACAGACAGACAGACAGACAGACAGACAGACAGACAGACAGACAGACAGACAGACAGACAGACAGACAGACAGACAGACAGACAGACAGACAGACAGACAGACAGACAGACAGACAGACAGACAGACAGACAGACAGACAGACAGACAGACAGACAGACAGACAGACAGACAGACAGACAGACAGACAGACAGACAGACAGACAGACAGACAGACAGACAGACAGACAGACAGACAGACAGACAGACAGACAGACAGACAGACAGACAGACAGACAGACAGACAGACAGACAGACAGACAGACAGACAGACAGACAGACAGACAGACAGACAGACAGACAGACAGACAGACAGACAGACAGACAGACAGACAGACAGACAGACAGACAGACAGACAGACAGACAGACAGACAGACAGACAGACAGACAGACAGACAGACAGACAGACAGACAGACAGACAGACAGACAGACAGACAGACAGACAGACAGACAGACAGACAGACAGACAGACAGACAGACAGACAGACAGACAGACAGACAGACAGACAGACAGACAGACAGACAGACAGACAGACAGACAGACAGACAGACAGACAGACAGACAGACAGACAGACAGACAGACAGACAGACAGACAGACAGACAGACAGACAGACAGACAGACAGACAGACAGACAGACAGACAGACAGACAGACAGACAGACAGACAGACAGACAGACAGACAGACAGACAGACAGACAGACAGACAGACAGACAGACAGACAGACAGACAGACAGACAGACAGACAGACAGACAGACAGACAGACAGACAGACAGACAGACAGACAGACAGACAGACAGACAGACAGACAGACAGACAGACAGACAGACAGACAGACAGACAGACAGACAGACAGACAGACAGACAGACAGACAGACAGACAGACAGACAGACAGACAGACAGACAGACAGACAGACAGACAGACAGACAGACAGACAGACAGACAGACAGACAGACAGACAGACAGACAGACAGACAGACAGACAGACAGACAGACAGACAGACAGACAGACAGACAGACAGACAGACAGACAGACAGACAGACAGACAGACAGACAGACAGACAGACAGACAGACAGACAGACAGACAGACAGACAGACAGACAGACAGACAGACAGACAGACAGACAGACAGACAGACAGACAGACAGACAGACAGACAGACAGACAGACAGACAGACAGACAGACAGACAGACAGACAGACAGACAGACAGACAGACAGACAGACAGACAGACAGACAGACAGACAGACAGACAGACAGACAGACAGACAGACAGACAGACAGACAGACAGACAGACAGACAGACAGACAGACAGACAGACAGACAGACAGACAGACAGACAGACAGACAGACAGACAGACAGACAGACAGACAGACAGACAGACAGACAGACAGACAGACAGACAGACAGACAGACAGACAGACAGACAGACAGACAGACAGACAGACAGACAGACAGACAGACAGACAGACAGACAGACAGACAGACAGACAGACAGACAGACAGACAGACAGACAGACAGACAGACAGACAGACAGACAGACAGACAGACAGACAGACAGACAGACAGACAGACAGACAGACAGACAGACAGACAGACAGACAGACAGACAGACAGACAGACAGACAGACAGACAGACAGACAGACAGACAGACAGACAGACAGACAGACAGACAGACAGACAGACAGACAGACAGACAGACAGACAGACAGACAGACAGACAGACAGACAGACAGACAGACAGACAGACAGACAGACAGACAGACAGACAGACAGACAGACAGACAGACAGACAGACAGACAGACAGACAGACAGACAGACAGACAGACAGACAGACAGACAGACAGACAGACAGACAGACAGACAGACAGACAGACAGACAGACAGACAGACAGACAGACAGACAGACAGACAGACAGACAGACAGACAGACAGACAGACAGACAGACAGACAGACAGACAGACAGACAGACAGACAGACAGACAGACAGACAGACAGACAGACAGACAGACAGACAGACAGACAGACAGACAGACAGACAGACAGACAGACAGACAGACAGACAGACAGACAGACAGACAGACAGACAGACAGACAGACAGACAGACAGACAGACAGACAGACAGACAGACAGACAGACAGACAGACAGACAGACAGACAGACAGACAGACAGACAGACAGACAGACAGACAGACAGACAGACAGACAGACAGACAGACAGACAGACAGACAGACAGACAGACAGACAGACAGACAGACAGACAGACAGACAGACAGACAGACAGACAGACAGACAGACAGACAGACAGACAGACAGACAGACAGACAGACAGACAGACAGACAGACAGACAGACAGACAGACAGACAGACAGACAGACAGACAGACAGACAGACAGACAGACAGACAGACAGACAGACAGACAGACAGACAGACAGACAGACAGACAGACAGACAGACAGACAGACAGACAGACAGACAGACAGACAGACAGACAGACAGACAGACAGACAGACAGACAGACAGACAGACAGACAGACAGACAGACAGACAGACAGACAGACAGACAGACAGACAGACAGACAGACAGACAGACAGACAGACAGACAGACAGACAGACAGACAGACAGACAGACAGACAGACAGACAGACAGACAGACAGACAGACAGACAGACAGACAGACAGACAGACAGACAGACAGACAGACAGACAGACAGACAGACAGACAGACAGACAGACAGACAGACAGACAGACAGACAGACAGACAGACAGACAGACAGACAGACAGACAGACAGACAGACAGACAGACAGACAGACAGACAGACAGACAGACAGACAGACAGACAGACAGACAGACAGACAGACAGACAGACAGACAGACAGACAGACAGACAGACAGACAGACAGACAGACAGACAGACAGACAGACAGACAGACAGACAGACAGACAGACAGACAGACAGACAGACAGACAGACAGACAGACAGACAGACAGACAGACAGACAGACAGACAGACAGACAGACAGACAGACAGACAGACAGACAGACAGACAGACAGACAGACAGACAGACAGACAGACAGACAGACAGACAGACAGACAGACAGACAGACAGACAGACAGACAGACAGACAGACAGACAGACAGACAGACAGACAGACAGACAGACAGACAGACAGACAGACAGACAGACAGACAGACAGACAGACAGACAGACAGACAGACAGACAGACAGACAGACAGACAGACAGACAGACAGACAGACAGACAGACAGACAGACAGACAGACAGACAGACAGACAGACAGACAGACAGACAGACAGACAGACAGACAGAAAATTTTCAAATCAAAAATTTTAGCGGAAATATCCGTTTTGAGGTCCCCTGAGTCGAATAAGACCATTTTTGAAAAATGTCTGTCTGTCTGTGTGTCTGTGTGTGTGCCTGTGTGCGCTGTACCGCAAAAACCGCTAAAGATATCGAGATGAAACTTGAAACTTAAGCTTTTTGTTACAATCGGAAGAACTGAAAAGCTTTTGGTGAAAATCGGAAAACCGGAAGTGGTCCTTTACTCCTAGCGTTTTTCAGTTTTTTTTAGATTTTTTCAATAAATGTTCATCAAACAAAAAATTCTTTCAAATAAAAGTTGTAGATAATAACAAAATGAAGATGTATTGTTTACTTACTTTTTGTCATAGCACTCTTAGTTTTTGAGATATTTCAAAAGTTGTGTGTTTTATCTAGTTATTGAGGACCACTTCGTAATATGTTATAAAAAGAAGAACGTTTTTCGGGAACTTTCAAACACAATTTTCTACAAGGTGATTCATTAGCCTCTTTACAAACTTTAAAAAGTGATTTAATACGCAATTTACGGGGGAAAGTACTATGATGGACACATGATCTGTTTCGAAATTATGCCGTATGAAAGTAAAGAGCTGAGACTTTTATTTTTATATAGTTAGGCCACTTTCCTTGCAATATATTAAAGCTTTAAATATAATTAATGTATTTTCTAAGTTTGAAAAACACCTATTTATCTGATTATCTTTAGTATAGATGCATATATCATCGGCATACTGTTTAACTTGAATTTGTCATACAAAAATAACGCATAAAGTATGGGGCTTAAAATACTGCCTTGCGGTAAGCAATGTTTGCTATTTACATGTAAATATATTGCCTATCCTTCATTAAATCATGAATTAATTTAATTATTGAAACAGGAAATCCCTTTTTTTTAAATTTCTTTAAAAGTAAAATCCAATCCACATATCATAAGCACCCTGGATATCTACGAAGAGAGCTGAAATTGTTTGATTATGCGATAAACCAACCTGTATATCGGTTATCATATTACCCAAGGCGTCCTGGGTAGAGAAACATTTTCGAAATCCGTATTGCGTTTTTGGAAGAATGCCTTGAGATTCGACCCACCATTCGATTCTACTTTTAATAATTCTTTCGAAAGTTTTAAGTACACAAGATGATACTGATATAGGTCGGTACGAAGACACTATTTGTGGATCTTTGCTGGGTTTTAATAATGGAATAACTTTGTATTCTTTCCATTGACTTGGGATTTTAGCATTTGATAAAATATTATTAAATATTTTGACAAGTTGCATTTTAGCATTTGTAGGTAGCTTATAGATCAAAGCATAATTTGTATTATCAAACTCTGGAGCAGTGCTACCACTAGAACGAATGTTTGATATAAATTCTTCACGTTTTATTTCATTCGTTAAAAAGTGACACTCTTAATCACTTACTTCAAAAGGGAATATATTATATCGGAGCTATTTTATACAAGAGGGTTTTACACCACTCCTCATCAATTATGGGTTGTTTGTTTTCATAGAAGATATTCTATATTTTTCTAATTTCATTCCAAATTGAGGATATTGGAGAGATCGGTTTAGGTTCACGCAAAATTGTTTAAAAGACATTTTTTTACTTTTTGAGATCGTTTATTTAACAGTATCTTTTATATTTAATTAAGTTAGTGATATTACTAACGTTTTAGTAATTGATTGCTTATCTATAGCTAGCCGACATTCCTCGTTCCACCACGGTTTACAAAATTTTGTTGATCTTGGCCCTTTCCTAAACTTTGGGATGAATATTTCGCAAGCTTGATTGATATCCGCTATAAGACTCGAGTAACATATATTATTTTTTATTAAGGAATTTGATGAAAATTCCTCCAAGCTTGTACTAAATTTATACCAATCAGCTTTTTTGAAATTCTATTTTTTATTTATTGAGAATACTTTATAACATGGTGAGATATTTACTAAACATTTTATAACATAATGCTCAGAGCCCTAGGTGTTGCTGAGAGTTTCCCAGGAATAAAATGATAACGCTACATCCGCTGTATATATAGTTATATCTATGACTGATCGTGCTGTATTCAACCGATTTAATAAAGTCGGTTTCCCGTTATTTAAAAAATTCTAATCGCAGTCCTCTAAGGCCTCTGTTGCGGCTCATATGTACATTTATATATTAATATTTTTTCTATTTTTCCATGCATACTTTTGTATTTCTTTAGAAATTCATTTCATTCATATTCTTAATGGGCTGTTGTAAAATTGAGCAGACCCTTCATCACGCCGAGGGGGTGTTGTTTTGTTCACTCGATGTTTCGTGGAAACATTTACATCTGGAAACTCTTAAAGCAGGTACGGAACGACCGTACAGTAAAATCAAGAAAAGCTATCCCTTACTTCACTTGAAGGAAGGGATGCCAAAAATACACCCACGAAATGTCAGTGGCCAATTACAACGCTCTCCCCACTTTGTAAATATTCATATTTTTAACTCTATTTTCATTTTTGTAATCATTCTAAATAAAATCTACAAACAGTCAACATATATTAGCAATAAGTGAGAAATGTAAATATTTTGTAAATATTTCTACATTTTAAGGTGAATATACAAATAATAAGTGCAACGAATGTTTTATTCCACTTAAATTCACCCGCATCAAAACTAGTGGCGATCTCTAGAACCAGTGCAAAAATAAAAGAAATCGTCACAGAGATAAATCTCAAAACCATTGGTCCGTCGAACCGGATATCGAAACACAGTTTAATCGATATTCCGCGAAAATTAAACATCAAGAAGATCAACGAAGCATCTTCGCAAACAACATCTACATTCAGTGCGACTCCATACCAGAAGTCCACAGCCATCGTTGGATATTCAAACTCACCGGGATCCTCAAATCCGGAAAGCGACACCAGGTCCACCCGAGGCGAGCATCCCCGTCGAGCGGAAATACAACAACACCGCGACACTTCAACCTCACCGGGACAATCTACTCCGGAAGGCGACTCCTGGTCCACCTGAGGCGAGCTTCCCCGTCGAGCATTGAAGCGAGCGATTCAATCAAAAATCCTCCGTAAGTCCATTCCTTTTATTTAATACACCTTTATTTGAACATTTTATTAATTAATAATGGCTAACGAAGATAGATCGGCCGCGTTGTTAAATAAACGTCGCGCGTTAAAGGGTAATGTGACTCGAGTTAGAACAGCGTTTATTAAATTATTACAAGATGTTAAGGCAAATCCGAACGAAACGCGTATAAAAATTATGTCACGGTTAGACACATTAGAACCTTTCTTAGAACAGTATAACAATCTTATGGATGAAATAGAATTATTCCAAGGGGTAACCAAAGAACTTGATGCTGATAGGGAGACATTTGAAACAACATACTATGATCTAAAAGCCGAAATGAAGATTCACGTAGAAAAACTAAATTCAATTATAAATGCACTTGAAACAACAACTAATTCTAATAATCAATCTAATAATGCACAGTCAAGTAATTCAAATAATTCAAGTGCTGTTAAGGTACAACTACCTATATTAAATTTAACTCCCTTCAGTGGATTGTATGAAGAATGGGCACCTTTTAGCGAAACATTTATTTCATTAATTGATTCAAATAAATCTCTAGATAATATACAAAAATTCCACTATCTTAGGTCTTGCCTAAAGGGTGATGCAGCTAATATAATTAATCCTTTGGAACTTATAGCATCTAATTATGATGTTGCTTGGTCTCTATTAAAAACTAGATTTCATAATAAAAAAATCACAATCAATAAACATCTTAAATCACTGTTTGAAATGACTTGTTTAACGAAAGAAAGTCCATCAGCACTTCGACACATGCACGATAATATTTCAATTAATCTTTTATCGCTTAAAAATTTACAAGAACCTGTAGAACATTGGGATACCGTGATTGTTTATATTATGCAGGATAAATTTGATAATACAACAAATGTCGATTGGCAAAAATATTCACGCAGTATTGATTATCCGAAGGTGGATGATTTAAAATCATTTATTAAAGAAAAATGCGAGATGTTAGAAACTCTTGAATCTCAAAAAAGATCAACTTCAGTTAAACCAATTTTATTTAAGCCTAATTCAAATTCGCATAACGTTAAATCATTCGAAAAATCAAATTCATATTTATCAACATATAAACCGTCATGCAGTCATTGTAAAAAAGAACATTTTATTTATGTTTGCGAGTCATTTTTAAAACTATCACCTAGTGAAAGGCTTGATCGTGTTCGCTCATTAAGCATGTGCACTAACTGCTTAAAACCTAATCACACAAACAAAGATTGTCGCAATGTAAGTACTTGTAAAATATGTCATAAAAAACATAATTCATTACTCCATCTAAATATCCAGCAAAAAGATAAAATAAATATTCCAAGTGAAGAAAATATTGTGGCACAAACCTCTACTAACAATCAATCGACGTCATGTCATGCTACCACTGTTAAATGTCATACTTTATTATCTACTGCACATATTCTCATTAGTGATAAGGGGGGTAATTATCATAATTGTATTGCATTACTTGATTCCGGATCACAATCATGTTTTATAACAAGCAAATTAGTCAATACTTTAGGTTTGCATATTTTTCATAGCAACACGATGATTTCCGGAATTTCAAATTGTAACTCAGAAATTTGTAGCCAAACAAAAATAATATTAAAATCAAAACATACTTCATACAAAACAATTAATTGCTTAATATTAGAATCAATTACATCAACCTTGCCACCGTATTCATTTAGTACAGATACGTTAAATATTCCGAAAAACATAAAACTTGCAGATGAGACATTTAATAAACCAAATGCAATCGATGTGTTAATTGGTGCTAATCTATTTTGGGAACTGCTGTGTTTAGGCCAAATCAAATTAGGAAAAAACCTACCATTGTTACAAAAAACCAAATTAGGTTGGATTGTAGCCGGAAATATTCCCGCATACACTCCAATTGATTCGGTAAAATGTAATTTAAGTACAACACAGGCTCTTGACAATCAAATTAAAAAATTTTGGGAACTGGAGGAAATAAATCATAAACCTGAGCTCAGCCGAATGCAAATTGCTTCTGAAAATCACTATGTCTCAAATACGTCACGGTTGTGTAATGGACGTTTTGTAGTTAAAATTCCCATTAATAATACAGAGTGCGATCTCACTGAATCACGAAACATTGCCTTAAAACGTTTTTATTCTCTAGAGAAAAAGCTTACAAAAAATAACGAGTTAAAGAAAATGTATACTGAATTTATGTCAGAATACAAAATATTAGGACATATGAATGAAATTCAAGAAACTTTCCCGCTTAAAAATTTAACATATTATTTACCTCATCATCCCGTTATAAAAGAATCAAGCAAAACCACAAAATTGAGAGTCGTTTTTGACGGCTCGGCGAAGGTAAATAATAATAACTTATCATTAAACAGCATTCAAGAAGTAGGTCCTACTATACAAAACGATTAATTTTCAATTTTAATAAGATTCAGACGTCACCCAATTGTTATCACAGCTGATATTGAAAAATGTATCGGCAAATTTTAATTCACTCCGACCATAAGTCACTGCAACGCATATTTTGGCGATCAAATCCAGAATCACAAGTAAAATGTTACGAATTAAACACAGTCACTTATGGTACTGCTTCAGCTCCATTTTTATCGATACGTACTCTAAACGAGTTAGCAAAATTTAACCAAGCAAAATATCCATTAGGTAGTGTAATAATAAAAAATGATTTTTATGTTGATGACATGCTCACGGGTGCGAATACTATCGATGAAGTGTTACAAATTAAAGAAGACGTAACTAATATTTTATTAAGTGCTGGATTTAATTTACATAAGTGGATATCCAATCATCCAGCAATTAATAATAGTCTAAACAATGAACATTCAATTCAGTTAAGGGAAACGGATTCAACAAAATCATTGGGGGTATTATGGAACCCAAAATATGATTATTTATATTTTATCGCGTCTGACAATTATAATAAAATCAATAAGTCCACTAAACGCAACATTCTCTCGTCAATTTCAAAAATCTATGACCCTTTAGGGTTAATAACTCCTATTACAATTCAAGCAAAATTAATAATGCAAAAACTTTGGAAAGAACAATTACATTGGGATGAATCAATACCTTTACATTTACATTCTATGTGGATTAAATACATCAATGACTTAGAACATTTAGCTGACATTAAAATCAACCGTGCTACAATGTGTTCTTCTCCGAAACGCATTGAAATCCATGGGTTTTGTGATGCGTCGGAGGTAGCATATGGAGCATGTGTTTACGTAAAAACAATAGATAATTCGGGAAAATCTTCGATTAATCTTATGTGTTCTAAATCAAGGGTAGCGCTACTAAAACAAACAACACTTCCCAGGCTTGAGCTATGCGGTGCATTACTCTTATCGAAATTAATTTCTAAATTATTAAATATTCTCGATATTTCTTTCAATGCCATATACCTGTGGTGTGATTCAACTATCACTTTACACTGGATAAAAGGAGATAGTGCCAGATGGCAAACTTTTATTGCTAATCGGGTTGGAGAAATTCAAACTTTAACAAATACTAACGACTGGCAACATGTCAGAACTTTTGACAACCCAACCGATTTTATAACCCGACCGACTAGTGCACTTAATTTAAAGGGAACCACTATGTGGTGGACTGGGCCTTCATGGTTAAAAGAGAATTCAAACGAGTGGCCTTTAAATTAAGTCACAGAAATCATCAACCCAAACGAATTAGAAATACGAAGTACACACAAATGTTTTATACAAACACATGAATTTAGCCTATTTACAAGGTTTTCTACATTTATTAAACTTAACCGTGTGACAGCTTATTGTCTTAGATTTATTAATAATTGTAAAAATAACGCAAATCAAAAATATACAAATACATTATCTGTCAGTGAACTTCAATATGCAACAACAGTGCTAATTAAGTTCGCACAAAAATCAATGTTTTATACGGAATTGAAAGACATGAGAACTGTCGGCTTTGTAAATAATAAAAGTAAGATATTAGCTTTAAGTCCTATTATAGATGAAAATGGCATTTTACGTGTAGGTGGACGATTAAAAAAGCTGATTTATTATATTCTATAAAACACCCGATATTGCTTTTACCTAAACATCCGCTTACTAAATTAATAATTTCAAACGAACACAAAAGAATGCTTCACTGTGGTCCTCAAACTTTGCTATCCAGTTTACGTAATAAGTATTGGATAATATCAGGCCGAGATGCATGTAGGCGTTGTGTACATTCTTGCATTACTTGCTATAAAATCAATCCAAAACCTATAATCCCATTTATGGGAAATCTTCCGGCATCACGAGTTAACCCCGCTCCGCCATTTTATAATTGCGGCGTTGACTACGCTGGGCCATTCTTAATTAAAGATCGAAAATCACGCAAGACTAATACAATTAAATCATATATATGCCTATTCATATGTTTTACAACCAAGGCAGTGCATTTGGAATTGGTAA
Organism: Philonthus cognatus; assembly: GCA_932526585.2. Taxonomy (NCBI): domain Eukaryota; kingdom Metazoa; phylum Arthropoda; class Insecta; order Coleoptera; family Staphylinidae; genus Philonthus; species Philonthus cognatus. The sequence goes on along the minus strand of OW052243.1, from coordinate 78,501,215 downwards.
CAGATTTGTCAAGTGAATCATTCATAGCGGCTCTTAGACGTTTCACTTCGAGACGGGGTGCCCCTAAAAACATGTACTCCGACAACGGGACGACATTTGTTGGCGCGAATTCCGAAATAAGAGAATTATACAACTTTTTAAGAAATGCTGAATTTAATGATAAAATTATTAACTTTGCAGCCACATGTTCAATTCAGTGGCATTTTATACCTCCCAGGTCCCCACATTTTGGCGGGCTTTGGGAGTCGGGAGTTAAATCAGTCAAAACTCATTTGAAACGAATAGCAGCTAATGCTCTGCTTACATATGAAGAGTTTCTAACCATATTAGTTCAAATTGAAGGTGTGTTAAATTCCCGTCCAATTTCACCACTCTCTAACGATCCTAATGACCTCGAACCTTTAAGTCCTGCTCACTTCCTAATTGGAAGACCAATAACTTCAACTCCAGACCCTGATCTGACCCATTTACCTGAGAACCGATTGAATCGCTTTCAAATGTTGCAGCAGCTCACACAACACTTTTGGAAACGGTGGTCCAGCGATTATCTGACCACACTTCATCCCAAGAAAAAATGGAGAAGGCATCCGACTCATGACATCTCTATGGGATCGATGGTTATCCTTAGGGAAGAAAATGCACCACCCTCAAAATGGCATCTTGGGAGAGTAATTGAAGTTCACCCTGGAGATGACGACCACATACGTGTAGTGTCAGTGAAACCCAGTAATGGAACATACAAACGTGCAGTTACAAAACTCTCAATTCTTCCGGTTGAACCTACTGATCAAGAAAACATTTGAAATATCAACATATTTCAAGGGGGGCGGCATGTTGCGGCTCATATGTACATTTATATATTTATATTTTTTCTATTTTTCCATGCATACTTTTGTATTTCTTTAGAAATTCATTTCATTCAAATTCTTAATGGGCTGTTGTAAAATTGAGCAGACCCTTCCTCACGCCGGGGGGTGTTGTTTTGTTCACTCGATGTTTCGTGGAAACATTTACATCTGGAAACTCTTAAAGCAGGTACGGAACGACCGTACAGTAAAATCAAGAAAAGCTATCCCTTACTTCACTTGAAGGAAGGGATGCCAAAAATACACCCACGAAATGTCAGTGGCCAATTACAACGCTCTCCCCACTTTGTAAATATTCATATTTTTAACTCTATTTTCATTTTTGTAATCATTCTAAATAAAATCTACAAACAGTCAACATATATTAGCAATAAGTGAGAAATGTAAATATTTTGTAAATATTTCTACATTTTAAGGTGAATATACAAATAATAAGTGCAACGAATGTTTTATTCCACTTAAATTCACCCGCATCAAAACTAGTGGCGATCTCTAGAACCAGTGCAAAAATAAAAGAAATCGTCACAGAGATAAATCTCAAAACCAGCCTCAAACAGTCACAATCCTTTATCTACTTTAGAGTCACCCCAAGCTGAATGGTGACAATTAAAGTCACCCCCAACAACCAACGGCCCTTAAATACTACTAAAAAAATTACCCATGCATTCCTATTTATACTCGTATATGTATATAATATATATATATATATATATATATATATATATATATATATATATCGAACTAATGTACATCCTCTTAAGGGCGTATACACAAAATATTTTGACACCAATTGCAGCAAAAATAAAATCGGAAAAAAAATATTGGATTTTTCATAATTTTTCATGCATTTTTTACTTTTTGAGAACTTCTGGTTACCTGTGTTCATGATATTTTTCGTGGATGCGTAAGTTGTAGTATTTTTTATTTACTTTTACTACTGCTAGGCGCATAAATCACTTCGCACGTACGCTGTCTCGAATGACTAGATGAAACTAGGTCACTCATTTGTGGTATTGTTTATTTACTGTTACTACTGCGAGACGTATAAATCACTTAGCACGCACTACACACACACACACTGTCTAGAATTACTAGATGAAACTGGGTCACGTATAAAAAAAATCACAATAAGTGTTCAAATTGACGTCCGCCACACTCAATGCACATTTGGGCTCTACGTATCCAATTTGCACGAACTGTAGCAAACATTTCACGAGGTTTTTCACGAATGGTATTAGCCGCGGCGTTTACTCGTTGTATCAGCATTTCGGCATTGTCAATTTCCGTAGTGTAGACTTCACTTTTAAAGTATCCCCAAAGAAAAAAATCTAAGGGGTTTAAATCCGGACTTCTTGGAGGCCATGGTACAGGGCCTCCACGACCAACCCAACGTCCTGGAAACTCATCATCCAAATATCTTCTAACGCGCCTTTCATAGTGAGCTGGCGCACCATCTTGCTAATACCACATTCTTCTAAGAACTGCTAAGGGTACATTTTCTAGAAGATCTAAAAGGTCATCTTGCAAAAATCGTAAATATCGTTCTCCATTCAAATTAAATGGGAACATAAATGGCCCAATTAATTGATCATTTAAAATACCTGCCCAGATATTAAGGGAGAAGCGATGCTGGAAATGAGCTCTACGTGTAACACGAGGATTTTCTATTGCATAAACATGCATATTATGGAAATTAAAACTTTCATTACGCGTAAAGCACGATTCGTCGGTCAATAAAATGTCTTTGGTAAAGTTAGGATTTTGAAGATTTTGTGCCAAAATCCATTGACAAAATGCAATTCTTTTGGGAAAATCATGAGGTTGAAGATGTTGTACACGCTGGTAGTGATACGGATAAAAATTATTGTCTCGTATAACACTGCTGACAAATGTGTGCGATACATTTAGCTGAGCGGCGATAATACGGGTACTTAAACCAGGATCCGCTTCCAACAGATTCAAAATTTCATCTTCCGCTCGCAAATATCGCATTGGATGGTCACCACCTCCGACGGCTGCGGCGACGGGCTGCAAACTTCCAGTGTCGCGTGCTCTTTGTAATAAATTTCTATATCGGTTTGGCGGTGGTAAGTGTCGTTCAGGAAATCGCTCTTGATAAATTCTTACAGCTTCCGCGGAATTACACCCAGTTTCACCGTAAATAAGAAACATGTCTGCCAATTCAATGTTTGAATAAACGTATCGCGCCATGTTACAAAATGTAGATGTTTCATGGAATAAGTTTTACTATAGACTAAACAGCAAACTATTTTTATGTTTAAAAATCATCCACCCTCGCCGCTCTTACCTAAACATTTCAATAAGAGTGGAAATAAAGTGAAGTGTGAACCTAATAAGGAAAAATATTGAATTTCATTAACACGTTTAGAAAATATTCGGAATTTAGTCAGCAATGGGTACTTATGAAAACGATAACATAGACATAATTCTTCATAATCTGACCCACTTTTCTCTGGATGGTGTAATTCGATATCCAAATCGTTTAAAAACTACCAGTCTATGTGGAATCTCTCTTAAAATACGCAATGTGCGCGTATACCAGATACCACAAACATGTGGCCTATTATTATTAATTATTTTTAATAATTATTTGTGAGCTATCTACTAAAGGTATGGTAATTTCAAATGCAGGTATTGTTCATTTAAACGCTGCCCCTTATGTGGTAGAGAGCCTGTACAGTAGTTCGTTTACACGCTGTATATATATATATATATATATATATATATATATATATATATATATATACAAATATATATATATATATATATATATATATATATATATATATATATATATATATACAGCGTGTAAACGAACTACTGTACAGGCTCTCTCCATATATATAGCTCCTTTACGATAAAAGCTATCGAAAAAAATCTAAGAGCAAAGTGGTGCATAATTACCGTCGCTATGTTTCAAAAATATTATATATATATATATATATATATATATGGGCCATTCTACGCCAAATCGATTACCATCTGGCTTTTGCATCTCCGATTTTTTTAATATTATTTTATGTTATAGTACCAAATGAGAGAGGCCTCTGTGATTTTTTTCAATTTTATTTGGGCAGATGCTTTCGAGATATCGATTTTTGAAAAAAAATGTTCATTTTTTAAAATGTTAATAACTTTGCGAAAAATGGGCCGATTTTAACCTTTTTTTTTAATTTTATGTTTTTCAAAATACTTTTTCAATATCTTCAATTCGTTTCTCATTAATCACTTGATGAAACATGTTTACAATATTGATAATTAAATAAAAGTGACTTGGTTTGTTTCACTACTATTTTTTTATTCTCTTCGACTAGTTTCAACTTATCGTCATTCTCAAGGAGTAATACAGAAACATATTTTACAAGTTATATATACATCTTTTTTTTTGAAGGTCAGGTAATAAGGGCTTTAAGAATTGGGGAGTTACAGATGTCTTCGGACTCGTTTACGATGTGTTTTCCCTGTTTTATTGCCTTGCTAATTTCCAGGCCTTCTCTAAAATTCAATTCTCGTCCCTTATTACCTGAATATAAAATTTGGAAATCGTCTGAATTAAAAAAATGATTTGATGCGATGCAATGACGGGCAAATCCCGTTGTTTGATTGCTATTTAGGATAGATTTTTTATGTGCATCTAGTCTTTTTTCAAAACCTCTACCCGTTTGTCCAATGTACATTGCATCGCATTCACTACATTTGATTTCGTAAATACCGCATTTTTTATTTTTATTAATTGGTGGTTTATTATTTACAAATAATTTTCTCAGGTTGAGTGGATTCGTCATAATAATATTTAATTCTTTTCCCTTTATGCATTTTTTATTTTTTGTGATAGTCCGTTAAATTTTAATTTACTCCAGTTTTTGTTTTCGATGTAACTATTGTTATAAAAATATTTTTAGGATTTCTTGTGTTTAATTTTTAAAGACTTACTCATTCCGCAACTTTTAAGCCTAGTCCGATAATGGGATAACAATAGGATATTTTTTTCGAATTTTTAAAATTACATGTTTCAGCTATCAGTACTAAAAGTAAATTTTTTTTTTTGGGTTTTACGTCATCTATTTCCGCTGCTAAGGCCAATCATGACGCCGGAGATTAGGTCTACAGCTATCCGGGAATTTTGCCGAACCCGGTGGGAGTTCCAACCCACCGGTAGGGATCTTTAACGTGCACGCTACATCCAGGCAGTACACGGGTCCTACATGCATTTAACGTCATATCCGAGAAGACGGAGTGTTTGGCATTTTTATCCTAACCTATATAAATGCAGACAACTTGTTAGGCCGGTATTTGAACCCCGGTCCGTGGCGTGGCAGTACTAAAAGTTAATAATAACCTTTCTCTCAGGTCCACCAACAATAGTTTTTGCCATTTATGAAATGTTATAGATATGTCTTAATAATTTAATGGATTATAACCAAGGTCACTTATACAAAAATATTCGGAAAATATTTCTATAAAATTTTCAAATTTTTATTATAAAATGTTGATTTCCAATAAACACGTACTGATCGATTTTCTTGATTTTTTTTTTTATAAAAAAACTGTCACTTATTACGCAACTTTTAAGCCTAGTCCGATACTGGGATAACGATGGGATTTATTTTTTTTTTCGAATTTTTAAATGTTCTAGTTATACAGGGTGTAACAGAACTATTGTACAGGCTCTGAACAATATAAGGGGCAGTGTTTAAATAAACAATGCCTGCAATTGAAATTACTACCTTTAGTAGATAGCTCTGGTGGTCAGATTGGGAAGAATTGTGTTTATGTTATCGTTTTCATAAGTACGAGTTGCTGACAGATTTCCGAATATTTTTGTATAAGTGACCTTGGTTATAATCCATTAAATTATTAAGACATATCTATTACATTTCATAAATGGCAAAAACTTTTGCTGGTGGATCTGAGAGAAAGGTTATTATTAACTTTTAGTACTGATAGCTGTAACATGTAATTTTAAAAATTCGAAAAAAAAAATAGATCATATTGTTATCCCATTATCGGACTAGACTTAAAAGTTGCGGAATGAGTAACAGTTTTTTACAAAAAAAAATTAAAGAAAATCGATCAGTACGTGTTTATTGGAAACCAACATTTTATATTAAAAATTTGAAAATTTTATAGAAATATTTTCAGAATATTTTTGTATAAGTGATCTTGGTTATAATCCATTAAATTATTAAGACATATCTATAACATTTCATAAATGGCAAAAACTATTGCTGGTGGACCTGAGAAAAAGGTTATTATTAACTTTTAGTACTGATAGCTAAAACATGTAATTTTAAAAATTCGAAAAAAAATAGATCCTATTGTTATCCCATTATCGGACTAGGCTTAAAAGTTGCGGAATGAGTAACAGTCTTTTAGAAAAAAAAATCAAAAAAATCGATCAGTACCTGTTTTTTGGAAATCAACATTTTATATTAAAAATTCGAAAATTTTATAGAAATATGGTTTCTAAATTTTTTTGGATTTTATATTCAAAAAGTATTTTGAAAAATAAAAAATTAAAAAAAATTGTTAAAATCGGCCCATTTTCGCATTTAAAAAAAGGAACGTTTTTTTTTTCAAAAATCGATATCTTGAAAAAAAATCACGAAGGCCTTTCTCATTTGGTACTATAACATAAAAAATTATGAAAAAAATCGGAGATGCAAAAGCCAGATGGTATCCGATTTAGCGTGGAATGCCCCATATATTAATATATGTAGAACACGAAGTATAATTCTTCCTCATCAAATATTTATTTTTAGTGAATTTTCCGGATTTTATCGCAACGATCAATATTTAATCAATATTATGTATACCCAAGTTACTGACTGAAATAAATAACAATTTACTTTTTTAATTGTCATCAACATAGTTTGTAGTAATGATGGAAATAATTGATTATTTTTAAGCGAAATATTTTATTAATTGATTAAATTAGTAGTTGAAAATTAGTATGTAGTTAACGTTTCATCACAAAAAAGTAATAAAGTAGTGGGGGGTAGGGGCGAATAAAATAAGCAATTAGAACAACATGTCATTTATAAACAGGAGTATTTTTGGGGATGGTTCTTCCGGGGGATGATATTACAGGCAAAGTTATTTTATAGGTGGTTGTTTCGGGGGGTGGTTTTCCAGTAATATTTTTACAAGGCGTGGTTTTTTTTGAGGAGTGATTTTTATGGGGGTGGTTTTTTCGGGGTGTGATTTTCAGAAATAGTTTTACAGAAAGGGCTTTTTTGAGGGGGTGATTTTCTGGAATAGTTTTACGGGGGTGGTTTTTTGAGGGGATTAATTTTTTGGGGGGTTGTTTCTTTCTAAGGATGTTTTTTTTGGGGTGATTTTCCAAGAGTGTTTTTACAGAAAGTCTTTCAGGGCGTAGTTTTTGAGGAAGTGATTTTCCAAGACGTACTTTTGTTTTTTTTAGAGCCCTTGGTTTAGATGAGGGTTTTTTTTCTTCCGGAGGTGATATTTGTTATAAATTGGAGAAAAAAAATTAAATTAAAATTTTTGAGAAAAAAAACATATCCACTCCATTATAGATACATGAAACCCTTCTAACCTTGCATGTTTATATTTTTTAACCCCCTATATTATTAACAATTAACGCTTAAAGTTGAGCGATTTATAAAACATCAATTTTACGGCATTTCACTCGCAAGTTTAACTAATTTATTACATGGATAGTAGGCGTACTATCAATATAACATTATACACTATTGTTTATAACATAATACTGTATATTATGGTTGAAAAATCAAGTCTCTAAATATTTTAGAACAAAAGTTAAAAAAAAAATTGAATATGAAATATACTTTAAATATAAATTTTAACTTTAGAAAGTGTTATATAAAAAATGCCAACTCGATGAGGTCTGGGACTATCACTAAAAATTAGTTCTATGTTTTCTCTAACTACCCTCAAAATTTCGTATCTCAACCGGTGCGTTGGGGTCTTTTTAATTTCTTTATTCGACGCCACCAATTAAAATTAGGTCGGGCGAGGCCCGTGTGCGGTGAATATCACGGAGTCGAACGCGCTATTCTCGAGCAGCACGCAACATGATTTTTACGTTGGCCCCGAACAAAAAAATAATAATAACGCACTTAAAACTCACATGTAAAAATAATTCAAGGCAGCAAAATTATATGCAATTGTTATAATCATTACATAGGTTGTGACTTTTACCAAAAAATGTGGTATGTTTTTAAATGCCCTAAAAACTTCGTATCTCTACATGTACGTTTTGTGTCCCGTTTTGGCGAATGACCGAATCGATTTTTATCGGTTGCGCCTAATAAAAAATAAAACACCTCAAAAAAAACGTACAAATGTGAAAAGTATCTGCTGTAGTTTAAAAATAATTTAAACTTTTTTTTAAAATATGAATTTTTAATCAGAATATACATTACATTTGTCTGATTTTGCAGAACGAAGTTATGTATTTTATACTGTTTTATTTACTTACGTTTTTAAAATGAAAAATTGTCAGTATCCTCATCAGTCTGTTCGTCTTCGCTGTCACTTGTGTCCGTTTCACAAATAATTAATTTTTTAGCGTCTGCAGATAGTTGTTTTTTTATGAATTTTTACATCGCTTCTCAAAGAAGATATTATTGGATCAGAACATACAAGAAGCATATTAAATTAATCTTGAATTGTATTAAGCCTACAGTTTTTCCTAGTATGGTTTTCTCTAACTCTTTTATATATTTTATTGGTTGCTTCCTGTGCATCTTCCGAAAGTTCTCCGATTGGTAAAAGACATTGTCCAATTATATTGCTCCCGTGAATTAAAATTTTATGGACACTAGGAGGCATTCTATACCATCCATATAACGAGGTGTAAAGTCGCGCCGTATCTTCTGCATATTTATCAAACATCAATACATTTATTTTACAAGAACTCGAAATTGTTATAAGAATTGTATAAAATCTGTTCAATAATTCTTCATTCAATTCAGTTGTGTCAGCTACTTTCTCGTTGTCAGTATTTAATGTACCTTCTCCTTGCACAACAATATCAACCCTTATCCCTAACTCTTTACGTAATTGTTTTTGTATTCTAGTTTTCCGACTAGTTATATTATTTTTCTCTTTTATCGTACAACTACGTGAGTAGTTGTTTTCTTCAAATCTAATTTATAGGAGATATGAAGAACACATTCCATGAACTTAATCCATGCATGGAGAGAAGAAATACCATAATTTAAATTATCTTCGATAATAGGAATATTTTTAATTCTATCAATATCATTCATCTCCTTTGGAGAACATTTGCATATAAATCAATTTGAGCTCGGAGTATTTGTTAAAGTATTTATAACTTTGCCGTCGATCATTGTAAACAACAAATTAAATTTTACCTCTACATGGTTACCATTAATATAAATTTGTTGTTTTTCCAATAAATTCACCTCTTGCCTCATACTCTTAACTTCATCTAGAATAAGCAGTTGTGTTTCTTTAGCATAAATAAATTTTATCGGTCTACATAATTTAATACATGAAAGTTTTTCGTTTTTCCAAATAACACTGTCATCAGAAAATAATGTAAGTGGAACCAGTGAAAACACAAGACACTCTTCTCTGTAATTTCTTCTTCATCTGTACTACTATCATCAGATGGCTTTTGCATATAAGTAGAGTGCCCTGAGCTGCCATCGCAACCATATTTACACAACAAAATTAATTTACTAAATAATGTATCTTGAGGAAATTTAATTGTTGATATTAATCGACATAAAGTATGCTCAAGAAGGTTCTGCAAAGGTACAGATGCTCCATTTTGAGAAATAGAAATATTTGCTGGGTAACACATTGTCTTCATTATTTTAATTTTATTGAAAGATGGTAAAAGGTCTTTTACTCCATGAGAACGTAGTTTTTTTCTTAAATTTTTATAACTTGCTGCCGTCATTTTTGCATCAATAAAAATTGATTCATTTGATTCATTTGTTTTTAAATAAGCTAAGACTTTTTTTATTTTTTCCTGTGAATCCGAGGAAGCACTTTCCACTAATTTGGCCGCTGGTATATTTCCTTTATGGCGTAACATTTTTTTTGCTGCTGAAAATATTTGTTCTGGAGTGTTTTCGGTGATCAATAAATTAGTTTGTCTTCTTTTAGATGTATTACTTTGTGTTGTCAACTGTGTACTGTGTACCTGATGTACTTGGTATTGGTGAAATATTTTCTATATTTTCAAAGAGGTTTGTATTTTCAATTAAGGCAGAACCCTCGTTGTATTTAAAAGGCAGTAGTGACCAATTTCTATTTTTTTTTTAATAAAAGTGATATGAGATTTTGAGCACATTTTCCACTTTCTATTAAGAGTACTGCAGAAACCCTTAGCTTTTTTAAGAATGTCATCATTTTCACTATTTTTTTTTCGGCGAAACATATTCAATTTATTTTATTAAATAATCAATGGTATTGCTTGACTGAATAAGGTTTTTAAGTTTTAGTTCGTACCATATAAATCACCATTTGTAATTTTAATTTTCTCCATTATCACTCAGCGTTTTGGATAAACTAAATTACACTAACACTAAAATTTTTCAATTTGAAAACAAGCCAGCCACAATATCTTTGGAACCGTAACAGTTAAAGAAAATGTTCTAAAACCGTTCCTAGGATATGAAGGGGGAACCATTTTGATCCACATAACAATCTTCTGCAACCAACCCCTTAGGTTGCAGCCACCCTTGCCCATTTTTTTTAAATGGCATGACCCCACTTGTGGATGGGGGTTCATTTTTCCCCTAAAATTTTTCCCCCGGCAAATTTTCCCTTTATATTTTTCCCCGAATTAATATTCCCCCAAATTAATATTCCCTTAATCTAATTTTCCCCCAAATTAATAATAACGCATCAATCAAATTAATTAAGTTATATTACAAAATTTATAAAGTTATATTACAACCAATATTTCGTAAATAATCTAAAAGTTTGTCTTCCTCCCTGTAATCATCATATTTCGCGACTATGTTTTTTAATCGACGTTCAATCCTTCTCTGGTCATGCGATTTGGCTCTTCTAATGGGCTGTCCTAGCGAGAGTTGTCGCATCATGGTCATGACAAGTGTTTGTACTCCATGATTAAGCATGATGTAAAATTTCGAGTTTAAAAATGTCTGAAAATTTGGATTTGTCGGTGCAAGCGAAGCGAAGCCCGGCTAATCCAAATTTTTAGGCTTTTCTAAACTCGAAATTTTACATCATGCACTAGACGTAGAAAACACTGATTTAAAGTTAAAAATTTAGTGATTGTAATATTTATATTTGAGTATTCGAATATTTGAATTATTTATATTTATACAAAATATCATATTTTTCAAATATTAATAAAAATAAAAACAAAATAGTTCTACTTAGCTCAAACATATTCTACGCAACTGATATTTAAGCTATAACTTTTCAACTTCAAATTGAGACTAATTAACATCAAATTCTGATAAAACAATTTCCCATTGGAACTTAAAACATTGCTGTCAATTAAAACACAATCGAATTAGGAATACGCAATTTAATATTTTTAGTTTCTTGTTATTTAGTCTGGGGAGTTTTAGGTGAAACACCCTTTATATTCCTTAAATATACTCAATGACATTAGAAGCGTAACACCCAGAAGGAGTTATTATTTTAACTTGATTTTTTGCCAGTATGGTAGTCTTACATCAAGAATAAAATGATTACATTTTCAAGAATTTTTTTTTGCTGTATACACTCCTGTAGACGTCTGGGCATCGACAAAATGATATGGTCGATGTCTTCTTGAGGCATCTCGTTCCAAGCAACTTAAATTTCATCGATCAACTGTGCTAGAGTCTGTGGAGGATGGTGCAAAGAGAATATTCTTCTTCCCATGATATCCCACACATGTTCAATGGGATTTAAATCCGGCGAACGGGGCGGCCACGCCAAAATATTAACACCAGCTTCATTAAGAAAGTTCATAGTTCGACGAGCAATATGGGGACGTGCGTTATCTTGTTGAAAAAGTACGTCTGGGCGGCCATCTAAATAAGGCAACAAAGTCGGTCGTATGACGTCTTCAACATAACGCGGAGCTATCATACTGCCTCGAATGAATACAAGAGGTGATCGACTACCATAAGCAATAGCCCCCTAAACCATTACTCCAGCAGTCCTGTGTACATGCCTCTCAATAGCAAACCTAAGATCAGGTCGTTCTCCACGGTAGCGTTGTACCCTTCTACGGCCATCATGCGTGCCTAGACAAAATCGTGATTCATCGCTGAATACGACATCGTGCCATTCTGCCTCCCAATGCTGCCGTTCTCTGCACCAGTCCAACCTTTGGCGACAGTGTCTCGCTGTTAAAGGAAGCACTAATCTTGGACGGTACGAAAGAAGCCCAAAGGATTGAATGCGGCGATATAAGGTTCGCATACTAACGGGCCTACCTTCTTCTCCAATCCATTGATCACCGATTTGACGCGTAGCTAGTAGCGAAACGGTCTCGCAGGGCTATTTGTCTTAAGCGCCGATCTTGACGTTCTGTGGTACGCCTTGGTTGACCAATTGGTCTTCTTCTTGCTCCTCTACCTTCTTCTGTCCATACCTGATACACACGTATTACAGTTGCTGCAGTGGAATCAATACGGCGGGCAATTTCGCGATAGGACATACCGACATCTCGATAAGCAACAACTCGACCCCGGTCAAAATCGCTCAAATGGTGATATTGTGGACGTCTTCGGACTCGAGGCATTTTATTTAAGTTTAACACACTCAACGGAAACACGAAAACTAAAAACATCTGTACTAAACAGCTCATGTAAATAGTTTTATCAAAAAAGAAAAAGTGAATTTTTTTTTCACAATAAATATAAAAGGCACAAGGTTGAAATTGTTATCAATGTATGCTTTAAATATAGTCACTCTGTTGCTAAAATATGAATTCAAAAAAATCATTCCTTCTTGGTGTTACGCTTCTAATGTCATTGAGTATATTTTAAAAAAAATCCTTTGAGTTTGGCTTATATAACATTTGCTACAATCATTGCACGCAATTGAATACATTTCTGAGTCTAAGTTTCATCTTCTTATGAAAATAATAGCCGGGGGAAAATTTGAGGGGAAAATTAATAGCGCGGGGAAAAATAACCTAGGGGAAAAATTGTAGGGGAAAAATGACCCCCAATGCCACTTGTGATATATCATTACAAAGGTCTTTCAATTTCTAATCAGTGGTATCAACAAAAAAAATTATTGTTACATAAAAAATGTAAAAAAAATAATTATTAAATTATAATTAATTATTAAATTATTTTTGTCAACGTTTTTTTTATATTGCGGACAGGTGCAATTTATTCAGTTAATAAATGTATTCCATTGAATCAAGTTTTGTTACTATACTGCCTTTCAAAAAAATCAGAACACCAAGTATTTATTGCACGATTTTAATAAAATTTACACAATTTGATCATGTAAACTAACTATATCGATGATCAAAAAATCAACTTGAAAAACAAAAAAACAAATGAACAAAAATTAATAATATGTTGGGCCTCCACGATTTCCCAAACACTCATTAACACGTCGAGGCATACTAGAAATCAGGCTGTCAATATCGACTTGGGGTATTTCATTTCAAACTTCGATAATTTGACCTCTAAGTTCCATTACAGTGTTAGCGGGGCGCTGTAAGTTACTTATTCTAACACCTATCATATCCCAAACATGTTCTATTGGCGATAGATCTGGAGAACGAGATGGCCAAGGTAACAAATTGATTTCGGCACTATCAAAAAATCGTCTTGTAATGGCCGCTGTGTGAGGTCGAGCAATATCTTGCTGAAAAATGGGGTTCTGCAAGCCATTTACATAGGGCACTAACACTGGCCGTAAAATGTTGTCAATATACCGAATCGCGTTAAGACTTGCTTCTAAAAAAACTAGAGGAGACCGACTACCATATGCTATCGCTCCCCAAACCATAACTCCCTGTGTAAGTGTTGTGGACGGTAGGATCTTATACCAAAACTGCGGATTCTTCTGTAAACAGTAGCCATGGATACTCTGGCCATTTAGAGCCAACCAGTCATTTCCCAATGCCTGCGACGTTGTAAATCTGTCCCTTAAAGTTGTAAGATGAAGAGCTCGATCTTCACGCTCAGTGGTGCTTCTTGGACGTCCTGATCCAAGTCTACGTCGATTCTCCCCAGCTTCGGACCATCTAGACCAGCAGCGTACGATCACCGATACACTACGGCCTACCCTTTAAGCAATAGCACGAACCGAAAAACCCGCTTCTCGCATTCCAATAATGCGACCCCTTTCAAATTCACTTAGATGATGATATTGTGCATGCCGACGAACACGGGGCATCTTTTTATATTTTACAAACTGAAACGTCAAACCACTCAGAGGCTACTTGGATATTAGAAGCAATTACATTAAAAAATCAGCAGCTCTTCATAATGGTAAAATCAAGGAAAAATACCATTAAATAGTACCCAAAACAATTGATTTTTTGATCATCGATGCAGTTCATTTACATGATCAAATTCTGTAAATTTCATTAAAATCGTCCAATAAATACTTTGTGTTCTGATTTTTTTGAAAGGCAGTATATTTTAATATTTTTTTTTAGAGTTGTCCATATTTTAATAAAACAATAGATAACTCTGATAAATATTGGATATTATTGTGTTTATCTGTGCTTTTTCATCCGAATTTGTAAAAATAAATTGTTATAATACCTAATTTGACAACAATTTTAAAATCAAATAAATTGATTTAAATTTTTTTTTTGCATTTTTTATGTAACAATAAAAATTTTAATTGATACCACTGATTAGCATTTTGAAAGACCTTTCTAATGATATATCACAAGTAGGGTCGTGCCATTTAAAAAAATGGGCAAGGGTGGCTACAGCCTGAGGGGTTGGTTGCAGAAGATTGTTATGTGGATCAAAATGGTTCCCCCTCCATATCCTAGAAACGGTTTTGAAAAATGTTCTCTAACTGTTACGGTTCCAAAGATATTCTGGCTGGCTTGTTTTCAAATTGACACCCTATATAAATAACAAAAAACCCATAAAACTATTTTTGTAAATGTGATTTAAATGAATAATAGTGCAAAAAATACTCAGAGAAGAAATAATTTCACTATGGTATATACTTGTATATTAGAAAAATCGTAGCTTGTGAGGATTATGACTATTATATAAACATTTGTCAATATTTTCTGTAACTGCCCTATTTTTTTTGAATTCTTACATGTGCGTTTTAAGTGCGTTTTTATTATTTTTTTGTTCGGGGCCAACGTAAAAATCATGTTGCGTGCTGCTCGAGAATAGCGCGCTCGACTCCGCTATACTCACCGCACACGGGCCTCGCCCGACCCTATTTTAATTGGTGGCGTCGAATAAAAAAATTAAAAAGACCCCAAAAACGCACCGGTGGAGATACGAAATTTTGAGGGTAGTTAGAGAAAACATAGAACTAATTTTTAGTGATAGTCCCAGACCTCATCGAGTTGGCATTTTTTATATAACACTTTCTAAAGTAAAAATTTATATTTAAAATATATTTCATATTCAATTTTTTTTTAACTTTTGTTATAAAATATTTAGGAACTTGATTTTTCAACCATAATATACAGTATTATGTTATAAACAATAGTGTATAATGTTATATTGATAGTACGCCTACTATCCATGTAATAAATTATTTAAGCTTGCGAGTGAAATGCCGTAAAATTGATGTTTTCTAAATGGCTCAACTTTAAGCGTTAATTGTTAATAATATAGGGGGTTAAAAAATATAAACATGCAAGATTAGAAGGGTTTCATGTATCTACAATGGAGTAGATATGTTTTTTTCTCGAAATTTTTAATTTAATTTTTTTCCTCCAAATTCCCCCCTTGACGCTCGCGCTCGGATTTGGCACATTGTGGGGCTCCCTCTGTTTGATGTGCTTGCGGTCCAACCGGCGTGGTAGGCGATCGGGCGTTCTTACTCGCGCGGGTGGTGACACCCTACAGCGCGCGCTTTCTTCGATTTGGGTCCTACCGAGCCCGGGCTCCCACACACCCCCTTCCTAGTGATGGAGTCACATTTGGAAGCGAACTGTCTTTTTGATGGTTCTTCCGGACCGTGTCGTAGTTGTTGCTGTCGTTTTGGTTTGCTCGTTTGTTGGTCGATTTGTGTCGTCGGGGAGGTTTTCTATGAGAGCTGGTTTGATTCTTTCCGTGGACACCGTGGTTGGTTGATTATCTTTCCTTATCGTCACCGTCCTGTTATCCCATTTGATTACTTCATACGGGCCCTCGTACGGGGGCTGCATTGATTTTCGCATTACGCCTGTTCTCACAAACACGTGTGATGACTTCCCTACGTCTTTGAAAACGAACGGTTTCGTTTTTTATGATTAAATGTCTGCGTGGGTTTGCTTGTTTGGAGGATGGATTTTCTTCAGTTGCGTTGCGTAATTCTCCGGTTCGATTCATTGTTCGTTGGTTTGGCTGCTAACAGCTCTCCGGGTAGTCGCAGCGTTTCCCCATAAACCAACTCTGCTGCTGTTGCTTTGATGTCCTCCTTTCAGGCTGATCGTATTCCTAGCAAAACGAGGGGTAGTGCGTCGATCCATGATTCTCCCTTGTGGCACATCAGTGCAGCTTTTAACTGCCTATGGAATCTTTCTACTAGCCCATTTGCTTGCGGGTGGTAAGCCGTCGTCCTTATTCGTTTAAAACCCAATAGTTGGTCCGTTGTTACCCTGAGAGGTGAGCCATATCTAGCTATCCAGTGCGTGACAAATACACTGGCTAGTGTTACCGGCGTGTCATTTTGACACGTCGTAACACGTTTAATTTTTATATCGCGACTATTTTTTATTCAATTTAACATCAGACCTCATTGCATTTCTTTTCTTTCAATTTACATAAAAATTAAGCTCTCATTTTAATCAGAAAATCTGTTAAGTTCGTAAAGGAATGTTTGCCCTTTGTATTGTATAAATCCAGGGCCATAAAACGGGAAACCGGCAACGTATTTTCGGGAAAGATAATAAACCTTTCCAAAAATTCAAATAACTTTAATCCACAAATTCGGCTGAAACAGATCAAAGTTTATTATTTTACTCCATATTATTGTATATAATATGTTTCATAATATCGCGTTCGACTATTAATTTGATTATTTCAAAACGCTCATAAACAATAAGCCAATCTATTATCCACCAACAGTCATAATCGTATTAATATTCTTTTTTTTTTACTGTCATTTTTTAACTTTGGAAAAATATAGAACAGTATTTTGATCAAGTCTAGAAGTGTCACTCTCAAATCCATTGTCGCTCAAATGATGCTCGACCAATCAGCGTCGAGCGAGCAATCAAGCAATGGGGATTGAGAGTGATCACCCAAGCCAAGGGGTAATCAATGGGTAAGGGGAGTAAGCATCCCTACCACATCCCCAACCAATGAGGTAAGAGTGAAGATACCCTTCCAGGGCTCTGCTACCCCCAACTTACCTCTTGGCGAATTTTCTGGCTATAAAATAGCACTACAGCCAGAAAATAAGGCAGTATTCGAAAAGTCTTCAACAGTCTACATTAAGTTCTTCACTCTTTGAAGTTTACAGCTAGTCAGTTTTTGTTGTTGTAAGTGTGAGTTTGTTTTGGTGGTGTACAGATCGACGATGTTTGTTTTCTTTTATGAGATTTTTTTTTGTTCATTAAAATGTTATTAAACGTGTTTGTGTAAAGATAAATTTTGCTTCACTTTTAAATAATTTTCAATTCACTAATATTTTTTTTTTCTGTTGCTCTTTTTAAATTCATTTAACCTATTTTTTTGTCTTCTTATATTTTATTGATATTTCTTGTTTGTATATCACTGAATATATTTAATATTATTGTTGATTTAAAAAGAGCTTACTATTTTATTATTACATATCATAAAATCCTAAAAAAAATCTCTTGTGAGTGGTTCCTGACGAGGAAAACAGAGTAAGTATTAAATATTTTATTTGTCTGAGCTAACGGAACCTGATATGGTTTCGACCGGAAGTGGCATGTGTCTTAAGTTTATATTAAAATTGAAATATTGTTTAAAAACCATGCACTGCCACCCCCCCCGGTTCGAGCGCCCCGTTACAATTGGCGCCCAACTCTTTTGGTTCGAGAATACCTACGACCCTGAATTTATATATAATATTTGTTTTCACTAAGTACTAATGTTCAATTCATCGTAAAATTATTTAATTCAAATTTGCGTTGATTTAATTGCTCCTTAACGTTTCCATACAGCTCGTGCTATATATTGTTCCAGTACGTACCTCATAATACTCAAAAGTTTTACGTTTAAATATCTAGTGTAGTTTTCTGCTAAATATTAGGACTCCTATTAGACTGTCATTGTAGTTAGAGTATAAATTATTCGATTTCTATCTCTATTTTATTATTTTGTGTGGCTTATCAGATACACGTTGTTGTTCGGTTGTAACATATTCGAAAATTCTTTGTTTGTTATTTATTGTTATTAATTGTTAATTGATTCTGTATACAATTTCAAACATTTAAAAAAATTGATTGCGCTGCCTACCCGCTAGTTTACTAATTGTTCTTTACAAAATTTCTAATTTTTAATTTTGGATTATTTTTGCATTTTTAAATTAGTTAAACTGAAATATTTGATTTCTCATTTATCCAATTAAACTCTTTGTGATTTTAATAGTAATCCATCTATTTAAATTACTTTAACCAAACTTTGTTTTAGCTTTTGTAAAAACTCAAATTGTCCTTATAAAAATCGCATAGAAATTAAACTTGTTACTTTTTTTTCGTGATACGTAATTTAGATCTACTAAATTACATCATATATCATAATTCAATCGGGTTAAGGTACTTTTTCTTTTTAAAAATATAAGTTGTTGAGATATTTCTTTTATAGTTTGATAAGTTATACGGGGCCGCAGTGACAATCAATTTTATAGTTTTCTGTCAATTAATTAAACAAGCGAAGTAAATTCAATAATGTGTTTTTCCACCGCCATTAATTTCACAACCAAATTTGGGGATAAACGGCCTACCGCCGCCACCAGATTCGAGGACCATGCCGAACGTTTTCCACCAATCCGCCCCTGATTTAAGAAATCAGGTAAACTGCCCTGATATCAATCATCGCGATTTTCGCTCGTGGCTGGATGCCAGATTCGATAGAGATTTCCCCGCCCAGCGAAGATACGAGGACAATTATCAACTCTACGATGGCAGAGGACGTGGATACGAAGGACATTACAATTTTATCGCGAAGAACGCGAACAAAGACGACTAGCAGACGAGGCTCGAATAGAAGAAAGACAGAGACAATTTACTGAATTCACGCGAGGAATGCAAAGATACGATCACTCACACCAAGAACGATTCAATAGGAAAAACCCAAAACCATTCTTAGAATCGTTAGAGAGAAAATTTCAGGGCCTAGGCCTAAGTGACCGCGAAAAAAATGCGCGCACCCTGGCGCGTATGGATCCGAAGGCAATAGACGAATACGGATGCTATTTCCAAGAAGATTCTTCGTGGGAATCCGTGAAGAACTTACTGTGCAATGCTGTCGAGGAAATGGTAAAACTTCTAACGCAGAAACAAGGAAATCGTCCACATGGTGCATTTGCTCTGCGGAAAAAGCAATTATTTAACCGTCATTTTCTACGCGATTCGGAGGAATATAAATCCATCGTGATATGGCGATTATCATCAAATGAATTAAAGACTTCAAACCGTCAACTGTGGAGGAATTTACAACAAAACCCGCGCGATTATCACTATCATCAATTAACATACCGACAGTTCCACGTGTTTCGCCAAACCGACGTGAATGTAATAATAATTCACCGCGACATAGAGGAAATACCGGTCCGTATCCAGCACAACAACAATCATCACCTCAGAACAGATCACAAAATAATAATAATCGCCGACGCTATCACGATCAAGCCGCCCGCCGTTACGAAGCTGAACGTCGAGATACTCGCAGACACCTTACATACGAACGTCGTGATGACAGGAATACCGCCAATAATCACCAACAGAATGTTCGAAGCCGCGAATACGAGAATAAGCCACGTTCTCCGCGCAAAATACATTCGCAAGGACCGCAACCTCGACAACCACCAAACAATCAAGGAAGAACGAGCCTGAAACAAATTCAAACAGCTGGAAATAAGCGGATGCCAGATCTATGCCAAATATGCCATGAAGGTAACGCCGCAGCTGCGAATCAAAACCGCGGCTCATAGATCAAAAGCGTAACCAACAGAGACCACGAAGACGACCCCGCTCGAATATACGAACCCCAATATCTACTACGACCCAATCAGACGAAATACGTGTTACCCTCCTGGACCTGTTCTAACAGCCGCACCGCGAAAATACGAAGCCTTAGCAGTGGTACCGATTATAATTAATCAAACAAATATGAATGTCTCCTCGATTCTGGCGCTACGCAGAATTACGTTTGACCAGATTTGGCATCAAATATTATTCCAGTACAACTGAAGACAAACCTTGCCAAAAGCGACACCACCGCCGACGTAACAGGCATCACTCAACTTCGATTCACCTTGGGTAACGTAGAGTACAACGAAGAGTTATTTGTGATGCCCGATTTGTGCTACTACTGCATCCTTAGATTAAGTTTTTTTAAGAAGCACGAGGCAATCATCGATTTTAAAAAGAAATGTGTACATTTAGGCACAGGCCTGCGCCAAACTATTCATTGGGCGGAAAATTCAAGAAGAAACATGAAAACTGTATTAGAATTGGATCACGGTTTCACAGGAGACATGAAATCGCACTTCGAGGAATTAACATGCCGTTTAGCGCTGACTTTCCAACCTCGCGACCAATTCGCCGATTATCCACATTCAACCGAACACAGAATCCAGCTTATTCACCAGAACCCGATCCGATTGCGGCCGTACAGAGTAAATCCCGAAAAGAAGTAGGAAATTGATAAGCAGGTAGCAGAATTATTGGCGCAAGGTATAATTGAACCTTCCACCAGCCCCTACGCATCACCGATTGTGCTAGCGAAGAAGAAGGATAGAGACAGTAGATTTTGAGTAGATTATCGACGCCTAAACGATGCTATTGTATCAGAACCGACCCTGATGCTCGTCATCCAAGAGGCTCTTCGTGACCTAGAAGATGCTCGTATTTTTTCAACGCTAGACCTGAAGAGCGGATACTGGCAGATTCCCATGGCAGCACAATCAAAAGCTACACTGCATTTAGCACCCCGGATGGCGGACACTACCAATTGCGCGTTATGCCGTTCGGTTTAAAAAACGCTCCTGCCACCTTTCAAAGGCTCATGAGCCAAGAAGTTTTATCTTGAATGCTCGATGAGTTTGTAATAGTTTATCTTGACGACATCATCATATTTTCAAAAACAGAAGAAGAGCATCTCCGACATTTAGCCCTTGTTTTGGAACGTCTGGACCAATACAACCTTCGCCTCGAGAAAGAAAAGTGCTCGTTCGAAAAAAAAACACACTAGAATATCTTGGTCACATGGTTGATGTTGATTTTGCACGTCCACTACAAAAACATGTCCAACAGATACAAGATTATGCAACCCCGAAAACAAGACGACAACTCAGAAAATATTGATATACATTGATCGCTTGGCAAAAACTGTCGCACCCCTAAATGAGCTAACTGCCACAACGAGAGCATTTAAATGGACAGCAGAAGCCACCGCCGCGATTGCAAACCTGAAAAACAACATTAATACACCAGTACAACTTCACAGACCCGTACAAGGATTGTTATTCACAGTGCAAACAGTTGCGTCACAACTAGGGATCGCAGCCGTGTTGTATCAAGAAAGCCAAGACGGCGAAAAACGTGTTTTCAGTTTTGATTCAGCGAAATTGAATTCAACACAACGACGATAACACGTTAACGAACAAGAGTGTTTAGCATAATATATAAAATTACGAAAAAACTATTCGTGAAAATGCAAACAGTGTCTTAATTAATAAGACAATTTAAGACGATAAATATCCATTGAAACAACTACTTCCCGTGAAAATACACCTCCGGATATTGAATTATACAATGAAATATTTAAAATCTTATTTAATTTGATTTGTTACAACGCTCTATTAAAGTATATGTAACGTTTAGGTCAAATTCTCTTCAAACCAACTAACAATACAATTTAAAATGAAAGGAGAGATAGCGACAAATTAGAAGTGAAAGGACTCAGATTAAAACTAATGTCTTAGGCCATCTATAGACGCGTTTCGAGATTTATCTCTCTTCAGTATAGCTTTGCTTATGACTTTTAAAAAATTAGGCATTTTCACGAATAGTTTTTTCGTAATTTTATATATTATGTTTAAAGTGTGCAAACTATAAGAAGCGTAAGCTTATTTTCTCGAATTCAAATAGTTTTGAATTTGAATTTATCAAGAGTGTTTAGCTTTAGTGTGGGCAGACATTTTAAAGTTCGCACCGATTCTAAAGCTTTAACGTGGATTAACCGTTTCAAAGACACGAAATCAAAATTAACGAAATGGGCTCTCCAACTTCAGTCGTTCGATTTTGACATCTCCCATTGCCTGGCAAGGACAACGAACTTCCAGATATTCTGAGCAGAAATCCGGATAATATTTCTGTTACGGACTCTGCAGATTTAGAAGAAATCCTGCCACCTGCACTTAACCTGCAAGAAATTCCCCTTTCACAATTAGTGAAAGCAGCCCAAAACGCTGACGAAGAAACGCAAGATATAGCCCGAATCTTGCAGGAGGAAGAGCATGAAGACCATGAATACTACCAGGAACATTTTGAAATCGTCGAGAGATATTTGTACCTCAAGGGAAATATCAATGGAGATCGAGTTTTATTCGTCCCAGAAGAAGCTCGCGCCAGAGTATTACATGGATTACAAGACGAATCTATACACCCCGGCCGAGATAAGACTATTCAAAGTATCCGAAGTAAATACTATTGGCCCACGATTCCAGCAGACGTACGTGAATATGTTAAGTTTTGCTTAATATGTACTGCTACAAAATGAGGACCAAATCAAGTACGAGCACCCCTAAAAGCATGAATTCCCACCGCACCGTTCGACCTAGTAGGACCTCTTCCAGAAACAAGGACGAAAAAACGCAATATCCTGGTGATCACGGACTTGTTTACTAAATGGGTAGAAGCGTTTGCTGTAGGCCAAGCCCGCTCTGCAAATTTAGTACGGTTGATGGAGGGGTGTTTCATCGATTTGGTTACACAAAAGTAATCATTAGTGATAACGGACCCCAGTTTATCTCAAGAAGATGGAAAACACAATGCCGACTTTGGGGAGCGACTCCTTTTTATACCCTGATTTACCACCCCCAGGCCAACCCCACGGAACGACGCAACCAAGAACTTAAAAAGTGCCTCTGAATTCTGATGCAAGACCAGCCTGGAAATGATTGGGCGAAATATATTGAAGCAATTCTTTTTTAACTGCGAAGTCGTGCAAACTCTGCCATAGGCTTTACACCTGGACGCGCTCTTTTGGGTTACGAGTTATCCCGACCTGGCGACTACGAAATTGAACCAACCGCCCCAGCCGAAGCACCCTAGCAGGACAACCGAAAAGAACGTCTGGACGAAATCATACAAAGACAGCGGAGGTACGTACGACACTACGACGGTGCCGACAAACAGCCACTCTACGACGAAGGACAGCGGGTGCTGATTATAAATCACCCACACCGAGTTGGAGATAAGCCGCCAGCATTCGCGGCCAATTGGATCGGACCCTATGATATCAGAGAAGTATGCGATGGCCGCGTATATGTGGTCCAACGTGATGGCAACACAATCCGAGTCCACCAAGATGACATCAGAACCGCTTCGTAGTTTTTTTAAAAATGTGTACAGTTTGTGATAGACTAAAAGACTTTGACCGCAAGCTGCAAACATCCACGAGTCCTGAGGGATAGCTACGAGAAAATCCCAGCTATCTCAAACCGACGACGAGCGGATTACTCGCCGTGGCGCCCAACACTTAAAGATCCGAGAACCGAGTATTCCTGGATCAGACCAGCAGCTTCGTCAGACAAAAATTCTCCTGACCTAATGTGATTATTTATCTGATCGAAGAAACAGAGGACATCGGATCAAACTAGAGTCAGATACAAAATCCGCTGGCTTATAGACTTCAACGTATTGACAAATAAATGAAGAAATTGGATGTAAGTAATAGTTATTCATCTCGATGTAAAGTAACTTCACAAATTTTCACGGGGCCGATTGTTACCGGCGTATCATTTTAAAACGCCGTAACACTTTTAATTTTTATATCGCGACTATTTTTTATTTATTTTAGCATCAGAACTCATTGCATTTTTTTTTCTTTCAATTTACATAAAAATTAAACTCTCATTTTCATCTGTTAAGTTCGTAAAGGAATGTTTGCCCTTTGTATTGTATAAATCCAAGGCCATAAAACGATACACCGGCAACGTATTTTCGGAAAAAATAATAAACCTCTAAAAAATTCAAATTACTTTAATCCACAAATTCGGCTGAAACAGATTAAAGTTCAGCCGGACAAATTTTCCCAAAATTTGCGAACGCGACGATAACAAAGGATCAACGGCTCAAGCACAGCAAAGGACAGATTAAACCATTGCTACCGCCCGGTGTTTCAGTCCCGAAAAAACGTTGACTGTACTTATGGTACCATGAAACCATTCTTTAGGTTAGTACAGTTTACCCAAAATATTTTTGTTTTTCGTTTGCGTGGTTCAGTTTAATTAATAAAATTATATTAATTTAAATGTGGACCACGAATTATTAATTTTCCGTTTGGAACCACCGAATTACAGGTACATGAAAATCTGCTTTCGAAACGTACCTACATTATTATTTTACTCCATATTTTTGTATATAATATGTTTCATAATATCGCGTCACGTTAATAATCAAATTCGACTATTAATTTGTGACAACTTCACTAATTGTATATGTATATATTTTTTTAATTTGACTTAGACAAACATTTTATTTTCTCTGATCATTATTTATTATTTCAAAACATTCATGAACAATAAGCCAATCTATTATTCACCAACAGTCATAATCATATTAATATTATTTTTTGTTTTACTGACATTTTTTAACTTTGGCAAAATATAGAAAATTATAGGTAAGGGGAGTAAGCATCCCTACCACATCCCCAACCAATGAGGTAAGTGTGAATATACGCTTCCAGGGCTCTGCTACTCCCAACTTACCTCTTGGCGAATTTTCTGGCAATAAAATAGCACTATAGCCAGAAAATAAGGCAGTATTCGAAAAGTCTTCAACAGTCTA
Source organism: Philonthus cognatus (assembly GCA_932526585.2). Taxonomy (NCBI): domain Eukaryota; kingdom Metazoa; phylum Arthropoda; class Insecta; order Coleoptera; family Staphylinidae; genus Philonthus; species Philonthus cognatus. Next base: position 78,475,973 of record OW052243.1, on the reverse strand, counting down.
CATGAAGTAAAGAGTGAAGTTTACAGCTAGTCAGTTTTTATTGTTGTAAGTGTGAGTTTGTTTTGGTGGTGTACTATTTTATATATTAAGGTCGGAAATTTACATGTTATTTGGCTATAAGAACGAACAACGATTAATTTTCCATAATAATGAAAATAGATCTTTGAAACCTATACATATTGTACATTGAAGCTTTGCGAATAAATTGACAGTATTTTTTTTCCAAAAAAGTGGTTCTTAAATTAAATATCAGTTAAATAATGGAACACTGTCAAACGATCACACAAATCCATGGAATACTTCCATTGGAAACTATATTTCTTCTTCATATTGCTTTTATTTATTGAGGTAATTATTATAAACATAATCGTTGCTTAGAAATCTCCATAAGAGCAATGTAAAATTTGATTATGCTTTAAATAAATAGGGGGCAGTATCGTGCCTTTTTCGTGATATTTTAAAAATATACTATGATTTCTAAAAACATGTGAAAAGACATAAGATTTGATATGTAGAATTCGTGTACGATATTAGTCGCGCGGGGGCTCCTGGCTCCCGGCTCCCGACCTTGAATTGCGAATGCATTTTTTCTGACGCGGACAGTTTACTCATTATGTTTTGATACACAACAAAGGAAGACGTTGTGGAAATATTTCCTAATACATTTTGTAAATTTAATTGCATTTCTGGATTCGTGTTTTGTATAGGAATGTGGAATGCTAATAAATGCTGAGTCTGAAAAACTCCTTTTTCATTTACCAAATTGAATGTGCGGTACTCGACAATAATTAATATTTGTTTGTGATAGTAATCATTTAAATTACCTATGCAGTTGCAAATAACTTGAATTTATATTTTATGTTGCTAGAATTTAACTGTTTGTCAACAATATTTTAAATAATAATATGAAATATCGAATTCGAATCATTAATGGTGGAGGCATCTACTTCGTTAAGTAGTGTACACACCTCTTCATATAATAATTATTATTTTAATTATAAGTTTTATTTTTATTTTCTTTTTAGTGATTTATTTGAAATATAGCTTAAAATTGTGAATAAATAGTCGAATAGAATCCTAGTAGTTGCTATGAATAGTCAGTGTGTCATCTAAATTTATTAAGATACAAAACATTAATTGAATTCAATATAAGTGTTCATACCACAAAAGAAAAATATGAGGTATTTCTGACTTATTTAGTATCAATCAACCATTACTATGATCGTTCAGAAATTGGATGAGAATCGTTGTGTGAACGATGAACATATCGTTGAAACGAAAAGAGGAAATCTGAAGAAACTATAACAAATATATTAACAAATCATTAAGTGTAAGAAAGAAGAAGTCTTTAAATAATATTTAATGTTCATTATTCACATACGCATTCTTTTCAAATGTTGAATAGTCTAATAATTGTAGATTAACGGACACGGACACGGGGGGGGGGGGGTTTGATATTACATTCAAAGCTTTTTATCGGGGTTGTTTCGTGGAGTGGTTTTTCGGGGGTGTTACTTTGAAGGGTTGGTATTTCAGGGAATGATTTTTATGGAGGGGCTTTTTCGGGGGATGAATTTCAGGAATGGGTTTTTGTAAGGATGATTTTTAGGGGGGGGGGGGGAGTAGGGCTAATTTTCCAGGAATCTTTTTACATAGGGTAGTTTTTCAGAGCGTGTTTTATTCCCGTAGGTGTGATTTTTAATACAAGTTTTTACAAGGGGTGGTTTTTTAAGGTGTGGTTTTTTGAGGGAGTGGTTTTTAGGATTTGTTTTGAAGCCCGTGGTTTCATGAACGTTTTTTCTGGGGGTAATGTTTGTTAGTAGTGAAGATTCGAATTTTTATTAATTATTACTATTGAATGATTTATTTAATGAAATACAAAACAACCGTCATATCAGTAATTATTAATATTACTATAGATTAATTAGTAGTCTTGTCTATTGAGATAATAAGCGAAACATTTGTTGATAATTATTAATAGTCCAGTCTACCAAGATAATAATCAATTATTTTAGTATACTAATTAGTAATTTGCCCGACGAAATAATTGCTTAAATTAGTATATACTATTTTACCCGGTCAAATAACCGATTAAATTAGTATCTACTAATTTGCCCGATCAAATAATCGTTTAAATTAGTATATACTACTTTACCCGATCAAATAATCGCATAAATTAGTATATACTAATTTAACCGATCAATAATCGCTTAAATTCGTAATACTATTTTACCTGATCAAATAATTGCTTAAATTAGTAATTACTAATTTACCCGATCAAATAATCGCTTTAATTAGTATATACTAATTTCCGCATAATAATCGATTATATCAATATATTTCAACAATCGACTAATTACTGATTAGTATATGGATTATTCCCATCACTAATATTAATATTATTACCGACTTAATTCAGACTCCAGTTCAAAGGCACAAATTTATTATTTGTGTTGAATCGAAATCTAAACAGAATATGACTGCACTTACGATTTCTCATTTATTTTGTATAAAATTTAAAACCGTGTCCAATTAATCTACAATTATTAGAACATTCAACATTTGAAAAGAATTCCTATGTTAAGTTCTAAATTAAATTCTAGCAACGTAAAATAGAAATTCAAGTTATTTACAACTGCATAGGTAATTTAAATGATTACTATCAAAAATCAAATATTAATTATTGCCGAGTGAAGCACATTCAACTTGGTAAGTTATAAATGAAAAAGGAATTTTTCAGACTCAGCACTTGAATCAACATTTATTGGCATTCCACATTCTTATTCAAAACACGAATCCAGAAATGCATTATATTTACAAAATGTATTGGGAAATATTTCAACAACGTCTTTCTTTGTTGTGTATCAAGAACAAACGGTCCGCGTCAGAAAAAATGCATTCGCAATTCAAGGTCGGGACCCGGGAGCCAGGAGCCCGAGTCGCGACGCGAGCTTTTGGCTCCCGACTGTCGTACACGAATTCTACATATCAAATCTAATTTATTTTTACATGTTTTTAGAAATCATAGTATATTTTTAAAATATCACGAACAAGGCACGATGCTGCCCCCTATTTATTGAAAGCACAATCCAATTTTACATTGCTGTTATGGAGATTTCTAAGCTACGATTAGTTTTATTTACCATTTATTTTCGATCAATCTATTTAATACAACAAGTTTATATAAATGACCTCAATAAATTAAAGCAATATAAAGAAGAAATAATGTTTTCAATCGAAGCATTTCAAGGATTGATGTGATCGTTTGACAGTGTTCCATTATTTAATTTATATTTAATCTAAGAACCATTTTTGGAAAAAATATATACTGTCAATTTATTCGCAAAGCTTTAATGTACAATATGTATAAGTTGTAAAGTTCTATTTTCATTATTGTGGAAGATTAATCGTTGTTCGTTCTTATGGCCAAATAACATGTAAATTTCCGACCTTAAAAGTGTTTGTCTAAAGATAAATTTTGCTTCACTTTTGAAAAGTTTTTAATTCACTATTTTTTTTTTCTGTTGCCCATTTTAAATTCATATAACCTATTTTTTTATCTTCTTATATTTCATTGTTATTTCTTGTTTGTATATCCTGAATATATTTAATATTATTGTTGATTTAAAAAGAGTTTATTATTTCATTATTAAATTTCATAAACTCCCAAATAAAATCGCTTGTGAGTGGTTCGTGACGAGGAAAGTAAGTACTAAATATTTTATTTTTCTGAGCTAACGGAACGTGATAGGGTTTTGACCGGAAGTGGCATGTGAATTAAGTTCATTTTTAAATTGAAATATTGTTTAAAAACCATACACTGCCACCCCCCTACCAAAATATCATTAATGTATACGTAGCAGAAATCTAAATCGCGCAGGATTCCATCCATGAATCTTTGTGCTGCGCTTCGTCACCCAAATTGCGTGTATGCAAATTCGAAGAGTTCGAATGGTGTGGCGGTGGCTGCTTTTGGTATATCGTTTTTCGCTATCGGGATCTGGTGGTAAGCTCGAACTAGATCAATTGTTGAAAGCACTGCATCCGTCCAGCCGTTGTGCGAAATCCTCGGTATGCGGGACGGGGTATTTGTCGGGAACCGTTCTTGCGTTGAGGGCTCTATGACTGCAGGGTCGCCATTCTGCAATTCTTGCAAAATCGGGTGTTGTTTTTCGCCATTGCCGAGTGTGCTTATTCCTGCTTTTTCCGTTGGTTTGATCTGGCCTGTTGCGCTGAGATTCGGTCTACCGTCGCGGAGTTTTTTGTTACGGATGTCCGGCAGTAGTCCATAATATGACAAGAAATCGGCGCCTATTATTGCCTAGTGTACGTCTGCTATGACAAATCGCCATGGAAAATTTCTTCGCAGTTTCAAGTCCAGATTTAAATTGATCGTACCATATGTGAGTATGACGGCTCCGTTTGCTGCGTATAGGTTGTAATCGGATCAGTGCTGTTTTTGTGGAACCAAACGGCTCGGAAAAACACATACGTCTGCTCCTGTATCGACTAGTTATGGTATTTTTGATCGTTGGTCGGTGATGTACAGGCGGTGCGATGTGTTCGACGAATAGTCAGTTGTCGCCTCTACTGACTGCCCTGGTCGTTTCCCATTATCTCGAATTTGTAGGGGGGTCGACAATTGTGTGCTTTCTTGCCGAACCTAAAATGGAACCAACACGGGTGGTGATGTTAGTATATCTCGTACTTCTTTGGCAAAGCGCGGCTCCAGGTTTCCAGCTACGTACCTATATTTTGTGTCGTCTGTGGTGATTTTTGCTAATTGGAACTGGCTTTTCACTTGAGCGAACCACACTTCCGGGTCGTCGTTCCAAAACGGCGGGATGCGAGGAAGGAAGGTGTGGATGGGGGAAGAGTATGGGAACTGTGTAATGTGTGAGCGGGGGAGGGATAAGTTGAGTCATTTGGCGGAGGAGTGGGACAGGGTGAAGGAGGAATAGGTGGGAATAAGAGGAAATAGAAGAGTGACGGAATGGATGAGAGAAAAAGTAGCAAACTGCGGCTACACACAAGAAAAACAGAGAAAACATTCTTAACTTCATTTCTTTTTTTTGTGTGGGAGGGGAACATCCATTTACGGACGGAGTGCCGGACTCCCTACAGGCGGATGACTACCGACTAAAAACCCCTCCCACCTTACTGGCTTCGACTACAAGGTCATTAGCCGGTTTACTTGTCTCTTTGAAGACTTAATAATAAAACAAAAGAAGCAACTTAAACAATAAGATAAATATATAATACACAAATAAACCAAAGCCGAAAATCACAGATTTTGTGGTACCAGGGTTGTAAAGGGTCTTTTACCGATTATACACAAAATAGACAAACACACCTTAAACCTAATATCACAAGTAGGCCGGAGCCTATCATCACAGATAAGACGACATTGGGATTGTAAAGGACCCCAATGCCGGAACCAACACACACAAGATAATCACAACCTAAACCTAATATCACAAAGGACGACACTGGGGTTGTAAAATACCCCGATGCCGGAGCCTACACGAAACGGACAACACAACCTTATATCACAGATATACGGTATCGGGGTTGTAAAAGACCCCGATGCCGGATCCTAAAACTGTATACAAAACGTGCTTCAGAGTTGTAAAAAGACTCTGGAGCGGACAGACACAAAATAAAAGGTGATACCGAAGTTGTAAAGAGACTTCGATGCCACTGTACATAAATCAGACAGAACAATTAATAAATTAATAATAAATGAACACAGAAGAACATATACAAATCGCTAAAATCACTAAGACATGTTTCTACGGACCCCTTATCATTTGCCAATACGGACGCCACAGTACCACCAAGCCTCAGCCTATTTCGCTGTATAGCGTAGACTGGACAATGTAATAATACGTGCTCCACCGTTAACCGGTCGTGACATAGATGACACTCTCGCTCTTCGTCGCCGGCAAGAAGATACGAGGAGGTTAAGTTGGTATGCCCAATGCAAAGACGGCACAGGGCAACCTCCTCCCTCCTCGTAAGTGTAACCGGCGACCGCCGGGGAGTCACGGAGAGCTAATATGTTTTAGTTTGCTTTCGGAGCCATTCCAACTCTCTTGCCAATCCTCTATAATTGTCTTTTTGATGTACCCTTTAACGTCGTCTGGACGTACGGGTACATCATCTGTGCCGTCCGCTTCCGCTGCTTGACGAGCAGCTTCGTCGGCCAGCTCATTGCCCTCGATACCTACATGTCCGGAGTCCAGACGAAGACAATCGTCTTTCGCTTCCGAGACACTTCAAATATCGAGGCTTGTATGAGCTGGACCAGCGGATCGGCCGAGTATAGTGACACTAGGATGACACTCAAAGAGTCGGAGCAGATGAGAAATGAGCTATGGTGGCTATTATATATACAGAAACGAAGGGCTTGATATATTGCGTACAGTTCGGCGGTGTACACGCTGGCCGACTCGTGGAGTGACCACGAATGTGGGATGCCGTCGATAACGAAGGCAGAGCCCACACCGTGATCGGATTTCTAGCCATCTGTGTACAACCGCGGAGAGTCCGGGTATTCAGCGATAATTTGGAGGAATTGGGACCTTAAGACGTAGGGGCACATATCGCTTTTCTTGACTGAGGTCAGATCCAGCCGACACCTTACCCTTGGCATAAGCCAAGGAGGTACCTCCAGGAATCCGACCTCAAAATACCCTTGGGAGACTAAAATTAAGACTCTCCAACAGCTCCTTCGCACGGACGCACACCGGCCTACTGATGGTAGGTCTTCTAGCGTACTTTCTCTGCTGCTCTGTAATCAAAATAAAATGCCGTCGGTCCTCGCACGCATTGCCGCCGCTTATTGTAATACGAAGCGGTTGCGGCGTGCGGATAGTGGAGGGACACCCGACTCGCACCAGAGACTCGGTGCGGGACTCGTCCGGAAAGCACCTGTGGCGTACCTAATTCCGGCATGGTGAACAGCATCTAGGGCCAGACATTTGATTACGTTTAACATTTTTTTAGAGCGCTGGACCAGCTCATCGATGTGGGCCCGATAGTTTAGAGTCCTATCGAGCCTTAGCCCTAGACTTGTATCCTAGTGCCCCGGAGAGATACTGTTACCGGCGTGTCATTTTGACACGTCGTAACTCGTTTAATTTTTAATCCGTGATACAAATTTCTTCAATTTAACATCGGATCCGATTGCATTTCATTTCATTTCATTTGATATTATAAGAAAAATTAAAAGAAATGTTTTCCTTTTTGTATTGTTAATAGGGTCATAAAACAATAAACCGCCGGCGTATTTTCGGGATAGGTAATAAAACCTTTTCGGTCCAGATTAGCAAAATCTCCGAATTTCAGTTTCGGATTAACAAAATCTTCAAAGCTCAGCTGGACAAGCAATAAAACCAAAATTTCCTAATTTTTCGAAATTCCCAAATCCGTCCGATCGGGATTATTAATATCCCGAACGTGCGGATTGCGACGAACACCGGCTTACAGACAACAAAAGGAAAGATTATGCCCACTGTTACCGCCCGGTGTTCCAGTCCCGAAAATACGTCGACCCTAATTAAGGCATCGTAAAATATTTCTATAGTGTACAGTTTTAACAAAACATATTTTTCTCCAACATAATTTAATTAAACATACTCTTAATTAATTTAACTTATTCTAATCTGATGCCTTAATCGAATTTGTACATATTCATAAGTTGAAATATAATTTCAATCAGATTTTAAAATCAGTTTTCCTTTTGTATATATTTCATTAATTAACTATGTCACGTAATTTGAGTACACGCATTAATCGTGACGTTTATTTTCGAACATCATATATGTAGGTATATTTTGTATATGTATTTTTAATAGTTTAGACCAGTGGTCTCCAAACTACGGCCCGCGGGCCAAATCCGGCCCGCGACTTGCATGAATCCGGCCCGCGATTGTTTGTAATTTTTTTTGTAAATGTCATATTTTGAAATATTGTAACAATTGTTCCTTAAATTCTTTATAATTTTATAAAATGAATCGGATCTTGGCCGACTATATTATGTTGAATTATATTTGTGGCCCGCGAAGAAGATAGTTTGGAGACCCAGGGTTTAGACAAACATTTTTATTTTTAACATTTCATTTTAAATTCATGAAAGTGCTAAAAGAGCACCAGACCGTCAATCAGCGCTCCACCAAAAACAAAAACACCAAATAGTACACAAATGTACAAAATTAATAGACTAAGCAAATTATAAAAATATTTGAAAATATTCGTATAATTTGCAAAATCAGAGACGTGTCACTCTCAATTCCGCTGTTGCTAAAATGACGCTCAGCAAATCAGCGTCGAGCATTGGATCAGCCAATGAGAATTGAGAGTGATCATCCACGCCAAGGGTTAACCAATGGGCCTCGGGGAGTAAGCATCCCTACCACGTCCTCAACCAATGAGGTAAGGGTGAAGATACCCTTCCAGGGCTCTGCTACCCCCATCTCATCCCCTGGTGAATTTTCGGGCTATAAGGTCGCACGACGGCCAGAAAATATTCAATATTCTCTCAGTATTCAAAACGTCTTCAAAAAGTATTCTTCGAAGTATTACCCATGCAAGTGTTTTCAAAGTGTCAAGTCAAAGTGGTGTTTTTGGTGGTTACCAATCGACGGTAATTTCAGTTAATAGTTCTTTTGAATTTATGAGATTTTAAATCATTATTATTTAACTTGTTTGTCTAAACATAATTTTTTTTTGTAAAATTATTCTGTTGTAACGTGAGTTAACAACGTTTTCACTTTTACTTTTAATGAGTAATTTAGGAAAAAGGTAAATTTTTATTAATGATGCACACAGATTCAGGTTTAACTTAAGACTGCCTTTTATTCGTCTATATACAAAATGTCTGCACGGATGTGCATTAAATAAAACGATTTTGCGCACAACATAATTATTTGGCGAGAATTATTATACATTCAAATATCTCTACATATTCCATCTCTTAATCAACTTTTTTTTTTAACTTTATATTTGTTGTAACTGTTTGATTTTTTTTAATTTATTATTTATTGTTGAATTTTAAAGAGAGAGTTTCTTTTTTTTATTAAATTTTAATTGAATCTCATAAATTCCCCGAGTGAAAAAGTGGTTCGAGACGAAACGATTCAAAACATGGTAAGTTTACAGTTTTTTTTTCTAATTGAGCTAACGGAACGTGATAGGGTTTCGACCGGAAGTGGCATATGTCGTAATTTAATTATTTAAATAACTCAAGTATAATTTATTATTTTTCTCAAAAATACATATAAAGGCAACCCCGGTTCGACCGCCCCGTTACAATTGGCGCCAAACTCGTTTAGTTCGAGTACGCCCACGACCCTGTATATTTTTATTTTATTGAGTTTTGTTTCGTACATAGCCTATATATACTAAAATAATTGTTAACTTGCTGACGTAAATTTAATGTAACGTACTAAAAGTTTGTAATTGTTTAAAATTCAAATTTTAAAGTCATTAATTTATATTGCATTAGCTTACATAAATCAGCCACTAGACAATTTATTTTGTATACTCACTAATATTTTCTTTTCAGAATTAGTGAAATATATTGTGTTTCGTACTGTTATTTTGTGTCTAATAAGTTTTATTCTCAGCAATTTTAATCATGGTATTCACAGCAATGTGTGTATTTTTTTTTTTACTGTGAAATATTTCGTTTGTTTCTAAAATTTTGTTTCCGAAAGTTTTTAGTTTTTGATTTTTAATTTTTGTTTACTTGAGCATTTCAGTTTTAACGCAATTTAAAGTAAATTCTCGAGAAACTAGACGGGGACGTTACATAAAACCACAAAAATTAATTCAATTCTAAACACACCTAGACGGGGACGAAACGTCTGTATTATTTACATTAATTTAAAGTGTAATTATACTAAATAGAGAAAAACAAACGAAATAGTTTTAACCATGGTACACGCGATCGATGGCGAAAACACAAGCCGGATATGACAGCCTGAACAATTCTATCATCGAGATAGAAAACCCGCAAAGAACCACCACTCAATCACCACCACCAAACACACAAATAAGTGCACCACCACCATATAAAACACACAAACAGGTGCTCCACTAAACACGGAAAACACACGACCCGACTCCAGGACTTCACTCAACGCTGGTAACCATTTTATCCCGCAAAATGATTTAGTCGACGAAGACACGTCGAGAATTCCCGCGGAAGACCGACAAGCCCACGCGGAAGTTTACCAGCAGCCCCGCGATTACAGGAGTTGCGATTATTATCCCGTCCACGGCGAATCCGGATGATTTCCGCCTATGAGATACGAGGATAATTATCACCCTTACGACAGAACAAGACATCCTGGTGACGCATATTACCCCCACGCCGAATACCACCGCTACGATCGTAGCTTCATGGACCGCGAATATCAAGAATATCTCCGGGAACGCGAAGAAAAACTGCGGATTGATGAAGTTCGCAACGAACAGCGTGAAAGCTAATTGATTGAAGCTTTACGTGGATTGAAGCGCGACGATCCCATCTACATTGAGAAATTTGATAGGAGAAACCCGAAACCATTCCTTGACTCACTGCAGAAAGAATTTCATGGACTCGGATTATCAGATCGAGAGAAAAATCTCCGCACGTTAGCCCGCATGGATCCGCAGCTCATACCGGAATACGGGTTTTACTTTCAAAAGGATATGCCGTGGGAAACCGCCTAGGACCTTCTGTGCAGCGCTGTCGACCCCAACGTCATTCGGTACGAAGAGACTATTGAATTGCTAACTCAAAAGCAAGGCAATAGCTCGTCTGGTGCCTTCGCCATGAGAAAACAGTTGCTGTTTAATCGACATGGCAAGACTGATTCCGAAGAATACAAAACGCTGATAATGTGGCGGTTGTCATCAGATAGACTGAAGTCTGAATTAGTGTCGAAACCGCCAACCGTCGAGGAGTTTGTTAAGAAATCCGTTCGCCTCTCCTTAACAAACAGTATGCCAACAACGTCAACAACGCAAATCAATCGATCAATCAAGACTTAGTACAAAAGCGCGATAAAAACGAAGAAATCCCGTTGCTGACGCCAGTTTCTGCTATTGCGCCGCGAAAAAAGCAAATTTTAGCTGTGGTCCCAATTCGCGTAAATCGTAAAACATACGAATGCCTTCTAGATTCCGGCGCAACAGAAAACTACGTGCACCCACATTTAATATCTACAATGAAGCCAATGAAATTAAAAACTGTCCTTGCCAAACGCGACGCCACCGCTGAGATCACAGGAATCACAACTCTTCAATTCATCTTGGGCAATATGAAATATGAAGAAGAATTATTCGTGATGCCGGACCTTCGTTACCACTGTATCCTCGGAATGAGTTTCTTCAAAAAGCACGAAGCTATAATCGATTTTAAGAAGAACTGCATTCATTTAGGCACAGGCCTACGCCAAACAATTAATTGGACTGGAAACACAGGCAGTGCTAACAAGGATATACCATTGGACCTGGACCATGACTTCATAGGTAATACGAAATCTCAGTTCGAAGAGCTAACACGAAGATTCGCCCTGACTTTTCAACCTCGCGACCAATTCGCCGATTTTCCCCACTCAACGGAGCACCGAATCCAGTTGAAAAACCAGAACCCAATCCGATTACGACCGTACCAAGTTAACCCTGCGATAAAACAGGAAATTGACAAGCAAGTTACTGAACTTCTAGCTCAAGGAATTATTGAGCCTTCGACGAGCCCGTATGCTTCGCCGATCGTGTTAGTGAAGAAGAAAGACGGCGAGAGTAGATTTTGCGTTGACTACCGACGCTTAAACAACGCTACTGTGTCCGAACCAACACCGATGCCAGTTATCCAAGAAGCTCTTCGCGATTTAGGAGATGCGCGAGTTTTTTCGACCTTGGACCTGAAGAGTGGATACTGGCAAATCCCCATGGATGCACAATCTAAACGGTACACCGCATTTAGTACTCCGGACGGCGGACACTACCAGTTTCGCGTTATGCCGTTTGGTTTAAAAAATGCACCTGCGACATTCCAGAGGATAATGAGTCAAGAAGTGTTATCAGGAATGTTACACGATTTCGCTATAGTGTATCTTGACGACATAATAATCTTCTCCAAGACGCAAGAAGAGCACCTTTGTCACTTAGCCCTAGTATTGGAGCGCTTGGATCAGTACAACCTTCGGCTCGAAAAGGATAAGTGTACTTTCGGGAAGAGCACTCTGGAATATCTGGGACATATGGTGGATGTTGATGTTACGCGCCCGCTAGTGAAACACATTCAACAGATCAGAGATAACCCCATCCCGAAAACGAGACGACAATTGAGAAGATATTTAGGCCTCTGCAATTGGATCCGTCAATATGTCGATCGCTTCGCGGAAACAGTCGCGCCGTTAAACGAATTAACAGCAACAACACGCCCGTTCAAGTGGAATGCCGAAGCCACTGCAGCAATGCGAAATCTCCGACAGAAAATTCAAGAGCCACTACTGTTACACCGACCAGTACACGGATTGCCCTTCACCGTACAAACCGATGCGTTGCAACAAGGAATTGCCGCCGTGCTATATCAAACGAGTGAAAATGGGGAAAAATGTGTGATAAGCTTCGACTCGGCGAAATTTAATGCTACACAAAGGAAATACCACGTCAACGAACAGGAGTGTTTTGCATTAGTATGGGCGCTGCAACGCTACCGTCCGTTGCTTGAAGGTAGACATTTTAAAGTTCAAACCGACTCGAAAGCTTTAACGTGGCTCAACAAGTTTAAAGACACAAAATCGAAACTAACGAAGTGGGCAAGAGCTTTCTGTAACTGGAATGTCATCTAGATTTCTGATGAGTAGGTCTGGGAGACGTACAGCACGAAGAATTTGAGCATTATGAAGATAATTTTGAAATCGTCAACGGTTATCTTTATAATAAATCAAATCGCGACAGAGACCGTGCTTTATTTGTACCGGAAGAAGCCCGCACCAGAGTACTCCATGCGTTACACGACGAGTCCATTCACCCCGGCCGAGATGAAACAATACACAGCATCCGTAGCAAATATTATTGGCCAAATATAGCAACAGAGGTACGTAAATACATTAAATTTTGTCTTATCTGTACAGCTACAAAACGAGGACCAAACCAGGCACGAGCCCCCATGAAAGCCTGGATTCCCACCGCACCCTTCCACACGGTTGCCGTCGACTTGGTGGGACCACTTCCCGAAACTCGGACCAAGAAACGGAACATCCTAGTAATAACTGATTTGTTTACTAAATGGGTTGAAGCATTTGCTGTTGGCCAGGCCCGTGCTTCAAATTTAGTTAGATTAATGGAAGAGCATGTGTTCCAACGTTTCGGTTACCCCAAAGTAATCATAAGCGACAACGGCCCGCAGTTCATTTCAAGAATATGGAAGACTCAATGCTGCCGTTGGGGAGCAACTCCCTTCTATACCCCCATTTACCACCCCCAGGCCAATCCCACGGAACGTCGGAACCAAGAGCTGAAGAAGTGCCTCAGAATAAAAATGCAAGGCGAGCCAGGAAATGATTGGGCCAAACACATACAGCCCATTCTTTTACAGTTACGTACCCGCGCCAACGCCGCCACTGGCTTCACGCCAGGACAAGCTCTCCTGGGATACGAACTACCACGCCCTGGTGATCATGATGTCAAGCCAGCTCGTCCAGCCCAAGCCCTACAACACGACGATCGCGAAGAACGACTTGATGAAATTAGAGGCAGGCAGTTGAGATACTTTAGACGATACGATCGTGCCGACGAAGAGCCGCTGTACGAAGAAGGTCAGCAGGTGTTCATCAGAAATCACCCGCACCGAGTTGGTGACGTGCCTCCAGCATTTGCAGTGAAATGGATCGGTCCCTACAACATCCGGGAAGTATGTGCTGGACGCGTTTACGTAGTGGAATGCAACAGAGATATTATCCGTGTCCACCAAGATGACATGAGACCAGCGATTCGCCGTGAGTTCCCGCCCCTGCAACCCCAGAGATGACGACGAGGATCCCCATCACCGCCTCGAACACCCGAACAAGTTGATGCAGAGGATTCCGAAGACATCGATGATCCTGGAACCCCCGAAGTAGTGCCGCGTTAGAGACACCACCCACAGTGCCTAACAAGATGCGCATCTAAGACAATTTCACGAAGTCCCGCGCCTTAGGCCACATACCGGTTGGTCTCAGAGACTTCGGGCGTTTAGTATGTAAGTGTAGTTTAATAATTAACTAACGCCAAGTGACCGTCAAAGTTTCGCGCCTTAAATCACAGACCGGTTGATTTAAGAGACTTCGGGCGTTAGTGCATAAGTTTAGTGTAGTGTAAATATGTGTAAGTTCACCCTACGGTATAAGGGTTACATCAAGAGATATGCCGTGACGCCGGACAGCAGAAGCTGTTTTAAACAATGAAGAACATCTCCATTCAACCTGACACAGCGAAGCGGAAACGTCTCAAAATCACAGGCGTCGAGACGCTACATCGCCGCCGTCAGCCCTCATCAGGAACGAGATTCAGTGATGTCACACCACTGCAATTTCGGGAATATGCTATGACCGAATCCCGGCTATTCCAAACACAGGAGCGAGTTCCAGTGATGCAAGATCTCCACTGAACTCGGGAATATGCCATTACCGAATCCCGGCTATTCCAGACGACCACAACAGGAGCGAGTCCCAGTGATGCCACATCCCCACTGAACTCGGGAATACGCCATAACCGAATCCCGGCTATTCCAAGCAACACACAGGAACGAGATTCAGTGATGCCACATCTCTACTGAACTCGGGAATATGCCATGTCTGAACCCCGGCTATTCCAACGACCAGCAACAGGAACGAGTCCCAGTTATGCCACATCTCCACTGCAATCTCGGGAATACGCCATGACCCAATCCCGGCTATTCCAGACGACTACAACAGGAACGAGTCCCAGTGATGCCATATCCCCACTGAACTCGGGAATATGCCATGACCATATCCCGGCTATTCCAACCAACAGGAACGCGACCCTAATACCGTCGATTCCAGCCCCAGCCCCACAGGAACGAGATCAAGTGACACGAATCTCCACTTGGACCTCGGGAATCCGAATCCCGGCTATTCCAAACAGAACCGTAATAGCCTTATGAAGAACTCGGCTATCCCAAACCGACGACGAGCGGATTTCTCGTCGTGGCACCCAAAAGCAACCGTCGCACCTATGGACCAGAAGCAAACCTACTCAGCCATTCTAGTTGACTCTGTAGCTCAAAGCCAGTAAAGTCCAGACCCTGAACAAGAGGATATGGATCGTGCGCCAGACGAACAATATCCTGGCGTAACGGAACAAGATTCACTTCGGCTGCTGTCCAATGGTTGCATTTCCGACCCTGAACTTGACGCATCTACGTATAGTAAGTTATAAACCTAGATGTAAACGAACTTCATGTATTTTCATGGGGCCGATTGTTACCGGCGTGTCATTTTGACACGTCGTAACTCGTTTAATTTTTAATCCGCGATATAAATTTCTTCAACTTAACATCGGATCCCATTGCATTGCATTTCATTTGATATTATAAGAAAAATTAAACGTAATTTAATTCGAAAATCCGTTAAGTTCGTAAAGAAATGTTTTCCTTTTTGTATTGTTAATAGGGTCATTAAACAATAAACCGCCGGCGTATTTTCGGGATAGGTAATAAAACCTTTTCGGTCCAGATTAGCAAAATCTCCGAATTTCAGTTTCGGATTAACAAAATCTTCAAAGCTCAGCTGGACAAGCAATAAAACCAAAATTTCCTAATTTTTCGAAATTCCCAAATCCGTCCGATCGGGATTATTAATATCCCGAACGTGCGGATTGCGAAGAACACCGGCTTACAGACATCAAAAGGGAAGATTATGCCCACTGTTACCGCCCGGTGTTCCAGTCCCGAAAATACGTCGACCCTAATTAAGGCATCGTAAAAAATTTCTATAGTGTACAGTTTTAAAAAAACATATTTTTCTCCAACATAATTTAATTAAACATACTCTTAATTAATTTAACTTATTCTAATCTGATGCCTTAATCGAATTTGTACATATTCATAAGTTGAAATATAATTTCAATCAGACTTTAAAATCAGTTTTCCTTTTGTATATATTTCATTAATTAACTATGTCACGTAATTTGAGTACACGCATTAATCGTGACGTTTATTTTCGAACATCATATATGTAGGTATATTTTGTATATGTATTTTTAATAGTTTAGACAAACATTTTTATTTTTAACATTTCATTTTAAATTCATGAAAGTGCTAAAAGAGCACCAGACCGTCAATCAGCGCTCCACCAAAAACAAAATCACCAAGTAGTACACAAATGTACAAAATTAAAAGACTAAGTAAATTATAAAAATATTTGAAAATATTCGTATAATTTGCAAAATCAGAGACGTGTCACCCTCAATTCCGCTGTTGCTAAAATGACGCTCAGCAAATCAGCGTCGAGCATTGGATCAGCCAATGAGAATTGAGAGTGATCATCCACGCCAAGGGTTGACCAATGGGCTTTGGGGAGTAAGCATCCCTACCACGTCCTGAACCAATGAGGTAAGGGTGAAGATACCCTTCCAGGGCTCTGCTACCCCCAACTCATCCCCTGGTGAATTTTCGGGCTATAAAGTCGCACGACGGCCAGAAAATATTCAGTATTCTCTCAGTATTCAAAACCTCTTCAAAAAGTATTCTTCGAAGTATTACCCATGCAAGTGTTTTCAAAGTGTCAAGTCAAAGTGGTGTTTTTGGTGGTGACCAATCGACGGTAATTTCAGTTAATAGTTCTTTTCAATTTATGAGATTTTAAATCATTATTATTTAACTTGTTTGTCTAAACATATTTTTTTTTTGTAAAATTATTCGATCTCTTAATCAACTTTTTTTTTTAACTTTATATTTGTTGTAACTGTTTGATTTTTTTTAATTTATTGTTTATTGTTGAATTTTAAAGAAAGAGTTTTTTTTTTATTAAATTTTAATTGAATCTCATAAATTCCCCGAGTGAAAAAGTGGTTCGAGACGAAACGATTCAAAATATGGTAAGTTTACAGTTTTTTTTCTAATTGAGCTAACGGAACGTGATAGGGTTTCGACCGGAAGTGGCATATGTCGTAATTTAATTATTTAAATAACTCAAGTATAATTTATTATTTTTCTCAAAAATACATATAAAGCCAACCCCGGTTCGACCGCCCCGTTACAATAGTCCGGGGTCCCGGTGTGGATTTCTGAGTCTACAAAAGTGGACGCATAAGGTTTTCGTTCCAAAGAAACGAAAATCTCTGGACTCAGCATCGCTGTTCACCTTGTCGATGACCACTTGAAGTTGACGATTTATGGCGTTGATAGTATCTCCCGCCATGTATATTACTAGGTCATCGACATATAGACATTTTTTACAGGGGAATTTACGGATGCAGCGATTTCATTTACGGCGATTGCAAATAGTGTGACACTGATAGTAGAACCTTGGGGAATCCCGTTCTCCAGCACAAATTGTGCTGATTCGGTGTTCCCAATTTTCACTCTAAACGAACGATTAGACATAAGAGGCATAATTGATAAAAAGAGGCAGACGGCCCCTAAATCCCCATTCATGTAACTTTTGGAGAACTCCGTACCTCCAAGTCATGTCATATGCCTTCTCTAGGTCGAAAAACACCGCTACGAGGTGCTTTCTCTCTAGGAAGGCATCTTGGATGGAGTTCTCCAGGCAGACTAATTGGTTAACGGTACTGTGGTACTTTCTGAACCCCGCCTGGTACTTTGCCAGGAGACCATTCGTCTCCAGCATCCATTCCAGACGGTTGTTGAACAATTCTCTCCAAGACTTTTCCCAAGCAGCTCGTAAGTGATATAGGCCGGTAACTGTTGATGTTTGTGGAGTCCTTACTCAGTTTAAACAGAGCCAGTACAGGGGCGACTTTCCAGCGGCTGGGGTAGACGCCCCTATCCCACATCATATTATAGATGGCCAACAAATACTTCCTCATACGTGAGGGAAGTTGTCGGACTATCTGATATGGGGTGTCGTCTGGACCTGGGGCTTTAGACTCGCCCATCGATCCAACTGCCTCTTCAAATTCTTCCGAAGAAAACGAAGAATTATAACATAAGGACCCCGTCGAGGAGAAATCTAGAGGGACTTCTTGATTACCCTTTTCACCCTGGAACGACGTTTCGTAGTTACGAGAGCTACTAGCCAAGCTAAAGTTAGACGCTATTGCATCCGCTATTTCTAGTGTGTCGACAATTTCACGCCCATCAACTTTGAGGATGGGTGCTACCGCTGGGAATTTCTTCCCAGCTATTGCACCCACCTTTTTCCACACCTCACCAATAGGTGTTGTGGGCGTGATCGCCGACACGTAGCTCTCCCACGATAACCTTTTGCTTTCAAGAATAGTACGGCGCGCTATAGCCCGCCGCTTCTTGAAAGCTGTCAGGTTTTTCCGGGTGGAGGCTCGCTTAAACTTATTTAACGCCCTCTTCATCTCCTCTATAGCCACTTTCACTTTACGGTTACACCAGGGAACAGGTGGACCGGCCATTATCCCGCTAGACATGGGAATGTGTCTAGATGCTGCTGCTATTACCCGTTCTGTAAAGTCTTGCACGGTGGTCTCGACATCGTCACTATATGACGTAGGCGGATTAAGACTGGCTTGAAAACCAAGCCAGTCTGCCTTGTCGAGATAACATCTCCGAGGGACAGATTGTCTCACTCGTCTGACGATGGTTTTAACAGCTATCAGAAAATGATCGCTGCCATGCATATCATTTAAGACTTGCCACGTAAGACCAGTGGCTAAACGGAGGGAACAAAGAGAGAGATCGATCGCCGAAAACCCTTTGGCGCTCAAATGTGTTGAGGATTCCGTGTTGAGGAGGACCGCATCTCTCTGATCGAGAAGATCCTCGATCAGGCGACCGCGGGGATCCCTCCTCTGGGAGCCCCATAGTAGACTGTGGGCGTTAAAATTTCCCACTAACATATACGGCGGGGGGAGCTGATCGATTAACTCGGTGAAGTCTGCCATTGTCCAATCGAATTCAGGGAGGTAAACGGTGCAGAGAGTGGTTTTCAGGGGATAAGATATGCGGACTGCCAGTGCCTGGAGCCTCGTTCTGAGATGGACCTCCTCATAAGGGAGGTCATCTCTCAGAAGGATGGCGACACCACCCTTGGCTCGTACGTCAGGCACGACATCCTTTCTCACGACCGAAAAAACACGTAGCTGAAACATATCTTCCGGCTTCAAATGTGTCTCTTGCAGACACACGCAAAACGGCGTGTGCCTTGCCAAGAGTAGTTTCAGATCGTATAGTGTTTTCTGCAACCGTTACAATTCCACTGAATTAGATGTTCAGTCATTTTTATTCAGGAAGTTTAGACGACACAAATAATAAGTAAGAAATAAATAACACTAAGAGAAACAAAAAACAAGTGAAATCGGAGTTGTAAAAGGCTCCGATGTGAGTACAAATACAATAAAACCCTAAAACTAA
This sequence comes from Philonthus cognatus, assembly GCA_932526585.2. Taxonomy (NCBI): domain Eukaryota; kingdom Metazoa; phylum Arthropoda; class Insecta; order Coleoptera; family Staphylinidae; genus Philonthus; species Philonthus cognatus. The sequence continues at coordinate 78,456,406 of OW052243.1, read as the reverse complement.
CGATACAGATAGCACCGAAGTTGTAAATGACTTCGGTGGCAGGACAAATACAACAAAAACCTTAATACTAGTATCACAGTTGACATCGGAAGTGTAAATCACTCCGATGCTAAAACAACTACAACAAATGACCTTAAAACTAGTATCACAGATGGCATTGGAGTTGTAATATGCTCCAATGCCAGACCGAATACAGTAAAACCTAAAAACTAATATCACAGATTGTGCCGGCGTTGTAAAAGACTCCGGCGGCAGGGCAAAAACAATAAAAACCTTAAAACTAATATCACAAATGGCATCGTAGTTGTAAACGTCTCTGATGCCAAAAACAAGAAACACTAGAGTCATAAAAAACTTCAGTGCTAAAACGGACACAGCACTAATTTTAAACCTATTATCACAGATTATAGTGAAGCTGTAAAGGACTTCAGTAAGAAAACAAGCACAAGTTAATGACAAAATAGTAAAAATAAATGTGAATAAATAAATAAACATCAAAAGCAAAAGATGGCATAGATTATTCCCAGGAATATTACTTCCTAGGAACACCTCTCTGCCACCCAGGCTTTCTCTTTCCTTTGGATTTTATTAATTTGACTTTCTCCTCAACGTTGTCATCCGCTGAGGAGAGGGAGGCGTCGACAGCTGCCATTTTATAGGGCAGCTCACTAGACGACATATAGTCGTCTAGGTCGATCGGGGCCTGCTCGTTTATTAGGCTTTCCGGCAACGGTGTTGTTGCTGGCGAGGCCGAGTTGGCCAATGCAGCCGCCAAAATTTGCTGGACAGTAGAAGCCAGTAAGACGGCCTCCTGCTGTCCAGATGAACTGGGACCAGAATTGGCCCCTTGTTGCTTCGGCGGTCGTGGGGCGACCGTCGAGGGTGGAGCCATCTGACTTGCCTCCTTTGGAGAAGGCAATCTATTTGCCTCCTGATGAGCCTTAAATTGACTCATTTCTTCCGTAACTGTTTTAATAATTGTTTCCCTTAACTGTGGCAGTGACTGATTTAAAATAATCGGAATACCCTGGCTTTGTTGCTGCCGCCTGGGAGTATAAAACTCCAGGCGAGGGGGTTTGTGGGACGATCTTTTTCCTTGCCTCGAAATACGTCATTTTTTCCTTGGTTATTAATTCCTGGATTGCTACTTCTAGTTTATATTTTGGACAGTTTCTTGAGCGTGCAGCATTCCCGCCTCCACAGTTTACACAGGTCAAAGGCTCTGAACAACTTGTGCCTTCGTGTATGCTTTTGCCACAGACGCATACTTGTTCCTTTGAACAACGCACTGAGGTGTGGCGAAAAGCTTGGCACTTAAAGCATCTAAGTGGTGCAGGGATGTAGGCACGCATTGGTAAACTGAAACCCTCCTTTAACGTTTGCCGGAAGACTTGGTCGGTTCAATTTTAAAATGTGGTTCGGGGTTTCTTAAACCATTCCATCGCGCTTTGTTGTAATACGGCGAACCTCGATAACACCTTGGCTTGCCAAATTTTGTTGAATTTCCTCAATAGTGCAATTGAGGAAATCTCGACAATAAACTATTTCCCTACTATGGTTTAAGGTATTATGCGACGTGACTGTAACATTAAATTCTTCTAGCTTCTTCATTTCTAGCAACTTCTTAGACTGAGCGTTACTTACTGTTTCAATAAGTAAGCCATCTTTGACCTTTTTAATTGACTTTGTCTCACCCAAGTTGCTGTAAATAACTTTGTCAATAACGAAAGGGCTAACCTTATCGAAGTTTCCTTCGCTTTTAGAAACAAGCAAAAACCAGGGGATGAACTCCTCCGTCAGTTGCCTGATTTGATTTTTATTTGTTTTTTGCTGAGAATTCATTTTATTCCCACGAGATGGGCAGAACTAAAAGTCGTCACCGACAGTGCTACCTTACCGATGAAAGGCAACATAAAACCGGAGGTCGCCAGGTATCCGGAGGTCACCTTTAATAGACACACTAACGTAATGCCATTCATCCCATCGGCACGGTACGTATAACACCGGGGATTACGGATTCTTTTATCGAGGTTTACTCCTCTAGATCCGACATGTTTGCACCTTTAGGGCACGGGTGTGGCTCGTCACCACGCATGTCGGTCTTGAGGGAGGAGAGGCTGGAGATACCTAGACGGTACCTTAACATCGCTTTACTCCCACCATCCATGTTGGTCCGAAGGAGGCCAATCCTCCTACCGTCAACGAGTGACGGCGTTCCCCTATACGCCACCTGGGGACGCGCCCTGCAGGGGTAGGATCCTCCCCGAGGGCATTTCTTTGTTATTGTTGTCTTTTTGTGTTACATCTTGTGCATTACTATAATTGCGACTAAAGCTTTCTCTACACTTCTCGAAAATGCAATAAAAGGTGAGAACATTTTTATTTTATTTACCAATTGCATGGTATGAGTTTTAGCGTGATTTAAATATATATTTACAAAATAATCTAGTGAGTTGATTTACTAATAGAAAAGAATATTTTATTTGCATTTTGCAAAAGAGCATTATGTAATTGGATAGCCCCATATTATTATTGCTCTCAAAAGACGTGCACCTAGTAATTGGTGTTAAGGGGGCTCACATCGCAGGTCTTAAAAAAGCTTACACATTTAAACAAAAGCATTTGCTTCGTTTTAAATTTAAACTAATTTTTAAACAACTATCGTATATACTTAATAAATTCCAATCTTGTATGCATGCTCAATTCCGGCAACTTCTATTTGTAATTGAAACAAATATTAATTCGTTTTTTCTTTCTATTACAAATCCAGATTTGAGGAGCTGTTCTACATGAATAATCGGCAAGAGTTATTTTTCCTGAATATTTTTCGAGTTAGTTGGAGACATCGTCGTCCACAGGCGCTCTTTGCAGTATTTTCCAATACATGGGCGTAAACCTTCTATACAGTTTATTTTTCTAGGTGCAAGGTGTTTTTTTGAGAGAAAGCGAATTTGATTCTGATAAACAATGAGCGATGACTGAATTGACATTTTTTGACTTAAAATTAATTGATTAAATTTGCTGGGTTAAAAAAAAGAGTGAGAAGAAAATTAACAATGCTGATTAAGTAAATAATGCATCGCATATTTTGAGAATAATTTTTGATTTTGTTTTTATGTAATATTGCTGATTTAAAACATTTAATAATTAATAAAGAATGATTGATAAATAAAAATATGTGACGTCATTTTCAATCAATATTGAATAACAGTTGATGAAGGAGATTGAAACTACTATTACATTAAAATGTATTAAAATTCTTGATAAAATGTAAGATTAATGTTAATGTTAACGCGATGTATCCAACGTGTGCTGGTTGTTTTGTAATGATTTTTTTTAGTAGATTGATATGGAGTATACATTTATTTACTAAAATGTAATAAGTATTTAATTAAAGTATTAGTTGACCATGAATTAGTTTTGTGATCATAGGATGAAAATTATTAGGTAAGTAACTTACGCAGTATTAATGATTATTTTATTTATAATAAGAAGTTAACATCATTTATTATTGATATGTTGGGTAACATTAATTCATTTAAATATAATTAAGACTGTTTGGCAAATCGTTTGTTTTATTTGACTGATTAAATAATTTAACTTTACGGGATTTTGATTTTGTAATTTTGATCAAATTTCCAGCTTAAGTGTTTCTTGCCTATAAAATTACTGGCTCCTATTACTTTTACCATCTACTCACCCATGACTACTCACCGCTGTTTAAAAGCGAAGGGTTAAGCTAAAAAATACGCGATTTCATGTTGATTTTTGAAATCGTTTAAAAATTTAAAGGAAGTGATTCCACAGCATTTACATAAGCGCGCGCGCTTCGACGTTCATGTGACTATATTTATTGGATGTACTAAATCATTGGATCTACTGGTAAACTTACTTGAAATTTGATGAATGAAGAAAGAACTCTTGTATAAAAAGAGACTTCATTACGAAATAGAACATCACTTTTGAAAGCTTCCCTGCGAGTTGTATTTTCCGGCAAGCATTTGTAGATAATGGATTTTTCCCAGGTGCTTCGAAATTCTGAATTATTTTCATGGGATACAAGGAACCCTTTCAATTTCACTCTGTAAAGAAGAGCTGTGTAATTGTCTCCTCTTCCAGAACCAGGTTCTTCCTATCATATAAAAAAAAATATTAGTCTAGAAAAAACATCTCTTTACAATTAAAGTGAGTAATTTATAATATAACTTACAACGAAATCTTCTAGAACCAAGTTTGAATTAATTTTTTTGAAAACTTTCTGCAAAAATGGCAATGTTACACGTGTTTGAGCCATGATGTAAATATCAAACTAAAGCTGCATAGGGGACCGTTTAAAAGGAAGCATGCACTTAATAAAAAAGGTCATTATTGAACTCATTTAGCTTCCAGAGGCAAAATTGATACAAGAGTACTTCACCTATTGTTCTTAATTATTTATTTTGGGGTTTGTTATATTAGCCAATAGTTTATTTAAATACCAAGCTTTGTATATTAAAGTACTCGTAACATAAACAATGGGATTACAATTATTTAAATCTGAAGCAAAACCTAGAAAACCTCAGAATGGATAATTCAGATTATTTTTAAGTGTTTTTATAATAATAATAAAAATACAGTGGAATCCGTTTCTAATGCGAAAACGTTATTTGATAACCACGGTATCAACAGATTGAATATAATAGAATTTAAATAAAAATGGCAAAAAGACTGGTAAAGCACGCATCCACTATACATGAAATCATATATAAATATGATACATAATGAGATACAGTATTTTAAACTTCAACGCCCACTTGCACCACAGCTGATTAACTTTAATGATTAATACTTCTTAAACACAACCATTTTATCCACAAATTGTTTACATATTTACATCATGATTAGAGACATGTTTGGGATATCTTACAAACTTAAAACATTTTTATTAAACACATATGGGCAATTTTAATATACTGGGCATTACTAATTTCTAGTTTAGAAAAGAGAAAGTGAAAAGACGGCTCTTCAAATTGAACGATTTTCACAAACAACGATTCCCTCACAATGGACAGCCATATGTATTGGTATATGTATACTATTCATTATAAGAATTAGTTTTTCATTAGATGTTTAGTAATTTCTCAAAAATCTCTGTTAACTTCATAATTATGGTACGTTCCTTAATCTTGTACAGGGGTCGAAATCAAACACATTTTTTGTAAATATTGTACCTAGAAATGTCAAACATTTCGAGAAATGTACAATAAAGTTAAGATTTTAGAAATATTTAATGTTTAGATTTGAGAAAAAATATAAACTAATTGCCTATTAGTGGAAAATTACTAAAGTGATGTAAATAAAAACGGTAACATTAATTAAATTTATATAAATATTAATATAAGCAACCATTTACCGGGTTTTTCATTTAAGAATACTTTTAGTATATTTTGAACTTCACAATATTTCAGTGTTTATACACCTAGCGCATGAAGTTAAATTTCGAGTTTAGAAAAGCCTAATTTGGGTTTTTGAAATTGGAAATTTTTATTCTTTTCTGAGCTCGAAATGTTATTTCATGCTTAATCTCGTTAGAAGCTTTAAAAAATGTCAGCCAAAAATCGTGATATGTAAACGTAAATAAAATATTTCCTGAATATTGCATTATTTATCAAATTAATTAATTAATTGAATTGAAGATATTTGTATAAGTGTGAGATCATTATTAAAATGCACTTAATAAGTGAATTCGATTAAAAACTTTATAAGTTTTAGAAATCTTAGAAGAGTGACGGAAACTTATAAAAATCAGATAAATAGGAATATTTAACTGTAATCTTTAAATATTCATGAAAAACTTAGAACAAGTAATCCTACGAAAACGATCAAAATCATGAGTTACAAAAAATTATAGAATAGAATAGTATAAATCGAAAAATAAAATCATTCGAAAATTATTGAACATTGAAGAAATCAACAAAATAGACATAAAATTCAAATATTTTTAAATATTAATTATTTGATTTTGTTGTATTCTTGTGAGTCTGTCTATTTACTATTGTTGCCATATTTTTGTATAATTATATCAGTAGCGTATTCAGCTCTTCGTTCTTGGAGGGGTATTTTGGCGGGGTTACCAACAAGAAAAAAACTCAATTTTATAAAAAGTAATGTATAAATAATAAAAAATGTCTTAGAGGAAACCATACTTTTGTCGAACCATACCAACAAGAAAAAAAGTCTATAAAACAATAAAAATTCTTAATCAATTTGGCAAATATTCGCTTACTTTTCCATATTCGTATTAGCCAAATTTATTGCGCATGCCTGAATATTATTTATATTGTTAATGTTATTAAATTTAGCCATAATAAGTTGAATAGAAATAGCCGATTTATCAACTGTGAGAAAATCCATCTGTTAATACATTTAAGGCTAGTATCGCATTATTCTGAAAATAAAGTGTTTTTTAAACGTCACATTAAAATCGTGTTTTACACGCCTGGCGCATGAAGTAAAATTTCGTGTTTAAACACGAAATTTTACTTCATGCTTAAACAAAAACTGTAAACACTCGTTGGAATATTATTGAACACTTCAATAAATGTGAAGATCTAAAAAAGAAAATAAACTATGTATTACTAATTTCAATTTGATTTTTAGATAGACATTGTGTTATGAAGAGTAGATATTTTTGACAATTTGTGAAAATATATAAATAAATAAAATATAAAAAACCATGAGGTTATGTAATCAGTATCCGAATTTACATAAAAAATAATGATTCTGTATAGTTTTAATAGATAATTAAATATTCCCTACATATTTTTGTAAGAAACTGACGAAAACTTAAATTATGAAAAATTGTGAAAAATTCAGTCAATTTAAACAGATTTGAATAAATGTTATCTAAAGAAAAGTTAAATATTTTAACTAGCTTTTTTAATATTGGTTTCATTTCTTCAACATAACTAGAAGAAAATTTACGTCTTTGCGTTGTTAATTACTATTTTAATTACGAATAAAATAAAAATTAAACTGATTTTAACTAAGTAAATCGCTGACGAATAAAATTATGTAATTATGCACATAATTTTATTCGTCAGCGATTAGTTTTTTCAAATATTAAAAATGAATATTTTTAAAAAATCTAAGAAAATTAAAAATTGCCAATTGTAAATGTTTAAAAAAATATATTAAAAATTGGAATAGATTTTTGGTACATATTTAAATTTAATATCAAATTTTATTAGCTTTAAACTCATGCTTCAGAGTTTGTATAAATATTCTAAAGAGATATTAAATTATAATCGAAATAATCGGCATTTATCATTCGGAATTACTATATTTTTAAATATTTTACAAAATGTAGTAAAATTTGATGGCATCTTCTTATAGTAATTTTTATATATATGGATTTGTAAAATCTTGATTGGATAATTTTTCAGGAATTTTGTTTTATTGATTATTACATACAAGAAAACATTTAGAATTCAGACCAGTATCTATATATTTTATCAATAAATCTGAAGTTCGATTATTATTTTCACTTTATGAAGAAAATAAAGTACGAGTATCTATATCTGTAAAAAATAAAATTAATAATGTTCAATATAATATTCCAATTATATTGAACATTATTAATTTATTTTTTCGAATAGCAAACTTTAAGTAAATGTTTATTAGAAATGGCAAGCTTGGCTTCATTTTTAAGTTTAACTTTCTTTATTGAACGGTATCTCCTTTTTTAAAAAATATATACAAAATAATCTTACAATTGTAAATTTAAACATAACTAAATAAACAAACAAATTTCATCACTACAGATAAAAAAAAATTAAAAAATACCACAATAAAGAAACAAAATAAAAAAAATAAAAATTGATTAGCTTATAAATATCTCTATTAAATAAATTATACAAAATGACATAATAATTATAATTAGAAAATTCTATAAAATCAAATACGATACAACCGTCCCCTAAATTGTTCAAGTGATTAATTAATGATAATAAACAGAATTACTTAAAATTACAGAGACATATACACAGAATTTTTCTTTAAGGTATTGTACATTTTCAGATATTGGTTGTTTTTTTAAAGGGCTCAGTTTGAAGCTTAACAAGTGTTTTCCACTCCCAGGTTAAGCATAAGGGTAAATTTCGAGTTAAGAAAAGCCTAAAAATTTACAATGCAATCACTTTGAGCAATTTGCTTTTAAAAATGTATACTTAAAAGAAAAAATCGCTGTTATAAGTCAGATTAACAGTTGAGTCAAATTTTTGAAATCACACAGGGGAATATTTTATTTTTATAAGTTACAAGTTATTTGTGTATTTTGTGATATAGTATTTTTGTTTCATTTATTAAACACTTGCTCTTTTCTTCTTTATTAAAATAAATACTTGCTCTGAACTATTTAAAAAATATAAAAAAATGCCAAAAAGGTTTTTTTAAACTTCTAATTAAAAACCAAATTATAAAGAAAGTTGATTTTGCAAAAAAATATATATATATTTCTGAGGTGCGGCCCTTGAAACACTTTAGGTGGTAATACTGGCTCTCGAAACAGTTTGGGTTAGCTAGCCCTAGTATAAATAATAGAAATTACCGGGTTTTGGGGGGTGATAGAACTTCACTAATGCCAATATACTTTTAGATTGTAACACATTTAAATGCAACACTTATTATAATTATAAATATGCAGACTATTATTAATGATGTTGAAGTTAGCATCAGATTCAGATTCACTGTTTATCCAGCATCAAAAATTACCAGCGGACCAGTCAAATATTGCACTCGATTTAATTATCAATTAAATAACATTTTAAGACTTTTCAAGACAATTATAATACCGATTTACATGGTTTTAAACCAAAATAAATTGACACCCTACAATTAGAAACTAATATAACCCTTAAAACTTATTTATTTGGTATTAAAAAAGTTCCTGGTTAGAAAATGAAAAAAATATTCTACTAGCAATATTTAGACAAATATAAAAAATATCATTTACTCCACACCTCAATAAAACTCTGTTTATAAATACTCACCCCCAAAAATTTAAAAATTTCAAAAAAAACATAAAAAATACAACCATTATTGTTGCCAAAAATCAGGTAAGAAAATGTGTTCACAACATCCCCACTAACACCCTGACACCAATCAACATTTTAGAAAACTTCTGATTCAAGAAACCTACCCCCAAAAGCTAATATATTTTAGAAAAATCATAAAAATTATAACTAACAATGTTAGTATTACCTTAACGTATAAGGCTGTTAAAAATATCCTTACTAATAGCCTAACACTAATCAACACCCAAATAATACTCTCAGTTTCGAGCCACCCACCCCCAAAAATTGACAGATTTAGAAAAATCATAAAAAATTCAACTCACATTGTTGCCATTAAACTGGTATATAGACTTGTTTAAAACATCCCTACTAACAACCTGACACCAATCACTACCCTAAGAAAACTCTCAGTTTCTAACCACCCACCCCCGAAAATTGACATATTTTAGAGAAATCATAAAAAAATCAACTTACAATGTTGCCATATATCTGGTACAAAGAGTTGTTTAAAACATCCCCACTTACAGCCTCAGACTAATCACTACCCTAAAAAACTCTCAGTTTCGAGCCACCCACCCCGGAAAAGTGATATAATTTAGAAAAATCATAAAAATTTCAACACACATTGTTGCCATATATCTGGTACACAGAGTTATTTAAAACATCCCTACTAAGAGCCTGACACCAATCACTACCCTAAGAAAACTCTCAGTTTCGAGCCACCCACCCTCGAAAATTGACAAATTTTAGAAAATTATTAAACAATTCAACTTACATTGTTGCCATATATCTTGTATAAAAAGTTGTTCAAAACATCCCTACTAACATCCTGACACCAATCACTACCCTAAGAAAACTCTCAGTTTCGAGCCACCCACCCCCGAAAATTGATATAATTTAGAAAAATCATAAAAAAATCAACTGTCATTGTTTCCATATATCTGGTATATAGAGTTGTTTAAAACATCCATACTAACAGCTTAACACCAATCACTACCCAGAGAAAACTCTCAGTTTCGAGCCACCCACCCCCGAAAATTGATATAATTTAGAAAAATCATAAAAAATTCAATTCTCATTGTTGCCATATATCTAGTACTTATGAAATAAGTTATAAATTACATAATATAGGTTAAAAATAAATAATTGATGATTAGCCAACATCAATTATTTATTTTTAACCTATATTATGTAATTTATAACTTATTTCATAAGTTGTATTAACATATATTGGACGTCACAGCACATTCACACCACACCCAGGGACACGACGAGTTATTATTTTTAAATAAGTCAAAGCAACTAAGGCCAGGCAAAAGCCAAAAAAAAATATATATATTAGTATACCACCACTTTGTGTGCCTTCATAGTATAAAACGATTTTATACTATTAACGATTTAACGACGGTGAGGCTTGAGCGCAGCCTAAATTTAATCGACTCAGGGAATCCCAAAACGCATATATCTTGTTATTCTTTTTTTACGGAAAAATATAATATTATTTTGTCAAAATAATAAAACATGTAATAAAGATATTATTAGATATTAAAGAAGTGTTGTTATAAATAAATTAAAATTGTTCAATGTATATTCTTATGTTTTAAAGTATGTAGAATACTATAACATAAATGAATTCTTACAATTTTTAATGCGCTGGACACTGCTATTCTGAACATGGCTTTAGCGATTTGGATCAGTAAAAATATTTTTAAAATACTTTCAATAATATTATATATTTATATGATATTATTAAATACATACCCTGGCTCTTTACTGAAATTCTAGTGTTGCTATTATCTGCTTCAACGGCGCCCTCAATCAATTGATTTTGGTCCATGATGAAACAATTATCCCAGGGTCGCCACATATTTTATCAAAAATAGGTAGTCGTCACAAGCAAAAAGTAAACAAAATCCGTGAGTAAGCACAATAAGAAACAATGAGAAAACCGAGAACGAAATATGCACTAACACAATTGCTGATAAAATGATGAATTTTAAACCAAGCAAAACGACCTGTACTCACAAAAATGGGGGTAAAAGGAACATTAAAAGCTAATTATCAAACCAATTCACAGAAAAATATTCCAAAAATGATTGGAAATGCATACAGGGTTTTCCCATTGGAAATCCAATGGATACCCCTGGATCGGAGTAGGTTTTAGGGAACATTTCGAAAAAGATTATTTTTGCTTTCCAAAAACACGCAGGTAGTTGTGCGAGACGAAATAGAACCGATTTAGCATCCTTGTCGGCGCGCACCAACTACCCCCCGCGCTGGTCACCCGCAGTGCCGGTAGCCGCAAGGTTGTATAATGATTATAATTTTATTGAGGGTATTCAAGTTCGATTTTTATTACTCAGCAAAAGAGCGATGAATACACTATACCAGATATATGGCAACAATGTTAGTTGAATTTTTTATGATTTTTCTAAATTTTATCAATTTTTGGGGGTGGGTGGCTCGAAACTAAGAGTTTTCTTAGGGTAGTGATTAGTGTCAGGCTGTTAGTAGGGATGTTTTAAACAACTCTACATACTAGATATATGGCAACAATGTAAGTTGAATTTTTTATGATTTTTCTAAAATATGTCAATTTTTGGGGCTGGGTGGCTCGAAACTGAAAGTTTTCTTAGGGTAGTGATTGGTGTCAGGCTGTTACAAGGGATGTTTTAAACAACTTTATGTACCAGTTTTATGGCAACAATGTAAGTTGAATTTTTTATGATTTTTCTAAAGTATATCAATTTTTGGGGGTGGGTGGCTCGAAACTGAGTGTTTTATTTGGGCGTTGATTAGTGTCAGGCTATTAGTAAAGATATTTTTAACAGCCTTATACGTTAAATTAATGGCAACAATGTTAGTTGTAATTTTTATGATTTTTCTAAAATGAATTAATTTTTGGGGGTAGGTTTCTTGTATCAGAGGTTTTCTTAAATGTTGATTGTTGTCAGGGTTTTAGTAGGGATGTTGTGAACACATTTTCTTACCTGATTTTTATCAACAATAATGGTTGTATTTTTTATGTTTTTTTCGAAATTTCTAAGTTTTCGGGGGTAAGTATTTAAAAACAGAGTTTTTTGGGTGTGGAGTAAATGATAATTTTTATATTTGTCTAAATATTGCTAGGAGAATATTTTATGCATTTTCTATACAAGGACTTTTTAATACCAAATTAATATGTTTTAAGGGTTATATTAATTTCTAATTGTAGGGTGTCAATTTATTTTGGTTTGAAATTATGTAAATCGGTATTATAATTGATTTGAAAAGTCTTAAAATGTTATTTAATTGATATTTAAATCGAGTGCAATATTTGACTGGTCCGCTGTAAATTTTTGATGCTGGATAAAAAGCGAATCTAAATCTGTTGCAAACTTCAACATCATTTTTGACGAACACGCAGAAACAATTTCAGCTGTGAATTGTAATGTTTTTTAATAAATTGGTTTTCTTAGTGAATATCTTTGAATAATGATTAATTTTGTAACTCTTTACAAACAGATGGATACTTCCATTACATAAAACCATTTTTTACTTGTAAGTGCCTTCATCGTCACTAAATCTAAGATGTCAATAAAGCCCAGCTATTTAAATTTAAAAAAACACACTGCCAAAACACTTGTTAAAAACGAAATAGGTACAGGTGTACCTATCCATGGACACAAGGGTTAATCCCGATTAAGTAGGCATTAATCAATTAATAAGAAATTTGACATAAGCCAAGTCAATTTTATTGTACATTGTACGTTCTAAGGTAATAATGCAATTCACACTTAAATTACAGTTATTCTGCTGATTTACAATAAATTTATATTTTTTTTAATTAACCCTTCTGTAGTCGTGCGCGGTGTTTGAGTCCGGACTAGTACAACTTATTATATTACTAATAAATATTAAAAAAAATTAAACTCAATAATCAGTAGTTTATTAAATAACCTTGCCTGTGTTGATTAGGTATTCATATTTTTATTACTAATATTACTAAAACAATACCCGGTCTGTGAGACAGTCGCGACTACTCATGTTACAGGTTATGGCGCTACTACCGGAAAGTTAAGTTAAATAAAACGCAGTCTTATTATAGTGGAATTTTTCAAATTAGGCACTCTCATGCGCAGAACGAGCGCCGTTCGTCTACATCCGCTGCTCAAAAAATGAGACAGTGAAACCTGACTACGTTGGGCGCACACACAGATCTACAGATGCACAACTATGGGGGGAAAACGGTCGCAACAGGGCAAACATCACTATGGTGGCGCAACAGTCGCTTAGTCCAAAATATGGCGGATTATTTAAAAATATTAGGTACTAGATTGCAATTAATTTAATTCTAAGTCCAAATAAAAGTTATTGTTTACGGTGAAGTAAGCAATAATTTTAATGTGAACAATATTTAAATTACACAGAGGGGTATAAAAGTTGTTGTATACATAGTTAATACATTTTATTTATAAAAATAATGTACAAAATAGCAATGTCCTTCTAAGTTCGAGTCTCAACAAAATAGAGCTGTCCGAGTTGTTAGCACAGCCGAAAGAAATCACTCACCGTAGATAAGTATTGAATATTTCAGTTAACATAATACTGTAATAGATATATACAAATTCGTAATTAATAACAATGAAATGATTAATTGTAAATTCTTTGATGTATGCACTTACAATTTGGTTATTCGCTAGAAACAACAATTTACTACTGCATCTTCCGTACAGCCTCCAATTTATTCCAATATTACGCCTTCTTTGGACAGAAAACAGTATTTTTTCACAAGATAAATTACAAATGGCGTAGCGTGTACGTGACAAATTGATGTATAGACATCTAGTGCATTTTTAATAAAACAAATTATTATTTTTACAGTTTCCTGTTAAGAGATTTTCCAGTGGCGCCGAAATCCTTGGTAAACCGTTTTGTAAATAAGAGCTATTGGCATTTTGATGTGCTAGACAAGTAACAAATTTTAGTCTCAGAGATCCATATATTGTTGACACCCCATGGGGGTGTAGAACACGAAATTGGAGGTAAGCAGACTAGTCTATTGAGTGCATTTTCGTTAAAACAGATTAGCATATTTACAGTTTCCTATTATGATTTTCTAGTGACGCTGCCTACGGCGCCGAAATCGTTGGGTAAACTATCGGTAAAATAGAGGTATTTTAATGTGTTAGACAAGGAAGAAATTTTGGTTCGCAATTCCATATATTGTTGACACCTCGTAGGCGCAGATTTATTTGAAAGAAAGGAGCTCGCGCGCACATACCAGGTGGTGCATCGGAGGAGGACTCTTCGAGATTTCAATGGTGTTATCTCTGCGAGAGCCAGCGCCGAATGGTACATTTACGGCCCAACGTTTTTAGGACTGTCTTGCCTACGTTCGGGAAATGCTAGTCTACCGCACAATTGCCAAATTTGAGTAATACATCTAAACTTTTGGCTGAACCAATTCAAATATCGCGCGATTATTGAAGTTTCGCACCCTTCTCACATCGGCACTAGTGTCGTTTTAACAAAACCCTTGTCACATCGGCACTAGTTAAAGAAAGCAATTTATAATTATCATGGTAAATAAATAAAATAGAATAAAATTATACTTTCATTATTAGAAAAATATTCATTCATTCACCTTTATTTATTGTCTTGTCTCTGCTTGGATTTTTAGGTTATGCCAATATATGTTAAGAAATGTATTGGTTGATTGAAACTTAAACAGTCATTAGATTTAATTTACATGAATTATACACAAAAAATAATCGATTCTAAAAGTTGTTCTTATTTAAAATAATATATTTTTTACATAACAGAACACCAAATCTACTGCAATATCTAAATCTAACCTCATTTATAAATTAAAACAATAATGAATGCTTTCCGAAATGTATTTTTAAAGCACCACAAACTATATCGTAAGTTTATTTATTTACTATTTACAATAAATAAGTTGTAACTTTGCAGATCTTAAATTCTAAAACAAAATGTTAAATATAAAATAAATAGTCGTATTTTATTTAATTATATTAAAGAAAATATTGTAGGATTGGAAAATGAAAATAACTTAATTTCTTTCATAATTAAAATTGTTTCCTTTTGATAAGTTTAATTTTTTAAAGTCATCAATAAAATTCTAACATTTTACTAATTTATTCTTTCAAAATTTTCAAATAATGTCTATTATACGGCTTTCTACTAAATTCTATGAATAATGCAGTATATTAAGATCAATGGAAATAAATATTGCCAAACTAAACAAATATATGATTCCTCTATTAATATTCCAATGTCTTCCTTAACTTTAAAATGTTACCAAAAAAATGCAATTTATAACGCTTTGATCTAGTCACTCATATTTAACCAAATTCCTCATTTTGTAACTCTTAACCCGTAACCAGCACAGTCGGCTCTGAGATATAGCAAATATTTAAACATCTTTAACATTCCCATTCCTCAAAATGTTGCATTGACCTTATATTTACTTTCAAGTGTGTCTATTTCCAGTGAGCAAGTGGATTTTCGGTGCTCTGTTTGTTTAGTAGCCGAAGTTGTTACGCATCAAAGTGTGTGAAATTTCTGACAGTTCACTGTGTACCGGTTACGTTAAAGTAAAAATTATCATTAGACTAAATAAAAGTGATGCTTAAGTTCCGGTGCAATCCAATTGACCATTGATATTTTTTTTAGTTCAATCATATTTAAGACATACTTTTAACATACAAAGTGGATTAAACATAAATTACATGTTTTCACAAAGCACAAGATCCCATACTGCAAATACAATTTGTGCACTAGCATCAGGTAGGTTCAATTTAACTCTCACAAGTTTTGAAAAATACCATCTCAAAATTGATGTAAAATAAAATTTTCTATATTACCATTATATAAAAAATGTAGGTAAAGGAAAATGTGGAATAGCCGTAATACGTGTATCAGGACCTGAAAGCTCTACAATCATGAAGAAATTCACTAAATCAAAAACACTACCAACATTAAGAAAATTCATCTACAGAGACATTATAGATCCAAGAACTGAGGAATTGATAGACTCCGGATTAGTACTCTGGTTTCCGAAACCCAACAGCTTCACAGGCGAAGATACATGTGAATTCCAAGTGCATGGAAGCGTGGCTGTTGTTAACAGTTTACTAGAAGCTTTATCTTCTAGACCCAATGTTAGAATCGCTGAACCGGGGGAATTTTCAAGAAGGGCTTTTTATAATAACAAATTGGATTTGACTGAGATAGAAGCTTTGGCGGATTTGATTGAAGCTGAAACTAGTCTACAAAGAAAACAAGTAAATAATAAAAATATGATATTTTCCACAATCTACAAGTTACACAATAATTTAATTCTTACACAGGCTTTATGTAATATAAAAGGAAGCTTACGTCAGCAATTCGAAATTTGGAAACAAGACTTACTTACGACTATTGCAGAAATGGAGGCTTATATCGAGTTTTCGGAATCTGATGACATAGAGTTTAATGTAGAACGAGTGAAAGATAAAATCAGGAAGTTAAAGCAAGGGATGAAGGAGTGTATCAAAGAAAGCAAAAAATTGTTTGCTCTGAAAGAAGGGATACAAGTAGCTATATACGGATCTCCTAATGTTGGGAAAAGCAGTTTATTTAATCGAATAAGTAAGTTTTACACAATATTTCCTTTGCAGATAGAGCAGTATTTTGATTACATAAATTATTTGTATGCACTGTTCTTCTATAGCAAAATCAAAACGAGCTATTGTATCTGAAGTACCGGGCACAACAAGAGATGTTATAGAGAAACCATATGATATTGATGGATTCCCTGTGGTTTTTCTAGACACAGCTGGAATACGATTAAAACCTGATAATTCTATAGAAAACGAAGGAATTGTGCGAGCTGTCAGAGTTTTAAGTGAGCCTAACACTTTTGTTCATATCTTAGTGACATCAATGCCAGATTTCATGGCGTATAAAATTAAAAACCCAAAATCGGAGAGTTGGTTGTATTTTAGAGAATATGTTACGGAACTCGGCTTAGCAGAAAAGCTCTTAAATTCCTATGCTAATGGTGTTGAAAACTTGTTTAAATATAAAACGATTATTGTCATGAATAAAATTGATTTAGTCGACAGTCATATGAAAGATGAGTTAGGGATTAAATTTGTGTCATGTTTAAATGATACAGGTATTAAGGACTTCAGTGATTGTTTGAAGCAGCATTTAGAAAAAGAGTAAGTACTTGTTTTTTTGTTACTAAAAAAATATGATTACAATTTGTACTTCTGTTTCTACTGGATTCATTGTTATTAAAAACATAACAAAATCTACTTCTTCTCTGTCCAACATGTTAGTAGTACTGATAAAATATTAGAGAGAAATACTCCCAACATATTGGCATGATAATACTACTAAAATACTCTTTAGGATAATTTCAGTATATTGTATAACTTATTTATATTATTGCAAAACATTGAAAAAGTTAATGGTTTAATGTGGTTTGTGTTTTCAATTATTTTTCAGATTTAAAGAGGGTCTTATGGATCACCCCAGATTAAACAGTTTACGCCAAAAATCCCACTTAGTCGATAGTATTTCTGGTTTAAACAAATTTCTGGAAGTGATGGAAAATACCACAGTCGATTACACAATCACTGTTGGATATTTGAGGAAGTCTTTACACAGTTTAGGTTATATAACAGGGCAAGTTGTTAATGAGCAAATTTTGGATGTGCTTTTTGAAAATTTCTGTGTAGGAAAGTAAATTTAAAAATATATGTATATTGAAAGAAACAAATCCTTATTTTGTTAAACCACTATTTTTCTTGTATTTCAACCCATGTAACGAATTAATAATGCCTTTAAAAATGGAAAGGATTTTTTCTTATGCCTGTCGTGTTCACAAATTTCGTTAGAATTAAGTAAAACCCGTGGTAGATTTATGTTAAAACTACTGTGTTTTATAAACATTTTTATTTGTAAAAACTGCAATACAAAATATTTTTAAACAATTTGAAACAGAACGAAGAAAATTACCTATAAATAGCACATAAATATTAAATACAATCGGCTGAAACCTTGGTTTTGCCATTTGAACTTTAAAAATCACACGGACAATTTATTCACATTCTAAATTCTTTACAATATTCGATATTCATAGAATTGAGACATTGATTTAAGTGACCTGTTACATATCATAAGTTCGGCTGGACAAAACGTGATAGCTGTTTAATTTAAAAATGTAATGTCGATAAATTCTATTAGTCAAATTGTATTTAATAAATAGACATTGTTACTAACAGAAAATTAACATCCACGTTCAGTAATTTATTGATCATTTTGTTGTTTTATTGCCGCTGTAGTAATCGAGTTATTAGTCTAATTAACCAGTATAATATTCTATAAATAATTTGAATAAAAGTATTAATTTACCATGAAAATGGTAAAGTTTTATCTAATGTACATAGCCAACTCAGTCTAAATATATTGTCCGTCTTATCACAGCATTATGCAGTCTAATAAGAAAATTATAATAATTTTACCCATTAGTGCCCATTGTATTTATCAAACATATATGCACAAAGCTAGACTAAACAAACTACTCAAGTGTGTTAATCACGAGTAGTTACTAAAAATTTGTACAAGTTAGTGCTTGATATTGTAATCTTAGTACAAAACCATATTTTCACAAAAAAAAAAAATTACATTCAAGTTTTACATGTAATTAATAAACACCTCTTGTGATCCACCAATCTTGATACAGAATTTTGTTTACATCTCCTAGCAACATCACCTTTACCAGCAATTAAAGAACACTCTCTAGGGAACATTCTTTTATCACTGGGAAAGGTCCATGTTTCTTTTTAATAATATTAAAGTAGGATTTCAAATTTGACGTTTTTCGCAATGTAACAAATACGTCAAAACGTAAAAATTAAAATGTGTAATAATAACAAGCGTTTTGGTGGTTCGTCTAAAGAATTTACTGCGAGTATTGCCAGTAACCTTATCTACAATAACTGCACCTTCAATATTCAAACTATGAAAGTTAATAATGATAATTCTTTAATTTAATAGTTATTAATCTGATAAAATGTCATATTTGAGTTGTTTATTAATCTCCCTAAAATAAACACAATGTTATTTTTTCTTTCGGATATAAATGTTATTATTGCACTTAGTTTGGTTTTCACTAGGTAAAAACTCTCGAATCAAGGGACAAAGAAAAAATCAATCCGCTACGCTACGCGCTGTCGTGATTTTTTCATGCCCTTAAATCTTGTATTTTTACCGTGACAACCAAACATTCGTGTAATAATAACATCTATATCCGAGCAAAAAATAACCTCTTGTTTATTTACCTACCATAAAATTCAGATAAACAAGTGATGGCATTTTGTGTTTCTTTTTTAAATGTAAAAAAATGGGGCTGTAATGGGTTAACTTATATCTACAAACAAACATTAACATACAGTGCAATCCTTGGGTTGTCTTTTTAACCAGTGTGTTCAATAAAAAAAAAAGTTCTATTCTATTACATTCTTACACCAGTCGTAAAGACTATGTGGAAAACATTCTAAACAAAATGTATGTATCAAAATCGGTAATTTCGTAGATAAATAGCTATTATAACTTTAACGAGTTGAAACAAAAATTAATCTTGAATATTGGTCCAAATCATTCTATATTCACCCTCCGGAGTTTGAATGCAGTACGGCGTTACTTCTAGATAACTGTAATTACAGAAAACAAAAATCCCATGCTTTAGCAACGATAACTACACATCTATTAAAATTGCTTACCGCGTGATTATGTCCATGAAGATTTTACTGATCGTAGGATTGATTTCGAAGATGAACTTAAGATCGGCTCTCACCTTCCAATTGTGTACTTTCGTCAAATAAAAAATACGGTGAAACTCCCAGAACAGCTGACCTTGGAAATCATCCTCTGCAATACAAAAAAAGCATTAATTAGTATGCCAAAATATATTCCAGTTTACATACCCGTTTTGTCAATTTTTAAGCCCATGTAAGATGTCCCACCAATTAAAATATCAACTGTTCCCAAAGTAGTCAACTTCCAACTATCAATGCTTCTTTGATCCATGTCACTTATCCAGACCGTCGGCCCAATTGAATAGTTTATGAAACATGCATTTAAAAAAGGAAAAATCATGTTTTTTACCTTCGTGTAACCGCCTATATAAAGAAAAAATGTGTTTGAGTTACATATTGATTTAACTGTACATACCATATGTTTTTTTATCGTGGGCCATAGGATTTTATATGCTAAAAATTATACCTTGTGTTAATTAATGTATTTTTTATCATATAATTTTGAAGAAAATTTTTATTGTTAGTAATAAATCAATTATTTTTCTACCAGATGTGCTTAATTAGAATAACATAAACATGTTTTATTCCATTAAAAATGACATTATTAAATAATATGTTAGCAAACAATAAAAATAGAACAATAACAAAACATCAAAAAAATAACACAGAAATTGTTAGAAATGCTTTTAACTACTTGTCTCACTAATCAATCTAACGTTTTGGAAATTTAAGGCACTTTGATTATTTTTCCTCGGTTATTTATATTAAATAATTTCATATATAAGTATGAATATTATTTAAATACAAATCACTTGGTCCATTTCACAAAATATTTGATTTATTCTGACTAGTTTCGGCTTCTAGCCATTATCAAGGAATGTACAGAAATTACATTTTTACAAACTATATATACATAATCAGGAAGTAAGGGCGTTTAATTTTGGGGAAATCCAAAGTTCGTCGTTGTCATTAACTATGTGCTTTCCGGCTTTTATTGCCTTTTGTATTTCCAAACCTTCTCTGAGATTCAATAAACGGCCCTTATTGCCTGTGTGTAAAATTTTGAAATCAGAATTATTAAAGTGTTTGGACATACCCGTTGATTGTTTATTATTTAGAACGTCTTTTCTGTGTTCTTCTAGACGAATTTTAAAAGATCGTCCCGTTTGCCCTATATACAATGCATCACAGTCAGCACAACTTAATTCATAAATACCCGATTTCTCAATTTTATTATTTTTGAATTCATTATTAACTAAAAGAGTTCTTAAATTAATGGAGTTTGTCAGTATGATATGAAATTTGTTTTCTAAACTGTTTTTAATTTTTATTAAAAGGTCTGCCACATAATCTATTATTTTATGCCAAATAGTTGTAGGTTTTTCAGTGGTTGTGTAAAAATATTTTAATAATTCAGTTTGTTTTTTCTTTTTTAGCAAATTGTCTATTACTTGTTCTGAGTAGCCGTTATTATTTGCAATAATCTTTATGGTATTTAATTCTATTTTATAATTTTCAGGAGTTAATGGAATATTTAATAACCTATGTAATAGAGAATGAAAAGTACTGTATTTAATTTTGTTTGTTGTATTTGATGTTGCAGGTATAATTGAATCCGAAAATGTATTTTTTCTGTAGATTTTGTAAAGTAATTCGTTATTTGGTGCTTTTATTATTGTGAGATCCATAAAGTTTAAGCAGTTGTTAGTTTTCAATTCAACCGTAAACTGTATTTTTGGGTTAATTGAATTTAAAAAATTGGTAAATATGTCTAGTTGTCTTGTAGTACCCGTCCAAATGCAAAAAACATCATCTACACCCCTTGCCCAAAATAGTACTAACGTTGTCTCTTGTTTTTCGAACAAAGTTCTTTCGAATTCTGATAGGAAAATTTCCGATAAAAGGGGAGATAAGGGAGAACCCATTGGTAATCCATCTACTTGCTTGTAGATCGTGTTATTGAATTTGAAATAACGTTGATCAATACAAATGTTGATTAATGATTTCAATTCATTTTTTAAATCTTGAGAGAGATTTGTAATATTAAGTATGCTGTCTAATATAGCTTTGAGTTCGATGACCGGGATTGAGGTAAACAAACTTTTTACATCAAATGATACTAGTTTTGCATTCGGGGATATTTTTATTTTCTTTAATTTATTGACTAATTCATCGAACTCAAAGCTCTATTAGACAACATACTTAATATTACAAATCACCCTCGAGATTTAAAAAATGAATTGAAATCATTAATCAACGTTTGTATTGATCAAAGTTATTTCGAATTCAATAACACGATCTACAAGCAAGTAGATGGATTACCAGTTCTCCTTTATCTCCCCTTTTATCGGAAATGTTCATATCAGAATTCGAAAAAACTTTGTTCAAAATCAAGAGACAAAATTAGTACTATTTTGGGCAAGGTATGTAGATGAGGTTTTTTGCATTTGGACGGGTACTACAAAACAACTAGACATATTTACCAATTTTTTAAATTCAATTAACCCAAAAATACAGTTTACGGTTGAATTGGAAACTAACAACTGCTTAAACTTCATGGATCTCACAATAATAAAAGCACCACCAAATAACGAATTACTTTACAAAATCTACAGAAAAAATACATTTTCGGATTCAATTATACCTGCAATGTCAAATACAACAAACAAAATTAAATACAGTACTTTTCATTCTCTATTACATAGGTTATTAAATATTCCATTAACTCCTGAAAATTATAAAATAGAATTAAATACCATAAAGATTATTGCAAATAATAACGGTTACTCAGAACAAGTAATAGACAATTTGCTAAAAAAGAAAAAACAAACTGAATTATTAAAATATTTTTACGGAACCACTGAAAAACCTACAACTACTTGGCATAAAATAGATTATGTGGCAGACCTTTCAATAAAAATTAAAAACAGTTTAGGAAACAAATTTGATATCATACTGACAAACCCCATTAATTTAAGAACTCTTTTAGTCAATAATAAATTCTAAAATAATAAATTTGAGAAATCGGGTATTTACGAATTAAGTTGTGCTGACTGTGATGCATTGTATATAGGGGAAGCGGGACGTTCTAAATAATAAACAATCAACGGGTATGTCCAAACACTGCATCACAGCCGGTCACCTTTTTAATAATTCCGATTTCAAAATTGTACACACAGGCAATAAGAATCTAAGAGAAGGTTTGGAAATACAAAAGGCAATAAAAGCCGGAAAGCACATAGTTAATGACAACGACGAACTTTGGATTTCCCCAATATTAAACGCCCTTACTACCTGATTATGTATATATAGTTTGTAAAAATGTAATTTCTGTACAGTCCTTGATAATGGCTAGAAGCCGAAACTAGTCGGAATAAATCAAAAATTTTGTGAAACGAAGCAAGTGATTTTTATTTAAATAATATTTATACTTATATATTTAATCATGTTTCACCAAGTGATTAATGAGAACATAGTGAAAGATAAATAATTTCATTTTTTAATGGAATAAAACATGTTTCAGTTATTTTAATTAAGTGCTTCATGTAGAAAAATAATTGATTTATTACTAACAATAAAAATTTGCTTCAAAATTATACGATAAAACACATTAACACAAGGTTTCATTTTTAGCATATCAAATTCTATTGCCCACAATAAAAAACATACGGTATATTATATTTTTACACCTTGCATTTAAATTATATAAAAATAATCCAAGTCAGAAAGCACAATCCTTGTATTTACTATGTTTCCAAAGTCCATTTATAACATAACACTCATTTGGTAATGTAAATTAGAAATCTGATAAAGCGGGAATTGACCAAATGATACGGCCTAAATTTTGGCTTTTAAAACACTACCGCACTAAACATCATTAAAATTAATAAAAATATACTCTACTCACATATCTCATCGGTTGGTGCGACTATGCTTAATAAATCATCTGATGAGCATAGAGTCGGAATTACTGAAATTTAAAAGTAAACATAGAAATATATCATAACAATTTCATTCCATACCTTCAGATTTTCCGTGAAATAGAATCATAATATTTTTTTGGTCAACGTTAAATTCTTGCAACTCCCTGAAGATTGCGTTCGGTGCAATAAATTCAATTACCTAATAAAGGTTGAAACATTTTAAATGAAAATTATTAATTTTACGACTATTGACATACCTTTTTTGCGTAATCTGGTCTCAACTTAATCAGGTCAGTTTGTTCCGGAACACAAACGAAACAATGCCATTCAGAAGGTTTCACTATCAGTAGAAAATTTTTTATACAGTGTCCACAGAAGGGCCTACAATAAATCGTTAATAAATTAAAGTAAATCTAAGTTATTATTATTACTTTTTAATAAATACTAAACATACTGAAATGATAAATCGTTAAAATTATATGGTAAATCTTAGTTACTATGATTTTTACTATATGCAGAAACTAATTTTAATCTAAATTCACTTACTTCTTGCAGTTTGGTCTCTTACACCTCGATATGCTAATATCATTGCCACAAATAACACAATACATCTAAAAAAGAATATGATTACAAGTTTATAGAAAAAAAGTTTATCTTTAATACTTACATATTTGTGGGTAGGATTCCACATCAAAGTGTGGTATAATTTTTTCTGGAAATATCATAATAAAATAAATATCACATTACTTTAAAATGTTACCAAAATAAAATCTTACTTTACAATCATGACATAATTTCCCATCAAAATATGGATGACCACAAGCTGTGTGTTGGGAATAGCAAGCTAGGCAAAGTCGGTTAATATTTCTCCCAGCAGTCACATATTCCCTTAAAACATCTGAAAATACAATATCAGATTAATAAAATAAATAAAACCATTATCTTTAAAACTATCATGTGCCTAAATTGAGTTTGTAATTTCACTCACGATTTCTTTTGATAGTGTTGTAATGTGACCACTGACCCAATAATCTCTTCGATAATTGTATACTGACTTTTAATGGAACGGCTGAAAATTAAATTGTATAAATATAGGTTTAAATCAAATGTCAACACTTACCTATTTTGCCAATATGATCAAGATCGTTATAAGTGGCACAAGCATAGTCGATTGCTTCTTGATATCCTGTATTTTCATCCAAGTCACTATATTCCTGAAATTTAAATGGTGGATGAAAATATACAAACAAAATTAAATTTCTAATTTACAATTATTGCTTCTAACACTCCAGCTTTCCACCTTTGTCCCATTTCGGTTCGTTGTTCCAAGTAAACTCGGCGAAATCCACCACCAAATGGTAGGGTTCTTGTGGTAGGGACCTTCAAAACAAATAATGTTTGTAAAATAGTTATTTATATAATATAATCTATTAATAAAAAATATAAAACTCAGTGAAATTTAAAGAAATCTATTAAGATCACATTGCACTCAAAATACAACATTTTTCTACAATCACTCTACCCTAATACAAAAATAAACAGAATTAAAAAAAATTACATTATTCATACGTTATATTGATGATTGAACGAATACATTTTCCAGTTTATCGCTCTAGAGCATGGATTCCCAAAGTGGTCTATATTGACCTCTAGGGATCGACTCCGAACTGCAAGGGGTCCATGTCAGCGAAAACTAAAATTAGGGTTGCATGAGATGAAAATGAGGGTCCACGAGAATAGATTCCATTTAAGCAGGTCATAACCGAATCATAACCGAAATTTTGGATTACTATAAATGAAATAATTCATATAACACAGATAGTACCGATGTACTTACATAATACTTTTTTCTTACAATAAACATACAGAGATTTTTTTTTTAAATGCACATATGCTTGCGCTTTTTTCTAAAACAGTTCAATTTGAAGCTTTAAACGAGTGTTTTCCACTACCAGATTAAGCATGAAGTAAAATTTCAAGTTTAGAAAAGCCTTAAAATTTTGAGCGATCAAACCAAATTTTCGAGTATTTAAAACTGAAATATTTTGAAATCGCCTCGCGACCATACCAAATTTTCAGGCTTTTCTAAACTCGAAATTTTACTTCATGCTTAACCTGGGAGTGGAAAACAGTGGTTAAACCAACAACTGAACCCTTTACTGCACGATTTTTTGAATTTCAACAAAACAATTTTTTTATGTTAAAACTGCCAGGGAATATGGAAGAAATAATAAAAAAATCTTTATTATTGCTTTTAAACATTTTCTGATTTAAGTTATGAGAAAATTTTAACACAGCAGATGGTTAAAATCAACGTACAAACCTTTTTAAACAGTACAGTATAAAAACATGTAATTTATATGGAATATAAGTATTTTTTTGAAAGCAGTATATCGAACCCAATCTGAACGCTAGACTCGAATTTGCTGGCATAAACGCCCAAAACACGGATGTTAAACAATTTTGTATGTTAAAAAATATATACATACGTCTCTGATACTTGGAAAACATGAAATTGTACATACTGTTTCATATATGTTACTCCGTGCAGTAAAGGATTAATTGCTTTAATTAATTTAAAAAAATGCTAATTGTTAGATTATTCTCTAACATCAACTGTGTCAGGTATCAAAAACACATATAAAGTTGATGAATTTGTAACAATTCAATATTATAAAGAAGGGGGATCTACCCAAATCAAAATAAATTGACAAGTGGTCTACGATACAAACATTTTGTGAACCAATGCTCTAGAGCAAAGTGCTAACTCCATGGAAAACTTAAATTTAGGAATCATCGCTCTACAACGAGAAACTCTTAGTAAACATCAATTTTCTGTCATTTTATTACTTTCCTTAGAAAGCTCTCTG
Organism: Philonthus cognatus; assembly: GCA_932526585.2. NCBI lineage: Eukaryota > Metazoa > Arthropoda > Insecta > Coleoptera > Staphylinidae > Philonthus > Philonthus cognatus. The sequence goes on along the minus strand of OW052243.1, from coordinate 78,429,746 downwards.
GCAGACATTAAATTATTTACTTTCTATGATTTAAATTTAAATTTTGAGCAATTCTTCATTTCAGTGAACTATTTTTCTAAACAAACATTAGTTTACATGTACCGTTGATACCCTGTTGTCTCCAAACCAGTAGACATGTATATTACCAGCAGTGGGTGGATTCATCCCAACATCTTCTGCAGCGATAACAACCCCTGAAATAATAAAATATAATATCTTCCTTGTAATACTGCAGCATAAGTTATCGATAAATGATTTCATTTAGAACTTTACTTTGTTAATGGGAGTGAAAGAAAAACAAAAAGCAGTCTTGTTTTCTTACTTCCAATAATAATGTCTGAGTAGTTTTAAAATTACTATAGGTCAGTTTAGAATTCCACTTCTTCCAACACTGCTTGTTTGAGAAACGAAGTGAATACCAGTTAAAGTCACCATTCAAACTACATAATTTTATCTTTATTTACATCTAATGACTTTCTCAGACATAAAATAGAAGTATAGTATAAACATGCAGTTTTCTATAAAAGTGGCTAAAACTCTGTACTAACTTTTTCTAATAAATTAACATTAGTTTTCAATAAAAGACGAAGATATTTCAAAGTAATCACATGCCTGTACCTTCCCGCCTGTTACCCCAGTGCTAAAACGGTTAAAACTTTATAGGCCATATTGCGAAAAGCTAAGTCAAATCCTCACTACTAATAACTAACACTAAATTTACCACTTTTACGCCATATTTACAGATTGCACCTAAGTATGACCTAAAATTTACGCTTATTCCACCGCACATCCCAATGCACGCGGGTTTAAGTTTGAATTACTTCAAACTCTAAGGTCCAAAACACGAATGTAAACAGCGGCAAATTGTAATAATACACTACCCGGTCGATAAAAAAAACATTTAATTAAGAACTCAAACCATTAAACGTGCAAGTTGAACTCTATCGCAATTTATTTTGTTCTACACGGCTAGAAAAATGCATAAGTGTTTATGAATAAGGTTATGTAAGTCTTCACAAACGCAATTCAAATCTATTAACAATCGAAATGTGCTTGTGCTTTTAAATGTACTTTACCTGGAGAAAACTTCGAACCTATTCTGGCCCAAATATATGTTCCTGGATCCATTTCGCGACACGGAGCTCGCTGCTTCAGCACGAAACTTAAGACAATAACAACAACAAGAGTTTTCTTGTTTTATACACAAAACGATGGCGGCCATGGACGACGAAGAAAACATGTGTTCGAAGTCAAACAGGTATCTCGTATTTAGAATTACAACAAAGCCAAATCTGATAATCTCATATTAATTATTGTTTATATTACTTTTTAAGCTTTAGTTCGGCAATTTCAAATTTATAGTACAAAATTATACGCGCGCAGTCCTTTTTATCAAAATACGTTTCCGTTGATCGTGGCCGAGCGGGAAATTCAAAATGATTGTTTGGAAATCAACATGATACAGTCGACCGCTTAACTTATAAAAATAAATCACCAATGTTCCGTCTAGTATCGGTGCCTGCGACACAGGCCTTGCGTACATTCCCATGGAGCTCTACATACATAATATACCGGAGAGAGAACTAGTGAGCGAAACGCGGTCTGACTTCCCTGGGCTACCCCCCACCATTGTATGGCAAACGTTCGCCTGTCGTATTTGACTCTTTAGTAAAATTAGATACATTTTCAACCTAATTATTGAGTTGAATGTTTATAAAATAATATTTTTATTATTTTGGGTGTATAAATAGACTTGTGAAAGGAAAAACATTGCAATTTTAAGGGCAAATATTTATTTTAAATATATTTAAGTGTGTGCCGATTATATTAAAAATTAAAACTTGGTGTACGAATCCCTGTTAATAACTTAACATATACTTTTCGACTTCCACAATCCACAAACAGTATAATAGATGTAATTGAAAAATTAATTCTAAAACAAAATTTAAATTTGGTGTTCGTATTTACCTCACTAAAAAGCTAGTCATATATTATACCAAACTAATTGCTAAAAAATATTCCATTTGACAGAGAACTATGTTTTAAATCTTAAAGTCAATAGGAAATTTGAATCTACAATTGCATACGATTCCAAACTCATCTTGCCATACAATGGTGGGGGAACGTTCGGCAACTTCGGACCGTTTTCTTTCTTTCTTTCTCAAGTTCGCCCTCCAGTATAGTGTATATATATATATATATATATATATATAGAGCTCCATGTACATTCCAAGCACCAACATAGAACAATATACTGTTCGCGGAGCGAGAGTTGGCCCCTGAGCAGTACTGCCAGACCTCCCGTTTTAGCGGTTGATCTTGCGCTTTTATTGATAAGATAACGCCCTACTGCAACAGGCAGCTACATACCGTTTTTCTGCTCGTTTACTATTTTAAAATAATTACACATCTTTTTTTGATAAAATGACTATAATTTATAAGAGTAATATTTTAAAAATAATTTAGAGTTGGGGTTTTATGAAAAATATCTACAATTATCGCTATTCCGTAAACACACGTTTTTTTATTATTGGAAATCTATGATAAATTTCAAAAAATAAACCGAACAAAAATGTTTTTAGGTCATCTATACAGGGAGTTTTTCTTTTAAGTATAAATGTCAATTATTTGCTGTAAAATACTCGTTTTTTTAAAAGAGTAATATTTTGAGTTTTAAACGAGTGTTTTCCGCTCCCAGACTAAGGATGAAGTAAAATTTCGAGTTTAGAAAAGACTGAAAATTTGGTTTGGTCGCGTAGCGAAGCAGAGGGAACAAACCAAATTTTTAGAGTTTTCTAAACTCGAAATTTTACTTCATGGGCCACGCGTATAAGACACTGATTTCAAGCAAAGTTCACTTGTTCATAATATTTCAGTAATTCGCGTGGCGCATGAAGTAACATTTTGAGTATAGGAAAGCCTGAACATTTGGTTTGATCGCGTAGCGAAGCGAAGCGGAGCATGAAGTAACATTTCGAGTTTAGAAAAGCCTAAAAATTTGGTTTGGTCGCTATGCAGCCAAACCAAGTTTTCAGGTTCTTCTAAACTCGAAATTTGGCTTCATGCTTAATCTGGGAGTGGAAAACACTCGTTTAAAGCTTCAAATTGAACTCGTTTAAAAAGCGTGTGCAAATGTATATTTAAAAAAAAATGCCTGCATATAATAAAACCGTTTTTTAGAGACAGAGGCAAGAAGGAAAAAAGGGTAGAAAGCGGTAGACTTTTATCAAATTACCGTTTTCTGCCGCTTTTTTTTGTGTCATCTACCGCTAATAAATTTTTCGACCTGGCAGCACTGCTCCTGAGGGACGAAGTGTAGGCAGAAACGTAGCCTTCTGCGTGTGACTTAGCCACGTCATTTCCATGGTAACGGTGGTAGGTGGTACTAAGCATTCAATAAACATCGAACACGGAGTAGTATATAGAACTTCTACTTGACGTTGGCACCGCTGATATCTGTATCCGTGCAAAATTTTTAGAGATAATATTTTCAACCCTACATTGACTTGGCGACTAGGAAAAATATTTGAAATCATAAAGTAATTCATAATTCGTATAACTCGAATAGTAAACTTATGAAGTGAACACGTTGTTTTTTACAACTAAAACTAAATGTTATAAATGCCGCCCCAAAATATGTGCCGCCCGGTGCGGACCGCGGAATAAATTTGTTTAATTTAATCCCCACTCAATGCGTGAAAGAATGAAATGTATAAACATGTGCATTCGAACCGACTGAGGGCAAGAAAGCGACACTGGCTGATAAAAATGAATATACTATTGATTACATTATTAGTAGTTGACAGATAGCTTTAATACTATGTATAATAAATTTATTACTAAATTAATGGCCCGTTTGGTAATAAAGGTTATTAGTATTAATATTAATATATTAATTTATTTTCGATTAAAATAAGGAAAAGAACGCCAACAAAATATGCTCTTCTATGCAACGCTTGTGTTGATCATCGCATTGAAGTCGCAAATTTATTACTCTAATGAGGCGAGCCTCTGACACATATTAATGTATTAGAAGATTAATTAACGGCGTTCATTACATCTATTTTATTTCTTTTAATATTATTATTATAAAAATAAAAGCGTATACATTTTGTATGCTAATTGCAAATTTATATCACTAGTATAAAGTAGTGATGGGAATAATCGATATACTAATTAGTAATTAGTCGATTATTGAAATATATCGATATAATCGGTTATTATGCGGAAATTAGTATATACTAATTTAAGCGATTATTTGATCGGGTAAATTAGTAATTACTAATTTAAGCGATTATTTGATCGGGTAAAATAGTATATACTAATTTCAGCGATTATTGCGTTAGTATACTAAAATAATTGATTATTATCTTGGTAGACTGGACTATTAATTATTATAAACAAATATTATATAGTAATATTAATAATTACTGATTTGACGGTTGTTTTGTATTTCATTAAATCAATCATTAAATAATAATAATTATATAAAAATTCTAATCTTCACTACTAATAAACATCACCCCCAGAAAAAAACGCTCAAGAAACCACTGGCTTAAAACAAACCCTTAAAATCACTCCCCCCGAAACAATTACCCATAAAAAAAACTTTGCCTGTAATAACTACCCCTAAAATACCCCCTATAAAACTATTACTCAGCCACCCCCCCCCCCTCCCCCGCTCATTATATTTTTGAACTGAAAGGTATTAACTACTAATTTTCAATGACTAATTTAATCGATTATTAAAAATCCATAATTATCCCATCATTAGTATAAAGTATAAATCGATTGTGCCTTCAAAATAAATTGTTAAAAACCTAAATACATATTAATAGCTAACATGACCTAAAAATGAATTCCTAGTGATTAATGCTCTCTGGGCTATTCAAACCATTCTTGCCGTGGTCTATTATTTCCTAATTTGTTTGTTTATGTCTACGTCTAAACCCTATTAAAATAAATCCTAACCATCCAATTATTTCAATACCCAAATTTAATACGTGTTATTTTGTATGGTGGGATTAGCCTAACACTTAAAACGATAATTTAACAGTGCATAGGGTTATCACAGGGGATGTTTAAGGCCTTTGGCTTTTGAAGTCAAAGGCTCCCGATAAAAATGAATTAAACCATGCCTAATTCGGTATCCCCCTGATTACCCGATTAACTCTTATTTGAACACAATCACTTTATAATTAATAAAAAAATGTATACTCACCCTATACATCCAATGAACAGTCGGTCAAGAACCACTCATGAGATTTTAGTATTTCACTTATAAATTTTATAGTAAAGGGACAATTGTTATTATTGCAATTGCAATTTATTAATAACAACCAAAACAAAATAATTAATAACAAATTGTAACGCCGCTCCCTTAACGCGAGCGAGTGCGCTCGACCCTTGGGCAGGTAGACGAGCCAACCCACCACCGCTCGCATCTCCTACCACCCCGGACACGTGATGACCGCGCACTACCCCTGCCAGGGAGACCGCCCGCTTGCAGCCCTATATAACGCTGAGCACCCCGACTAGACGTCAGTCTATTAGCGCTCGTTCTTTCGGCCTAATAAGCTCAACCTAAGCGATAGCTAGCACTCGTCTATTCGGTCTAGTATTTTTCTACGCTCTCGCTCGAAGTACCACTTCAGGACGGCACCCAGGTCCTAGACAACGTACTGCTCCGAAACGCCGTATCAATCCAAAACAACACCCTGGTCGCCACACAGAAGAGGCCCTCTACCGCTAGCCGCCTTAATCCACGAGGACCCTACTGCACACCCACGCCCACCCGTCTACAGCGAAGACTCATACATATTTTCTGTATATAGACATTCTTGTAAATAAATCCTGTTAAACCACCACACGCCTTATAAACTGGCAGCCCAACGTGGGGCCCGAAAAGGTTTTTCAAGAAGAATTACAAGAAGCATGGCCAACGTCACCATGACCGAGCAACAGTTCCAGGACCTCATGAACCGGATGTTGGAAATAAGAAGGCCAGAGGCGTCAGTCCAGAGGGGAAGTTTTTCCAGATGTACCACAAGATTTAAAGGAGAAACGGACAGCCAGGTGGTGGAAAGCTTTCTAAACACAATAACGGTGTACAAAAACACGGAACGTATTGAGGTAGCAGACGCAATATTAGTTACTGTTGGAAGCCCCGGCCGACACCTGGTGGGAAGGAATCAAAAAGGAAATCAAGACATGGGATCAGTTAATGCACGCTGTCAGAAGCGCCTTCGCTCCAGTAATCCCAAATTTTAAGATTTTCACGAACATATGTGAAGAAAAGCAGAATAAGCCTGCAAAAACAGACCAGTTCGTAATCCAGAAACGGGCGCTTTTTAGTAAATTAAGCCGCCCTATGGAAATGGAGCTGCAGCTAGACCTCATCTTCAGCTTGCTACACCTAGAGATAAGAAAGAGAATTCCCAGAACGACCTTCGACAACTACGAAGGCCTGGTGACAAAGGTGAGGGAAGCAGAAAACCTCATCGAAGAGGAGAACCAGGCAAAAGGGTCGACCGGCTCTGAGAAAATCCGTTGCAATTATTGCAAGAATAACGGACACCGCATGGAAGAATGCAGAAGGAAGCAAAGGGAAACAACGACCATCAACCCCGGCAACTTTGCATGTTACGGCTGCGGGAGGCCGAACACTATTAGAAGCCGCTACCCGAACTGCAGCGCTAAGGCAAGGACAACACAGATCTCGTCATTAGCAGCAACGATGGATCCAAGTAGACCACATGTATACATTCACGTGAATAATAAGGCAAAATATTCACTATTCGACACAGGATCGCAGGTTACAGTCGCATCCCTAAGACTATATGACGCGCTGAGAAGAAACGGGAATAAGTTCCAGAGGCACGAAGGAAACATCGCCTTCGCGAATGGATATGCACAGAGCAGCACAATGCTGTGCACAGAGGCTGACATAATAATCAAAGGAAAGAGAATTCCCACAAAATTTGTCATATTACCCAATAGTCAAACCAGAGAGACCATTCTGGGGACAGATTTTATGAAAAGTGCTGGGATAACTCTGGATTTGGGGCAGCAAACATGGACCTTTTCGGAAGGTAATTATCCAGCGTACGATGCCACCAGACCCAGAATAGAAAAACTCCTGGCACAGCAGCAACAAGAGATAAGGGATCAGTTTCTCTTCCCGGAACCCCCAAGGAAGACCGCAGGAGAAGACGTCGCAATGTTTTCATGTTACGAAACAATGGAAATCGCCACCCTCAGAGTAGACTTGCGAGAGGAGGAAGGTGAAAATTTAAAGCAGGACGAACAAGAGGCTCTAAACAAAAACCTTCAGAAGCACAAGGAAGCCAAACCGCCAACCACCTTAGGATGTCACCACATACAAACCAGTTCACACCCTCCCACAAGCGCCAAACCATACAGGATGTCGCCGCCAAAGCAGGTTGAATTGCAAGGGCAGGTGGAACAAATGCTCCAGGATGCCATTATCCAAACATCCACCTCGCCATGGGCCGCTCCGGTGGTAATGATACCAAAACGGGACGGGACCTCCAGGTTGTGTGGACTACAGAGTATTGAACAGGATCACAACAGCTGACAGATATCCGCTTCCTAGGATGGACGACCTACTACACAACGGCCCCACAGGAAAGATCATGTCTACGATCGACCTTAAGAGCGGGTATTGGCAGATCCCAGTGGCCCAAGAAGACCAGGAAAAAACCGCTTTTGTCTGTCCCTTTGGCTTATTCGAATTTAAGAGGATGCCGTTCGGACTCCGGAACGCTCCAGCCACATTTCAAAGGACGATGGATAGGCTGCGAACTAGGATCCCCCACGTGCGGATGCTTGGATGATATCATCATATTTTCTGACAGTATCACCCGCCACCTCCAGGATATAGACAAGGTTCTGACCTTATTAGAAAACGAATCGCTGTCAGCAAACAGGGAAAAAACCATGTTCTGCCCGGAAAAAGTTCGATTCCTAGGGCACGTCATTACCGAAAAAACACAATCCATCGCGTCATGGAAGGACCCTCGGGACAAGAAGGAGGCCGTGTCATTTATCCAGACATGTTCCTGGTACCGGAGATTCATCTCCGATTTTGCGAAGAGAGCTCAACCCATCACAAAACAATTCAAAAAGAATGCCACGTGGAAATGGGAGCAGCCACAACGAGCAGCGATGGCCGACTTAAAACAGGCTCTGGTCACCGCTCCGATCCTGAAAACCACCACCGACCGACGCCAGTGAGTTTGCCATTGGAGCAGTTTTGGTCCAGGGGGAGGGACCAGATGAACACCCGATTGAATACGCCAGCCGCCTACTAACACCTGCGGAGAGGAATTATACGACCAGAGAGAAGGAAGCTTTAGCCATCGTATGGGCTCTGGGAAAGTTCAGAGGATACGTAGAAGGTTCCCCTGTGACAGTCGCCACGGATCATCAGGCCTTACGTTGGCTGATGTCCTTAAAAGCACCATCAGGAAGACTTGCGAGATGGGCTTTGCAACTCCAACCTTTTGAGTTGGAAATCAAGTATATTCCAGGGAGAGCGAACCATCTAGATGATGCTCTCTCATGGATTCCCAGCGCTGAGATCACGGAAATCAATCCAATCCAGGTAGACATGCCTCGGAGGACCACCAACCACATACGGGAGGCTCAACACCACGATGATGATCTGAAACGCATCACAGACGCCCTGGAAACGCAGCCCCGCACCGAAGATGCCATATACCAACAAAGGATATCTAATGGACCAAGGTATCTTATACAGATACAACCACAACATCGACAGCGAAGAAGCGCAACAGTGCATTCCGCAGCAAGAAGTCCCAGCCTTGTTAGCAGAATTCCACGACAGCCCCACTGCCGGACACTAGGTTTCCGCGGAACCTACCACAGGTTGTCACAGAAATACTTCTGGAAAAAGATAAGGGATGACACCGCGAAACATCTACAAAACTTCCTTGAGTGTCAGCGATACAAGCCGACAAACCTGAAGCCCGCAGGCCTGACGCAGACGACGCCCCTAAACAAACGATTTGAGACCGTCTCCTACGACCTGTTCGGACCGCTGCCCACATCCCCAGAAGGCTACACGACGATCCTTATTGTTGAAGACCTAGCAAGTCGTTGGATCGATTGCCGCTAAAAAAAACCCACCGCACTAGAATGTGCCATCACCCTCCTGCAAGAGGTATTTTTTCGTTATGGTATCCCAAGAAGATGTATTTCGGACAACGGGACACAATTTGTCAGCGCCGTTATGCAACAATTAATGTACAGTTTGGGAATTGACCACCATTTCACAGCCTCTTACCACCCACAAGCCAACCCAGTAGAGAGGAAAAACCGAGATATGAAGACGCAGTTGGCCATCCTTGTTGGACCACATCACGATTCTTGGCCGCACAAATTAGCAGCCATCCGTTTCGCTATGAACACGCACGTCACAACCAGCACCGGATACAGCCCAGCCTACCTCACCTTCGGGCAAGACCTAAGGACCGCCGAAGATGTAAGCAGAGATATGAGAACCATAGCCGCCTCCGACAAATTCATTGCTGAGATCAGTCCCTATCTCACACGGATAACAGACGCCCTAGAGGCAGCTCATCAGAAGTTCGCAGAAGCCGCCAGACGCCCCGCTCCGGCATATGTGCCTGGAGACCACGTATAGGTTGACACTCACCTCCTGAGCAACGCGAAAAATCAATTTACGTCGAAATACGCCCCAAGTCGAGATGGGCCCTACGTAATTCTGCAAGTGAAAGGAGCCGCCACCTTCGAAGTCGCATCTCTGGACGACCCGAGTACACCCATTGCCATATTCCACGCCTCCGCACTCACCCCATTCACTGGAGATGTCCAGGAAGCCCAACCGCTTCATCCCATTTGTAAGAGAGGACGCCCAAAGAAGACGTTCACTTCAGGTCCTCCTATCTAGAAGATTGCAGGACCAGAGGGGGAGAATGTAACGCCGCTCCCTTAACGCGAGCGAGCGCGCTCGACCCTTGGGCAGGTAGACGAGCCAACGCACCACCGCTCGCATCTCCTACCACCCCGGACACGTGATGACCGCGCACTACCCCTGCCAGGGAGACCGCCCGCTGGGAGCCCTATATAACGCTGAGCACCCCGACTAGACGTCAGTCTATTAGCGCTCGTTCTTTCGGCCCAATAAGCTCAACCTAAGCGATAGCTAGCACTCGTCTTTTTGGTCTAGTATTGTTCTACGCTCTCACACGAAGTACCACTTCAGGACGGCACCCAGGTCCTAGACGACATACTGCTCCGAGACGCCGTATCAATCCAAAACAACACCCTGGTCGCCACACAGAAGAGGCCCTCTACCGCTAGCCGCCTCAATCCACGAGGACCCTACTGCACACAGCACACCCACGCCCACCCGTCTACAGCGAAGACTCATACATATTTTCTGTATATAGACATTCTTGTAACTAAATCCTGTTAAACCACCACAAGCCTTATAAAATGAATATAAAAAAATAAATTGACGAAGATAAAAAATTGAACAAAAAGAAAACGTATAAGTGAAATTAAAAAAAAGTAATAACAAAATAACGGCACACAAAACAAACTTACAACATTTACACTGACTTGGGATGGCAACTAAATGACAGCTGTTTGAACACTGATTGAACACTGATTAGAGTTACCAGCCCTTGTCATTATATATGTTTGCCCAAAAATCGCATCCCCCACTACGATTTCTAGGCCGCGCTAACCATTTTTCGCCCGTCTGCCCTTGGGGACATTTCGGGAACCCGAAATAAAATGAAGTAAATACTTGTGAATAATGTTCCTCCATAGTAAATGCATTAGCATGAGAGGGAAATTATTTTGCACACAAAAAATAAAAAATAGAGTTCAGGCGAAAAATGACTACATGATCAAAACTTAATTACTAATTAATGAATAGTGTAAACATATTTGTTCCGCATGCTCTCATAGTTGTAAGTGATTTTTCGTCTTGAAAAATCTTGTCGTAAAAAACCTATTTTCCCATCATGACAGCTAGAGAAGTTAATAAAAAAATCAAAAAAATATAAAAGTGTTACTTAACAACTTATTGCTTTTTGATTTATATCACATTAAAGGTCTTTCTCTCAGCTATTTCATTGTACAATTGCCTAATCGGTGTGATCGCTATAATTCGCTGTTTTCATATAAACCGCGAAATGTGCTGGGGTTTTTCCCAAATATTGTTGGGCGAATATTCCTTACGCGTATTTGTCTAATTGCTCGTCATAAGCTTTTTGGAATATCCTCGCCAAACGTGGGTAAAACCTTTTGAGCCAGGTAATGGGCTGCGTGTTTACGCGTTGCCCGTATTTAAGCTGTTCAGCCTATTGTCTCTTAGACGTAGGCAGCTGAGAGAAAGGACCAGTTGAGGATTACTGAAGGTACTGTAAAACTTCTAGCTGGCATGATGGGCGTTTTTGGTTTTACGACTGTTAATTAACACAAATTCTTGGAGACACGGATTTTACTAGTGTGCAAATAATAAAAATAGAATTGGTTTATACCCCGAATAATTCTATTGGGGTATTACCGAATTCTTGTTATCCTCGCTTGGGGAAAGCGACGATAACAATTCGGCCCCGTCAACCTAATAATCCGTGACTCGTCCTAAACTAAACACTAAAATATATACAAAAACAAAAACATATATACAAAACTGAACATGAAATGAACAAAGAACAACAATGAATATGTAAAAAAAGTATATAAAAAAAGTAAATGATTTGGAAAAATAGGTCCAGTATTTTTCGCCTTTGGGCGCCACAATGGGTAAGTTATATTGGTTCAGGCTGCTTACCAATGCAATCTACATAATTGCTGAAGTTTAGACTCCCCATTGTCAGTCTACTTGGGGTTGCTCATGTTCATGTCCATGTTCGCGCACTCCAAAGGTTTAACGCGTCCGTCAGGGGGTCTCACAGTGTCACTAGATTCGGGAGAGGCGTCTATGTCGCGGAAACTAGGCACTTCGAACACTTAAACTAGTGGGACCTGGGAGAGGATCGTCTTCATCGTCCGTGTCAGGGAGGGATTCTGGATCTGGAGCATCGTCTGATGGTGCTGGTCTCATATCATCCGCATGAATTCGACTCATGTGTCCATTTCTATTTACAAGGTAGACGCGTCTATGGAAGTGTTCGTCGATCGTGAATGGTCCTAGCCATTTCGGAGCGAATCCTGTAGGGTTTTCGGAATCGCTTATGGCATGATTACGAATAACCATTTGTTGTCCTCTAGCAAATTGGGCAGGACCATTTTGGTTATCGTAAAGGCGGATGTATTGCCGTTGTCGTAGGCGGATGTTCTCCAGAATCTCCTCTCTCTCTTCTCCTCGGTCACGGTGGTCTGCTGGGATCAGATGCTCTGCTGGGCGGGGTAGATCATATCCTAACAGGGCTCGGGCTGGTATGACTCCTGTTGCTGCGTTTGCACGGGAGCGTAGCTCAAAGTGAATTGGTTGAATATGATTTGCCCAATGTCTAGCGTCTTGTCCCAGCATCCGGATTCGTAGGCATTTCATTATCTCTTGGTTCTTCCGCTCGTTGAGGTTGGCCTGGGGGTGATATATTGGAGTGTAAAAAGCTGCCACTCCCCAGCTTTGGAGTTGCTCGCGCCATTTTCTAGCAGCAAACGGCGGTCCATTATCGCTGATCACTGCTCTCGGGAATCCGAAGCGATGAAAAACGTATTCCTCTAGCAATTTGAGGATGTTACTTGTGCGAGCTAGACAGTTGTAGCAGGATTAAATCTACTGCTACGGTGTCGAATGGTGCCACGGGGATCCGCGCTTTCATGGGCACCTTCTTCTGATTTCTTCCACGTTTCGTCACAATGCAGATAAGGCATTTCTTTACGTCTGTAGGCAGTGCGGTCCAGAAGTAGCGATTGCGGATACTGCGTAACGTTTCGTCGCGACCTGGATCAATTGCTTCATCGTGCATCGCGTGGAGAACTCTAGCAATGGCTGCGGTGGGAACGCAGAGGGTCTTGTCAATGTCGTTGTTTGATCGGCGATAAAGACATCCATCTAGTGACTCCCAGTGATGGTCCAATCGGGGTGCGTTTGGTCGGCCAGTAGCTGCAGAATATTTTGAGAATGTTCATCTTGCTGCTGTGCTTCCATTACTGCTTGGATGAGAGGGACGCCTATCGCATTTAGTTGTGGGGGTAGAATTTCCTCTAAGTCTGGCAGGTTGCTGACAGGCTGGTCTTCGGGATTTTGGCTGAGCAAATCTTACAACTCGTTTGATTCTCCGGGGCAATGGCTGATTTCAAAATCAAAACTCTATAACACTAGAGCCCATTTGGTTAACTTCGACTTTTAGTCTTTAAAGTTGACTAGCCAAGTTAAAGCCCTACTGTCGGTGATGACGTTGAAATGCCGGCCTTCGAGGAGAGGGCGATATCTTCGGAGGGCCCACACAAGAGCTAGACATTCCTAGCTGCGATGCATCCGTCTGCACCGTATAAGGAAGAAGTGGGAGGGGTCGGTGAAGCTGAAGTGGCTTCTAGACTCGGTGTTTAAGGGCCTCAATTGCATGCAGCTTTTGTCCACTTAAACGGGCGGGTAGGAGCAGTTAGATCGTTCAAAGGCGCGACGATATTTGCGAAACCTTGTATATATTGCCTGATCCAGTTACACAGGCCTAAAAACGCCAAAGGCGCATTTGTCTACTCCCAGTCGTAAATCGAACTGGTCCAGGCGTTCGAAAATCAGTGCCAGGTGCCTCATGTGATCTTCGACTGTCTTGGAGAAGATAATGATGTCATCAAGATACACCATCGTAAATTCGTGTATCATTCCCGAAAGGACCTCTTGAGACATCATCCTCTGGAAGGTGGCGGGAGCATTTTTGAGGCCGAAGGGCATTACTCTAAATTGGTAATGCCCACCATCTGGGGTCGAGAAGGCAGTGTTGGGCTTGGAACTCTCCTCCATGGGTATTTGCCAATATCCACTTTTTAAGTCCCACGTTGAAAATACCTTGGCATCCCCCAGGTCACGCAACATCTCCTGGATCACCGGCATTGGGGTCGGCTCTGATACGGTGATTTCATTGACCTTTCTGTAGTCGATACAAAACCGACTGTTTGTATCCTTCTTTTTGACTTAGACGATTGGCGAAGCATACGGGCTCCTGCTGGGCTCGATGATTCCCTGGGCTAGGAGATCTTCTACCTGCTTGTCAATGTCTTGTTTACGAGCGGCGTTGACACGATACGTATGGCTTAGAAATTTCAAAATCCTTAAGGGCGAGTAAAAATGTGGTCAACGACTAATCTAGTTTTTAAAATTTTGTTTAATATTATTTGGAGTAAAACTGATTTGGTAGCCACAATCTGAAATGTTAAATTTTTCCGACATTTCCCTGATTCAAGATTTTTTTCCCTGACCTTTCTTCTGTGGGAAACCCCCATTTTGTTAAACTGTTTTCATTGTTTTTTTACAATATTTAAGTTGGTTTTATAAATTTTTACGTGCTTTGTAATTTTTATGATGCCTGTTGATTTTGACAAATTTAATAAAATTATATGGCTGTTTTGTTAGTGTTTTGGTCAATTTGAATAAAACTCCATGATTATTCTCGGACTTTTCCATTTTTAATAATATTCAGTAAATTTTTTATTAACGTAATTTTCAGGCATTCTTTGATTTTATAATAGAGAAATTTTCAGGCTTTTCTAAACTCGAAATTTTACTTCATGCGCCACGCGTACAAAACACTGATTTGAAGCGAAGTTCAAAAACATCTTTAATCAGAGTAACACGGAATCAGATATTTAGTCTATTATCACCGACGTTCAGTGTTAATAATAAATAATTAGATTTTGAATATTTTTGATAAAACAACTGCTAACAATATTTATATGTTAATGGTTGCAAAAAATAATAAAATCAAATTTATTCTTAAAATATTTGTAGTCGTGATTCGAAAAAAACAGGATTCGAATCTTCGATTCGAATCATATTTATCTCTTACAAATCCTTTATTCGAGTATTCGTGATTCGAAACATATTAGGTGATTCGGATTCGTGATTCGAATCCCTTTTACGAAGATTCGTCCCAGTTCTGATACTGCGTATTATGCATTTACCCTTAATTGTACACTCAATTTTGATCCTCAACTGTTAGTTGTCAAATATATTGCGTTATTTCCGCCTAACGCAAACTTCCATGAATAAGTTAATTGCAGATTCAGATTCCTCATATTTTATTCTATCGAATTCACTAATAAAAAAAGAATATTCACTTCAAGATAATAGAAAAAAAATCTACCCTTGAAACGCTTTCATGCGGGAATTATCTTACAAGTTGCATTATTGCTGCCAAACGCTAATTCCCATAAAAAAGTTAATTGTAGATTCGGATTCCTCATACTTAAATCTAGTAAATTCAATAATAATAGAATATTTACTTCAAGATGATAGAAAAAAATCATTTCTACCCTCGAAACGTCTTAATGTGGGAATTATCTTACAAATCGCATTATTGCTGCCAAACACTGATTCCCATCAAGAAGTTAATTGCAGCTTCAGATTCCTTATACTTAAATCTATTAAATTCACTAAAAAAAAAGAAGAAAATTCACTTTAAGATAATAGGAAAAAAATTATTTCTACCGTCGAAACGCTTTCATATGGGAATTATCTTACAAATTGCATTATTCCTGTCAAACGCTAATACCCGTAAAAAAGTTAATTGCAGATTCGGATTCCTCATACTTAAATCTATTAAATTCACTAATAAAAAAAATATTCACTTTAAGATCATAGACAAAAAAAAATGTCTACCCTCGAAACGCTTCCACATGATTTTATTTCAATCATCTTAAAGGTAATTTTCTTTTGTTGTTAGTCAATTAAATAGATTTAAGTATAGGAAATCTAAATTTGCAATTGACTATTTTAATAAGAATTAGCGTTTGGCAGCAATAATGCAATTTGTAAGGTAATTTCCAGATCAAAGCGTTTCAAGGGTAGAAATTATTTTTTTCTATCGTCTTTAAGTGAATATTCTTTTTTTATTAGTGAATTTAATAGATTTAAGTATGAGGAATCCGAATCTGAAATTATTTTTTTTTATGGAAATTAGTGTTTGGCGGTAATAATGCAATTAGTAAGATAATTTATACATCAAAGCGTTTCGAGGGTAGATTCTTTTTTTTTATCATCTTAAAGTGAATATTCTATTTTTATTAGTGAATTTAAAAGAATTAAGAAATTCGAATCTGCAATTTAATTTTTTTATGGAAATTAGCATTTTGCAGCAATAATGCAATTTGTAAGATAATTCCCACATGAAAGCGTTTCGAGGGTAGAAATTTTTTTTTTCTATCGTCTTAAAGTGAATATTCTTTTCTTATTAGTGAATTTGATAGATTAAAGTATAAGGAATTCGAATCTGCAATTAACGTTTTTATGGCAGTTAGCGTTTGGCAGCAATAATGCAATTTGCTAGGTAATTCCCACATGAAAGCGTTTCGAGAGTAGATTTTTTTTCTATCATCTAAAAGTGAATATTCTTTTTTTATTAGTGAATTTAATAGAATTGAGTATGAGAAATCCGAATCTGTAATTATCTTTTTGATGGGAATTAGCGTTTGGCAGCAATAATGCAATTTGTAAGATGATTCCCACATGAAAGTGTTTCGAGGGTAGAAATTATTTTTTTGTTCTATCATCTTGAAGTGAATATTCTTTTCTTATTAGTGAATTTAATAAATTAAAGTATAGAGAATCTGAATCTGCAATTAACTTTTTTATGGGAATTAGCGTTTGGCAGCAATAAAGCAATTTGTAAGATAATTCCTAAATCAAAGCGTTTCGAAGGTAGATTTTTTTATCATCTTAAAGTGAATATTCTCTTTTTATTAGTGAATTTAATAGACTTAAGTATGAGGAATCCGAATCTGCAATCAACTTTGTTTATGGGAATTAGCATTTGGCAGCAATAATGCAATTTGTAATATAATTCCCACATGAAAGCGTTTCGAGGGTAGAAATTATTTTCTTAAAGTGATTTTTTTTATTATTGAATTTATTATATTTAAGTATGAGGAATCCCAATCTGCTATTAACTTTTTTTATTGGAATCAACGTTTGGCAGCAATCATGCAATTTGTAAGATTATTCCCACACGAAAGCGTTTTGAGGGTAGAAATTATTTTTTTTTATCATCTTAAAGTGAATATTCTTTTTTTATTAGTGAATTTAATAGATTTAAGTATGAGGAATCCGAATCTGAAATTAACTTTTTTATGGGAATTAGCGTTTGGTAGCAATAATGCAATTTGTAAGATAATTCCCACATCGAAGCGTTTCGAGGGTAGAAACTATTTTTTTTTTCTATCATCTTAAAGTGAATATTCTTTTTTTTATTAGTCAATTTAATAGCTTTGAGTATGAGGAATCCGAATCTGCAATTAACTTTATTTATGGGAATTAGCATTTGGTAGCAATAATGCAATTTGTAAAATAATTACCACATAAAAGCGTTTCGACGGTAGAAATTATTTTTTATTCTATCATTTTAAAGTGAATATTCTTTTTTTGTTAGTGAATTTAATAGATTTGAGTATGTTTGAGTATTCACTTTTTTTATTGGAATTAGCGTTTGGCAGCAATAATTCAATTCGTAAGATAATTCCCACATGAAAGCGTTTTGAGGCTAGAAATTATATTTTTGTTTTATCATCTTGAAGTGAATATTCTTTTCTAATTAGTGAATTTGATAGACTATAGTATGAGGAATCTGAATCTGCAATTAACTTATTCATGGAAGTTTGCGTTTAGCGGAAATAACGCAATATATTTGACAACTAACAGTTGAGGGTAAAAATAAAATTTAATGTACAATTATGGGTAAATGCATAATACGCAGTTTAATTGATGATAATTATTGACGCACTGCTATTTAAACGTAATGTTGGGGCCAATTGCCCTGAAAAAATAAATTGAAATTTATTGCTAAAATCTATTGCTAACTTCACACCCGTTGTTTGGTGCTTATTTTGTTAAATTTTAGATCGTGGACAATTATTATCTATACGATCAAAACACGAACTATTAATTCAATTATCTAGTTTAGTCAAGCTAATTTAATACGATATTTATTTTTCAAACAACCATTTAAAAATATTGTTATTTTTAAACCAATAAAAAATATTTATTTCTTAAATATTTTTTATTAACACTGAAAATATTATATTAAATTGTTAATACAAAAACACGGAATCGTTATTCTATGTTATTCCAATTAAATGTTTCGATGTGTTTTTAAACTTCACATAAATGAGTGTTTTATAAGCGTGGCGCATGAAGTAAAATTTCGAGTTTAGAAAATCCTGAAAATGTATTTCATGGAAGTGGAAACCCTCGTTAAAGGTAAGTTATTGAATGCTATTAAGAGTAAGATATTGTGATTCACACCGATATTGGATTACCGGTAATGGAAAAAGTCGGTAAAATTACAATCTTAAATGAGCATCTAAAAGATTTTACGAATCAAATTAAAACGCATTTAATCAATAATGAATTTATTGATTAATGATTAAACTAAAATGTGTGCTGTACTGCAGTTTACTAGCACAGTTCATTCAGATAAACTTGAAAAATATATTATAACATTAGTAGTAATATTATTTTTATAAAAATCCCAAGTAGAAATGCTACATTGTTACAAGATTGAATTACATCTAAAAATCAAGATTGAAACATTATTGTATCAACTTGATTCAACCTTAAATTACAAGTTGAAATTCAAGATTGAGAAAATTGTATCAACTTGCCACAATCATATGTCAATTTTGTATTAATATTTATTTCCTAGTTGTATTTCAATATTGTTACAACCTAGTGTCGTATTCACACCCCAATATAGATACAATATTGTTGAATTGAAATTCTATATTGTATCAACATTGCTACAAGATGTGATTTCTACTAGGGAGATTGTAGAATTAAAATTATATATTGTTTCAATATTGCTACAAGATGTAATTTCTATAAGAAATGAAATTGTTTAAAAACTTTATAGATCATGAAACTTATAAAAAATATATCGGTTGAGAAATGTAGACAGTTATTTAAGGCAATTTTGAATTAAATGAGTCTTTGTTTAAGCTCTTAGTCATTTTGCAACTTAATTATTTATTTCTTTAACGGTACAACACCTTTTTTCACAATAATTAACAAAAGTGGATTATTGATTAATTGCGTGCAGTAAAAGCGCCTAAAGTAAAAAAAAATCCAACTGTAAGTCTTAAAATTGTTTATTTTCAGCAAGTACCGGAAAACCGATTTTATTCAAAAAATCACAGACCCAATGACAAAAAATACAGTGACGGACGATATCGACATTACTAACATCTTTGCGACTTATTTCAAACACTCGTACACAATGACAGACCACACAGACTATGACAATGAATTCCTTGACAATGTAAACTCCTGGTATGCGTCTTTTAAAACCACCCAAACACCGCTTCCCCCAATTGATGCTATAAAAGAGGAAGAATATTTTGAAAACCTCGAAAAGGGCAAAAACACGGCACCCGGTTATGACAACATTCCTAGAACTATCCTCAAATCTCTTCCAATAAACATCCACACCTATATCCTAAAAATATTTAATCATATATACTCTACCCAGGTGTTACCGTCAGAGTTGAAGCGGGGTATAATTACCTGTATACCCAAACCCGGAAATGACCCACTAGATTCTAGCAATTATCGCCCCATCACCCTTCTCCCAGTCCTCGGAAAATTATTCGAAACCATAATCAAAAACAAACTGATGTCCTGCATAGCTGACCTTATCCCCCCTTACCAGTTTGGATTACTCGAACACCGCTCCACAACTTTACCTTTATCCATTCTCACGTCCAACTGTCAAACAGCAAGCCTTGAAGGTCGTAAATCTGCCATATTATTCCTAGACATTCAAAAAGCGTTTGATTCCGTTTGGCACCGGGGCTTGCTGTTCAAGTGCCTCTTGGACAGTTTCCTGCACAACAGATGCCTTCAAGTTAGAATACGACACACCTTTTCCAGCGCCTTTACTCCTGAGCAAGGCCTTCCGGAAGGGTCTCCGCTATCACCATTTCTTTACAACCTTCTCGTCCATGATATGTACAACCCCGATCCTAACTATTTAGATAAATCTGCCTACCCTCTCCTATACGCCGACGATACTGCGTTAATCGCACATGCTCCCACACTCCTAAAAGCCCTCAGCACTCTACAGGGTCTTATCGACACCATTCAAACATGGTTTGCGAAATGGCGAATTTCCATAAACCCCAATAAAACCCAGCTTCTAATTCCTTTTCACCGAGCAAACCACTCCCCATTCTCAATTTCTTTAAACAATCAAGTTATCCTTCCTTCAACCACTTGCAAATATTTAGGTATCCTCTTTGACCCAAACCTTACTTTCAAAGCTCACTCCACAATCCTCAAAGCAAAAATTAAGAATCGGGCGGCTCATTTTAAAGGTCTGATCTTCAAACAACAAGGAATTAATACAAAAACAGCCGTTCATATATATAAGATGATATGCCGCCTCTTACTTGACTATGCCGCTATCCTCTTCCACAATCCTCATCCTACTACACTCAAACATCTACAAGTCGCCGAAAGATCGGCCCAGAGAGTGCTTACAAAAATCCGTCACCCCCAAAACCCACTGCACAACCCCTCCAACCTCCTGCTGTACGAACTAACAAAAGTTACCCCTATCGAAACCCGCCTATCCTATTTAGCTGATAAATTTGCCTCAAACCCCACCCTTTATAATCTCCTACACCCTTTATGCATTCCTCGAAACCATAATATAACTCCCAAACGTAAACGTTTTACCTCTACAATTCATGATTTCATTTCATCATTTCATAACTCTAGTGATCACGACAATTAAATTCATTTGACTAGACAATGGACGACATTAGCAATCAAGACATTTCCTACACAATAACTGACAAGGACAGAACTCTATAATTCCAGGCGGAAAGACCAACGGTCGATAGCCAATTGGCAGATTATTTAATTTTTATGTTATTTAATTGTATTATATTTTTGTATTACTACTGTTACCAAAATTTGCCAATAAAGATTTATATATAGAGGGTGTATTTGAAATAACGAACAGGCTCGCAACCACAAAGAGATTATATTATTTCTAAACATAATTCACAATTATTTTGTTTATAGTTCTAACAATGAGCCCGCAATTAATTATTAAAATAAATGAGTAAAAATAGACAACATTTTTGGAAGCACTGGCAATTAGAAATAATTTTTAAACGGCATGCAGCATCAGCTTTATCAAATTACAACAAGCGCTTAGGGAAAATATCGGAGTGCACTTAATGCAAGGTCGTCACGCCGTATTGTGTCAATGGAGCAGGTCGACAACCGGGCCTCGGTAATTATGGCACACTTGTAAAAACATTTATTGCTTACACATTTTTGGAAATTTACAATGAATTAAGTAGGGGTGGTAAGGGCGGTTTTCAAGAAAAAATATGTTTGTGTTTAGTCTTTGCTGAAACTTATTCAGACAAACATCTTTTGTTGTGAAAATGGCGCGACACATTTATTCTAATATTGAACTAGCCGATATGTTAATTATTTACGGCGAAGCTAGGTGCAATTCCGCGGAAGCAGTAAGGCTTTATCAGGATCGGTTTCCCGAACGGCATTTACCAACACCAAATCGTTTTCGGGAGTTACTTCAAAGAGCACGTGATACAGGAAGTTTGCAACCCGTTGGCGCAGTTGACAGAGGTGTTAACCGAGCAGATCATTTGTTTGCAGTGGAAAATCAGATTTTAAATTTGTTAGAAGCGAATCCCGGTTTAAGTACACGGATTATCACTCGGCAGTTGGGTGTTTCTCATAGCTTTGTGCATAAAATCATCCGCGAAAATAATTTTCACCCCTATCATTATCAACGGGTTCAACATCTTCAGCCAGGTGATTTTCAACAGAGAGTTGCGTTTTGTGAATGGCTTTTAGAACAAAGTGCCCGAAATCCAAACTTCACTAATAACATTTTAGTGACGCGTCATTAAAATGTTATTAGTGAAGTTTGGATTTCGGGCACTTTATTCTAAAAGCCATTCACAAAACGCAACTCTCTGTTGAAAATCACCTGGCTGAAGATGTTGAACCCGTTGATAATGATAGGGGTGAAAATTATTTTCGCGGATGATTTTATGCACAAAGCTATGAGAAACACCCAACTGCCGAGAGATAATCCGTGGATGAATCGTGCTTTACGCGAAATGGCTGTTTTAATTTTCATAACATGCATGTTTGGGCAGAGAATAATCCCCATTCTACGCGCCGATCGCATTTTCAGCATCGTTTCTCCCTTAATGTTTGGACAGGCATTGTAAATGACCAATTAATTGGACCTTTCATTTTTCCATTTAATTTAAATGGCGGCCGTTATTTAGATTTTCTAGAAAATGAACTTCAAGATCTTTTAGAAGATGTGCCTCTAGCTGTGCTGAGACAGTTATGGTTTCTGCACGATGGTGCACCTCCGCACTACGATCGGCGTGTTAGAAATTATTTAAACAATGAATTTCCAGGAAGATGGGTTGGACGTGGAGGTGCTGTTCCATGGCCTCCTAGAAGTCCGGATTTAAACCCATTAGACTTTTTTCTTTGGGGGTATTTTAAAAGTGAAGTGTATGTCGAGGAAATTGACGATGCTGATACATTCAGACAACTAGTTCACGACGCAGCTAACGCAATAAAAGAAAAACCGCGGCAAATGTTCACTTCGGTTTGTGAAAACTGGCTAAGGAGAGCCCAATTGTGAATTGAGTGCGAAGGGCGTCAATTTGAACATTTAATTTAGTTTCATGTGACTTTTTATAAAACAATTGTGACCGACTTTTAATTGTTTTATACGTGACCTACTTTTAACAAATTGCATGCACGAGTGTGTGGTAAGTGTTATCGTAGTAAAACTGCTATTTTACTGCTATTTATACATGAAAATAACATGTGTAGAAGATATCAATGTACTAGCTCAAGTCAAGTGCATTTTTCTTAATGAATGTGAATGAACTTGAAGAATGTTTATCTTTTACAATAAAACGTGATTACACTTCAAATTTCGAAGGCAAAGACTCTCGCGTTTAAAGTAAACAAACACGCATTCCACGCAGACCGAATTAAACGAGAAAAGCATTGGTTCTCAAAATGTATAGAAAAAAACTCGAAAAATGTTGAAAATTCAAAAAAAAAATTCGAAAAAATTTTGGTGGAGATGGGTTCACACATATTTTGTGTATGTGCCCTTAAATGCCTGTTTGTTATTTCAAATACACCCTGTATATAGGAATATATGAGATTCTTTAAAAATCTAAATTTTTTCATAATTTATAACAAATTACCAGTGGTAATTACCGCCTTAAATTGCCGTTTTCATCACTATGGTAAAACAGTTATTTTTGTTTATTTGAATGTGTTAAAGGTACGTCTTTAACTTTACTAGCGCCTAAACAAAATATTAGTAATCCATTTTTTTAAACTTACGAAACAATAGCCCAACTATGGTCTCATTTAAGATTTTCTAATAATTTAAAACAGAATAGAGAATGTGTCAATTAATTCCATATTATAGTTTAGCCCAACTATGGTCTCATTTAAGATTTTCTAATCATTTAAAACAGAATAGAGAATGTGTCAATTAATTCCATATTATAGTTTAACAAAAAAGCTATATATTGACACGTACAGATAATTTAAAAAGTAAATTCCCTTAAAATAAAGAGGAATGTATGATCAATTTTACTAAGTATCTTGTAGGCGCAGAACATCGAAATGTTTCCACTTAAATGATTATTAATACAATTTAAATAAAAGAATTTAAAAAAATCGTATATACGGAACACCCTGTGCATTTTATTATCGATCGATAGAGAAGATTATTCTTAACTAAAAAGATTTAATACATCATTACAAAAAACTCATAAATAAGAAAGTTAGTTTACATATTTACATATTTCGATTTTGTTCAATATTAAAAACAAAATAAGATCCAACAAATGACCAAAACAAAGTCTGTTTATTGTATCTGTTAGTCAAATTCTCATTAAACGTGATTTTTGTTATACAATATTGAATATTTTCAGGGCTTCTTGATTTTACGAAAAGACATTTTTTTACTTCATACGCTCGTGTATAAAACATAGAAACATTGTAAAGTTCACAATAGTAGCCTCAGCTTGATTTTATGTTTGAGCTTACGTAATAACTTTTCCCTAGATTTAAATTTTGCTGCAAAAAAGTTATCAGATTCCTTCATTCTAGCTTGTAAATCAGGTTTCTCTTGTAAAAAAACAAAGTATAAATTCAAGATTAAATTACATTTTTAGTATAATTAGTTAATTAATTATTATTTTCATTTGCTGTACAATCATTTTATAAAACTTATAATAGAGTCAAAGATGTTTAATATTTTTTTCAAGTCTAATAAAAGTGAATGTTATTAATTAATAAATCCACATAAAACGTTTTTTTCTTATGAGCACATATCTATATGCATATTATTAAACAGCATGTTTTACACTGATTTAAATGATATGGACAATATTTACAAATCTATATTTCAAATGTGAAAGCAGATCAGTATGAACTAAACTGAAAGATAAGTATTTTGGATGTATTCTAGTTTATTTATTGTCAAGCTAGAAAATTGTATATTATAAATTTCAGAAATTAATTCACTTTTTTTAAAGCGTTCAACTGAAAGTCTTAAACTACTTAATTAAGCATGAAGTAAAATTTCGAGTTTAGAAAATCCTGAAAATTTGGTTTGCACCAAACTAAATATTCAGGCAATTCTTAACTCGAACTTTTACTTCATGCACCACGCATATAAAACACTGAAATATTGTAAAATTAAAAATATATTGCTAAGAAAATAAACTACTAAAGCAGGATAAAGATTTACTGCTAAACAAGAATATTTTGAATTGACAATATTTCAGTGTTCTAAACGCCAATTTTTTAAGCTTTTCTAAACTCGAATGTTTACTTCATGCTTAATCGAAGATTGAAAGCACTCGTTAATAGCTTGAGCTAAAAAAACGGTAAATTAAAAAGGTTGGCCACCCATGCGCTAAACGTTAAACGTTTTATGAACCTGGCGTAACTGTTAAACAAACAAACACTTACAGCCCTTTAAAAAAAATACTTAAATTTAACATCATAGGATTTTATTGTATCTTATTGTAAACGATTATTATACCGCAAAATGCACAAAATGCACATCTAAACACTGTTGACAATCAAGCCGTTTGAAAAATATTATAAAATCGCCAAACCGTCTTCTTTAAATATAAAAATATAATTAGACTGTATTTAGTGCATAGGCGCAAGAATTTATTTAAGTGTTTACAGAATATATAACTATTTAGTAAAAATCAGTACTAATAAACAAACAATACGAAATTCTACTACAATTAAATATTTACCTGGCCAATATTTGGAGTCAGTGAAACTCCAAATAAACGCTCCAACTTCCATATTTCTGTCCATGATTAAAATAACAATTCACTAAAACTAATAAAACTACCGTCCTCATCCAAGATTTGGGATAATCTGAGTCAGCAAAATAATTACAAACAAACGGATGCGACAAAAAATATAGACGAGTGTGTGTGCGAAATAAATTTCGCCAGAATAAACAGTAAATGCTCAATTTTCAAACAGAAATAATGAAAATTACAACAAGTTCTTGAAATCTTAATAAAATGTTAAATGTGGTTATTAAAATTTTAAAAATGTAATGTTATGAACGGTGTTACAATATAGGCAACTTTAGATGTGCAACGTAATATACTACACATCAAGGACGGTCGAGTACACGGTAAGAAGGTTCGACAGAATCGAAGATTTTGGAGTGGGGGTAGAGATTGCTTACGTCACAAATGCGCGCTGAATTTAAATGAGGTTACTGCATGGTAAGCTCTAGGTAAACATGCATACGCTGTACATTTTCTGACATGGAAAGATTCAATTCTGTCATACCTTGTAACACATATGTGTTACGCCCATCGACGTAGCTTGACTACAAAAAGTATCGATATTGAGTATGATTATATCTTATAGCAATGTATCGATACGTTAAAATATCGTAGTGAAAAGTATCGATATTCAAAATATCGATAGTTTTCAATACCAGTTATTTTAGATTTCGTACGTGTTTTATTTAAATACTGCAAATTATTTTATTGAATGTTTTCTGGAAGGCATTAAAAATACTTTCTCTATACTTTAATATTATACATATTTTAGTTAAATCTGAATGTTTACAATTTAATTTCCAGTTAAATACAATTTTAGTTAATATTATTAAATATAAATTAAACTGCTTCCGCTTATAAAAATGTCGAAAATTGTCAATATGGAATTCATATAGTCAAGGTTACCAATTGACAATCAGCACAGTCAGATAAGCCTATAGTCAAACGGCAGTCAATATTATTATTTATCATAGTTTTAAGAAAATTGATGAAGACCATAAGCCAAGTCAAAAACAGACAATAATGATTACAATTGTGTAGTATTTTGAAAATTCGTAAAGATTTGTTAAAATTAAAGAAGTTAAATGACTACGCAAAAGTTCCAAGAATTTGATTCACATTTTTATCGACATGAGGAACATATTTTTTTTTATCAAAATTTCGTTATTTGTAAAAATGCAAATTTAGAAAATTTATGAAATTTGCATGAAAACCTTAAAATTTTACAAAATGATTAAATTTTACACGAAAGTTGAATTAAATCGTTATTTATGCATATAACGTGCAGCAAATGTGTCTTTTTTTAAAATAACCTTTAAAAATCATCGAAAATTAAATGTTAAAACGAATTTCCAGAGAGTATTCAGAAATTAATAAACATTCTTTTTACGTTTCAAAGTGCAGAAAATATGAGTCTTATTTTAAAACAAACTTTGAAACATCACTAAAACTTTATACAGTAAATTTTACTTTTAGGTTTTTCGATGTAAATTTTTAGACATTCTGCTTATCAAATCTTTCAAAATTTGATGGCCTCAATTAATTTGATTTGAGATGTTACCTACACATCTCAAACCAAATTAATGGAGGCCATCAAATTTTGAGATGTTACCTACACATCTCAAATCAAGTTAATTGAAGCCATCAAGTTTCGTCCAAATCTAAGTGTTCATGCTTTTCTAAACTCGAAATTTTACTTTATGCTTAATTTGGGATTGGAAACACTCGAAACACTCAAAAGAAAAAAATACCCTGCATATTTTTGACTTTTTCTTTTCAGCAATACAATAGATGGCATCTAATGTATAACCAGTATCGTATGTAAATATATCGATCATATGATATTGTTATTAGCGATATGTCGGAAAAAATCGATATTCCAAGATATTGATATATATTGAACATCCCTACAACACACGTGCAATGTAAGATACTACAACTGAAATCACGAGCAACTTCAAAGACTAGAATCCCTATGGATTGACCATATACTTATTAGACTATTCAGACTTATTAGACTAACTAATACATATATGGAATCGACAGACCAGCAAATTTACAGTTAGGGGAGTGACAATATAGATTGGTCGCTCTGCTTCGCTACGCGACTAGGACAAATTTTCAGGCTTTTCTAAACTCGGAATTTTACTTCATGCTTTTAATCAAAAAGTATAAATATTCGTTAGAAATTTCAAATTGAACGCTTTTAAAAAATAATGAATGCTTGAAATTTTACAGTACATGCATCGGGATATCTATACTTAAATTAAAAATTGCTAATCACCAAGGTACGTCGATGGGCATACCTTGTAACACATATGTGTTACAAGGTATGACAGAATTGTATCTTTAGATGTTTTCCCCTACCCCTTCCCCCGCAGGCCCTAGTTCTTGCGAGTGAGAACAATAACGTTGATTTGGTTACGTTTTTGAGTCTATCATAACCTCTCTTTTCGGTTTCACTGTACTTTCATAGATAGATTTTAATATTTTGTGTTAAAAATAAGTGTTGTTGAAATAAGACTTTGTGTTAGTGTTAAGTGTCGACCAATCGGTTTCAGTGAAAACCAACCGGTTTCAGTGAAATATATCGTGATGTACAAATTCAGTCGAAATAATGCACAAAATAATCCACCAAGGAGAGCTGACTCAATTTCGTCAAGTTCAAAAAGTGGAAAAGACCCTTAAATATGTATTTATATTATACAGAGAGTTTTTCTTTAAAATATACGTATTCCAAATTTAGCCTATTTTCTGTAAATCTTGAGATATTCCCTGTTTTTTTTTTAATTCATTTTAAAGCTTTAAACAAGTGATATCCACTCCCAGACTAAGCATGAAGTAAAATTTTGAAAAGCCCCGTGAAAATTTGTCGAGGATCGCGCAGCGACCCGAGACAAATTTTCTGGGCTTTTCTAAACTCGAAATTTTACTTTATGCGCCACGCGTATACATCACTAAAATCACTTCAAACTTCGCTGAAAATCTGTGTTTTATACGCGTGGCGCATGAAGTAAAATTTCTGTCGATCCTTCTTACCGTATACTCGACCGTCCTTGGCTAATCACATTAAAGTTAATCAGCAGTGGTGCAAGTGGGCATTAGGAAATGATCATTTATATTTACTCAGTTGGCAGAACTTCGTTTCAATGAATTTTCGATTCGTCGAAAATGTCACAAGTGTTTGGCGGGAGTGCGTTACTTATATTTCATTTTTGTTGATCTTCAACAACACAAAATACTATACACTTTTTTTTGCTTTTAATCAAGTTATAAGTAGTTACTAGCCGAAATGGATTCCGACGAAGAATTAAGTGATTTTGAAAAGATGCTCAACGAAAATGTTCAAATATTCAATAATCTTGTAAGTACACTATTGATTAATTACAATTTATGATAAATTGGTCGGAAAACCATTAGTGCTTTTAATAACAAGACGAGTGTGAATAATAAGGAAATACTAGTGCTTACTTAGTGTGTATCGAATATTGGAATATGTGTAATGGGTTCCAAGACTTTAAATTGGTACTAATGGTACTCGATTTATTCTTAATGTAGAGGTTATATTTTTTTGGAACACACAGATTAAACTCTAGAGGACCTGTAGGTAACCCAAACGATCTCAAAAAAATGTTCTCCTATGGGCTAAAAGTCCATTAAAAAAAATAAACATTGTTTTTTCATTCAAAACCAAGAAGAATTTGCGGTGCGCCAGCTAGGATTCAATTATTTCGCACTAAATAAGAAACTATATGAAGCCCTACCGGCCCCTATCACCTAGGTGGCTTTACTAAACACAGATACCGAAGTGAACCCTACATAAATCCTTCATAAATTTTACTCCAACTTGGTGCTGGTTCCTTACAGTTTCACGGGCTGTGAATAAATATTGTTTTTATTTTCATTTTAACACAAGCCTGATAATAATAATAATAATGTTTTTGTTTGAATTGCAACGGGCCACACAAAAATTACACTGATTGCTCGTTGCTAAGGTGCGGGAACACTAATGAACTATAGCTACTCAAACGATTTAAACATAAAATGCATTCAACTGGTCGTCAAATACATAAGCGAACGATTGTATAGCCAGACTTAGTCGCAATTACCTGCTTGTGTATTTGACACTTAGTCACGTGTGTTATATGCTCAACTCGACTGAACACTACTCATCACTGTTCTAAACAATTTGAGGGATTTTTCAATAAAGGTCAAAATAATACTTACTGTAAAATAAATATATTATAAAATATAACACTTTAACTTTGTTTGTTTAACACAATATTTTTTATTTTCGTGACTGCAGTGTCGGCAACTCAACTTGTCATTATCAACCGTAACCGTTATTTAAATTACTCCGTTTGATAATGGCAAGTTGAGTTGCCGAAACTGCAGTCACGAAAATAAAAAATATTGTGTTATACAAAGTTAAAGTGTTTTATTTTATTGAATTAACATGTATAACGAAGTAGAAGCCTCCACCGTTTAGAAACATATTATAATTTTTAGCTTAAAGAACAACTGTCAAATGATATTGAAGATTCCGTGAAAGAGTTAAACGAGCTCACTGAGATTTACCAAAAAACAGCTCGACCAAAAGTTGCAGTGAAAAGGAGGACTAATAGCATAGGTCGAATAAATGTTAATCGTCTATTGCCAAAAAGGAAGTCAGATCGCATAGCAAATAAAGAATCCATTTCATATGCAGATATGGATGATGTAAGTACATTCTTCATTTATTCATTTATTTTACGTAAGACTAACCAAATACAATGATACCGATACTTCATGTAATACCTATTTCGACCACAGCAGCTCAAGTGAGTCATTTTTTAAAAGTCATATATTTTACGATGTATTGTGAAAAAATACACTATTTTGTACAATTTGATCTGTTATTGATTTTTTATATTTAGTATCGATTCCAAATCGTAACGAAAAAAATTTATCATTTCTCAATAGAATCATCCATTAAGTAATAAATAATATGCAAACATTATTAATGTAAATAATAATAATGTTTACCGCATAATTTGCAAAGTATTGGGTTCTCGATGGCACATTTTCCTGACTCATATATTTAAGTTTCGACACCACTGTCTTTGGAATGCCAAAAATCCGACTATAAAACGTTGGTATTTCGTTAGGTTTTGAGGTCCCCTGAATACAATTTTTACGATAATTGGGCCAATTCCGTACCTCAAACGTTAGGTTTAACAGCTGACTGTTATGTTAAAATAAAGGTCGACGATAACGGCCGAGCTGAGATTTATGAATAATTTCGTATTCCGTATCGATACACATGTTGATCGGTTAAAGTTAAAAGAGAAGATAGTTTTGATACCGGCTCAGAGAGAGAGAGGGTGATAGTATTTTCAACTAGTAAAACAAAGACAACAAACTTTAACATTCCACCGGCTCTCGGACTTAAAAATTC
The DNA here is from genome assembly GCA_932526585.2 of Philonthus cognatus. Lineage (NCBI taxonomy): Eukaryota > Metazoa > Arthropoda > Insecta > Coleoptera > Staphylinidae > Philonthus > Philonthus cognatus. The sequence continues at coordinate 78,398,707 of OW052243.1, read as the reverse complement.
AACCTGGTGCTGTGGGTAAAAGCGCGAACTTCTGTCCAATGGTAGTGAAGAAAACAAAAATAAAAATCCAAATTTGTGAATATAAAGTAAATCCATCCTATTGCAGACAATAACAACACTATTAAATGAACACACAGAGATTTTATTTAATATTATAATTCGTTTAAAAATATATAACCTAAAAATAGGGCTACAAAATAATTATTTTCCTCATTATTCTTACACTTGGCTTACAAATGTTTACTAAACCTCCCAAAGTTTTCTTTATGGATAACGTGCTGTTAAACTTAATGTTTGAGGTACGGAATTGGGCTGAAAATATGTGATTGTGTGTGTGTGTGCTTGTGAACATGATAACCACTGAATGGTACAATTGATTGATCTCAAATTTAGCAGGTATGTTTTAGACCTTGGCTGGAAGATCACACATATATAGTATGGCAAATGTTACTTGCCGATGCGCAGTGGTAAAATTGTGGCGGGAAAGGAATTGGTGCACTCGATAGGTTCGTGGCGAGTTCGGTCTCGCTCATGTTTGTTTTCATGGGTCTAATGACCTGTTGTGGTAATTAGGCCAAAAAAACAATTAGGAAAATATTAAACATTGAAATGCACATTTAAAGTATTTTTCAATAAAATTAGTGAATGCAAATGGTGATGGGATAATGTCATTTTCAAGAACTTCTGATAAAAGGTTTAAAATTAATCCCATCGTGGTAGGTTTAGTGTTAACACTTACGAATGTTATGTTAAATCCAAATTATTTACTTGCAATTAATTAGGATGTTCGTTAGTTATTCCTGAGCTATTACTATAAATTTGGAAAGGAAGAAATACAAGTTTTAAAACCAAATTGAAATATTTGAGTCACAAATGCACTAAGAGCTTATTTCGTTCTAAGGCCCACCTTTACAATCTATGCAAGGGTAAAAAAATTCACGGGTTAAACGTTCAGTCACGGTTTTATAGTACTAAAGCAACACTTTATTAGGAATATTGACCCTTATCAAGTTTAAACTTGGGAATAAAATAACGAAGGTTTCCCAAAGATTGTACACATAATAGTTTTTTTACAAAACAATTAAGAAAAGAGCCTGGTTAGCAATTGTAGGATTCATGTACTTTAAATAAACGAAAACTCAGATTACAAACATTTTAATAAAAAAAAAGAAATATCAGTAACAATTTTTTTTTATTGACCCATTTAAAATGTTTGCAACTGATCTTAGTTTTTTTGTATCTACAGAATAGAAGCTCATAACTAAGGGCTAGTTGCGCAAAACACGTTGAACTGATTCAACTCTGAACTCCAATTCAAAGTGACAATAAGAACTGTCATCTTGAACTAAAGATTAGCTTGAACTGGAGTTCAACATTTTTTATGGAACTGAGCCATAGATACCAATTAGTAGAACTCTAATAAAAGGGAATGTTATTTATCAGCATCTCAAAAAAAGGATGATTTAAAAAATACAGTCTCGGATAACCCTAAACACTGTGATAATCGCAGTTCTGCTATATTCAACCTTACTTTTTCATTTAAAAGGTTCTGTTTTGTAACGCTCCATTAATTTAATTTTTTCAAAAAGTGATTGATTCGTGTTCAAAATGCTTATTAGATTTTTAATAATTTCATAATACAGACCTAATATATCAAGGTTTTCTCATTAAAAGGAAAGAGTAGCAGACAGAGCTGGGCGGATCTCGAGTACAAGTACTAAAAATTTGTACTCTGAGTAATTTTTGTGTACCCGGTACTCAGTCCACGGGTACTTTATATTTAAAGTACTTGTACTTCACGCGTCTTTAGTTCATAAAATGCACTTGAGTACATTTGGATGTACCTACTTAAGTTCATTTTCTGACCAACTTTTACGTTAAACGTCAAAATGTTAATATAAATATAGTCATATGGTATCAAAATATCAATAGAAATAGTCAAATAATATCAAAATTTGAATGGAAATAGTAAAATTATATCGAAATTTGAATAGATAGTCAATTAATAACATTTTACCAAAAATAGTCAAATTATATCAACATTTTGAATAGATATAGTCAATTTATAATAACATTTAAATAAAAAAAGTCAAGAAATAGTCAAACTATATTAAAATTTGAATGGAATTAGTCAATGTATATCAAAACTCTACTTTCAATAGTCAAATTATGTCAAAATTTAAATGGACATAGTCAATTTATATCAAAATTTGAATAGATAAGGTCAAATTATATAAACATTTGAATGTAAGTAGTCAAATTATATCGAAAATTAAATGAAAATAGTCCATTTATATCAAAATTTAAATGAAAAAGTCAAATTATATCAAAATTTAAATAGAAATAATTAAAAGATATCAAAATTTAAATGGAAATAGTTAATTTATATCAAAACACGACTTAAAATAGTCAAACTATATCAACATTTCAATATAGTCAAATTTTATCAACATTTGAAGAGAAATAATCAATCTATATCGAAATTTTAATGGATATAGTCAAATTATATGAAAATTTTAATAGAAATAGTCAATTTATATCAAAATTTGGAATAATATGTTTTTATAGAAACTCCTACATTTTAAAATAACGTTTTATCATCAAATCTTCTAATTTAGTTAAAATTTTCGAAGTTATCAAATAAATTTTAAATAATTTCCTAAATATTTTTATTTTTTGTATTGGACACAGAAAAATTAGTCAATTTTTACCCGAAGCTTAGGATTTAAAATTGATTTTAAATGTAGATCATTTTTTAATTAATTTTTATATTAAAGTCGAAAATCAAATATTTTCATATTAGTCAATTTTTACACTAAGCTTAGGATTTAAAATTGATTTTAAATGTAGATCATTTTTTAATTAATTTTTATATTAAAGTCGAAAATCAAATATTTTCAGTATTTTGATTTTGAGATCTTATAACTTTGAAATTTTTGTTTTCTGTATGATAAATATAAACAAAAAATAATGCTGATTTTGAATAATTTCACACATAGATAATTCTTTATTTATTTTTATTCTTATAGGAAAGAAAACATATTTTCTTCATACAATATTATGCTTTGATCTTATAACTTTGACATTTACCAGAATTTTCTCGTTTTTCTGAATTGAATAATAAAATATGGTTATTTATAAATGGATTATTCGTAATTATAAATAATATACGCTATTGTTAAATGTTTGGTGAATCTTTGAATGAAAGTCTAAAAAAAATATCAACATTTAATTTGGTGTATGTGTGTTTATTAATGTCCAAATATTTTAGTTTTCTGTATTAGATAACCAAAAAAATCAAACAATTGTTTTCCACTACTGGATTAAGCATGAAGTAAAGTTTCGAGTTTAGAAAAGCCTGAGCATGCGCCACGCGTATAAAACACTGATTTCAAGTAAAGTTCAAAATATATAAAAACATACTCGAGTACAGTTTGCGTGGAGTACTTGTACGCAATACTTAAGTACATTTTACTTGTACTCGGAACAGCTCTGGTAACACATAACTTAATTTAACAGATCTAATCCATAATTGATCTCCATTTATTGTAATTTCTTATGTTTGGTTTACTAAATATCTCACTTACAACTATCTAGTTCAAATCTAATTCTTTACAATTAGTCTTGAATATTTAAGTCATATCAATTTTAATTTTATAGACTGAGGATGATGGTAAAGAAAATTATGAAATCCCTCCTGACGACCTAGAAGAAGTCGTATTTAAAAAAAGAATAACATTCCGCCGACCGAAATCATTAGGTCCTCAACCCACTATAGGCATAATCACAGAAAACTACATCAGCAAGGTGGTCTACAACGTCTCTTTAAAAAAATACTGCCCACAAACGGGCTCTAGCTGCCACCAATGCCGGCAAAAAACCAAAGACAGCAAAACCATCTGCAAATCTGGCCGTTGCGTTGGCGTACGTGGCCAATTCTGCGGCACTTGCCTCCTGAACCGCTACGGAGAAAATGCCGAGTCGGCGCTACGAAACCCCACCTGGGCATGCCCGCCATGCCGCGGCATTTGCAATTGTTCGATTTGCCGGACGCGGCAAGGAAAACGCCCCACAGGGATATTGACGCCGATTGCGCAAGCGCACGGCCACAGGAGTGTTAAGGATTACTTGATTAGTTTGAAAGGGAAAGGCTTGGATGAGGAAGTTGTGGAGAAAGTTGATATTAAGTATGCACTAGGGGATCTTCTAGGGTTTTCCGAGAAAGGAGGCGCTTATGTTGTACCTGAGTTAGATAGTGATGAAGTTGCGGGCTTTTATAACAATCATGCGATTAATATAGAGAGAGAACCTGATTTATTCATGTCGGCGTATGAAACTTATTTTAAAAACAACTTAGCTAGTGAAAAGTGATATGTAATATAGATATTTAGGTAAATTAATCACCGTTAGTCAAGGTAATTAACCCTCCGCAGAAGGTGTGATTTATTTTTGCACAAAAGGATGAATGGGGTCTGTGGGACCCAAACTAGATATTCCAATTGCAATGTTGATATATGGCAATGTCTATAATTTAAGAAATACCGGATGTATGTTTTAATACCTGTATTAACACATACAAGGTGAGTTTTTTTCATGTTCTCTATGGGGATTTTGGAAACTATAAGAGTTATTAGAACTGAGAAAATCGACCCTTTTCACTTTTTTTAAAATATCTAGTTACCCTTGACTTGACGAACATTTTATAAGTGTCTTTTTATTTAGCTCATAAAACTGCACTACTTTACCCATTTAACCGTTTCTCTCGGTTATTAAAAAAGATTAAAAAAAACTGTAAATGACAAAGTTGTAGATAATTTTATACTAAATAATAAAATGTTATCAGATATTTTATATTCACATTAGTTTTCGAGATACAACACAAACTTGCATTATTTTAAATAGAAACTATAGTTGGCTATGTCATCATTAAAAAGGATTTTTTCTCTTAAATCTAATATGTCACTTGACAATAATTTTTGTAAAAATAACTGACTTTATTAACATTTTTAAAAAAAATGTACAACAAAAAAATAGTTGGTCATGAAAAAATTACAATTATAAAACAATTGCAGCTTTTTGTAATATTGGAGTTTTTTAAATTTTCATAAAATAAGTTTATTTGGAAGGTATTTGTAGAAAGAAATGGAAATTGGTAGGAAAAAATGTCCATAAAACAACGGTTGTTTTTAATACTAAACAAATTAACAAAAATACAACAATGAAACTAACTGTTACAAACAGTCGCAATTGCTTAATTATAGTAATTATTTCAAGGCTAACTATTTTTTTTTGTAAATAAAACAAAAAATAGTTAATAACTTGATTATTTTTGTAAATAAGTATATCAAGTGATACATGTAAATAAAGAGAAAAAAAATCCATTTCTAATTAAATTTAAATTTTAAAAAATGCAAGTTTGTGTTATATCTCAAAAACTAATGTCGATAGAAAAAATCTGATAACATTTTATTATTCAGTGTAAAATTACCTAAAACCTTGCCTTTTACAGTTTTTTTTTCTATATCTTTTAATAACAAAGAAAAACACTTCACATTGTTCAAAATATCTAGTTATTTGACTTTTTCGAAATTTTGAAAATGTCGTTTTTTTCAACTCGTAAAACTGCACTACTTTGCTCATTTAACTGTTTCTCTATCTGTTATAGTTTCCGAGATCCCCATAGAGGACATAAAAAAACTTACCCTGTATCATAAAATAATATCAAATGCAGCATATCTTCATACAGTAATGAAATAATATTATATTTTGACATTTTTTTTTTGTTTACAAAAAATAATTATATTGGGTTTTGAGATCTTTGTGCTCTTCGAAATGATAATAAAAAAAAAACAGTATGAGTCTCACAGACCCACACGCATGCTGCGGAGGGTTAATTATTATTATTGGTAAAAGTTTTGTTATAAATAAACCTGCTGGAAAATCATTTGTACTATTTTATCTGAATATTTTTTTATCATTTTTCAAATTAATAAATTTTGATAAAATCATTATCTTGGAATTATAGTTGTTGCTTTTATTCTCCCTCTTACAAGCATATCTTTCAAAAACTAAGGGATTTTAGTATCTTTCTTTAAAATACACAACTAGATTTTCTACGATATTTATGAATGCCAACATAAACTCCAACAATAATTAAAGTAAGTATCTTAAAACTAAATGTATATTTTTTACAACATATATCCTTTAAACACTGTGTTGAATTACAATGATTTTATCTAAAACTATTTCTGGTTTTCATAGCAACCATAAATTGTTTCAATTTAACATGTTAGATTTTTTTGTTTGAAAATTTCAAATGTTTGGCTGCTTTTGAATAAATAATTGAATACGTTAATTTGCACAATTCCTTGCCTTAATAGTATATTTTAAACTTCGCTGAAATCAGTGTTTTGTACACCTGGCACATGAAGTAAAATTTTGAGTTTAGAAAAGCCTAAAAATTTGGATTTGTCGGGCTTTTCTAAACTCGAAATTTTACTCCATGCTTAACCAGCGATTAGGAAACACTTGTTCGGCAGCTGTTTGAACTTTTAATGACAACTCTTTCTTAAAAAAAATTAAAAGCAAACACAACTTGTAATTATTTTCATAATCTCTATGAATTTTATTAATTATCTTGTTCATTTTTAGGTTATTAATCTGGTGTTGTCATTAAAGAGATTTTTAACAAGGGTTTTCCAACCCCTAATTATGCATGAAGTAAAATTCCTAGTTTAGAAAAGCCTGAAAATTTCGATTTGCCGAGAGGAGCGAAGCGAGCCCAGCAAATCCAAATTTTCAGGCTTCTCTAAACTCGAAATTTTACTTCATGCGCTAGGCGTACAAAACACTGATTTCAACGAAGTCTGAAAATATACTCGGTTATTGTTAATCCATCACAAGATTAAAATAATAATACATTTTTTGATTAATGCTGGCAATTTTTAAAATTGAAGTATTCGGATATTCATTCATCATCATAACGAAATTGAAACTCATACCACTACAATAATATTTCAAAATATATTGATTTTAATCGCGAATAGTTCAAAAACATGATAATATGAAACGTGCTCATTCCCTCCTTCAAGTGACAATAAATGAATTTAAAATATTCAAATACTTCAATTTTAAAAATTACCATAATTTTTGTAATATCTTACTGCCATCGGATATTTTTTAATCGAACGTTGTTTCTGTAGTATCGCCTTTTAAAGAAAATACATACATTTGATGGAAAAAAGAAGTGCGCTATATTCAATAACAAACAAACCTTACAATATAATTCGATATTATTGTCCACAATTCATTTCATCAACATAATAATTATATTTATCAACAGCTAAAGTTCTTCATACATAAATAATGAGCAATATTTTAACGGTAGGGCTGCATTTATCCCAAATAGTGGGGATAAAATCTTTAATTTGGTTGGCGTTCACTTTGTGGTACATCTTCATAACAATTCAATTAAAACACTTAACTTTGTTTTACCACTTTTATTATTTATTGTTTTACCACTTTTATTTTACTTTTCAGTGACTACAAGCTAGTCATTATCAAATTTAGTTTGATAATGACTAGCTTGTAGTCGAAACTATAGTCACTGAAAAGTAAAATAAAAGTGGTAAAACAAAGTTAAGTGTTTTAATTAAATAGTGGGGATAACGTACGATTTACGTGGACCTTGGGCTGTGCCTGCTGCAGCCCATTTAAAATGAATCATTAAACATTAAATAGACATAGCTAACTTATGAATATAAATTAAATTAATTAATTAAATTAAAATCATTTGTAGTACTCCTAACCGTAGATAAATATTTTAAATGTATTTTAGTTTATTTCCTTCTAGTATTTTATTTATTTCATTGTAAAAATAAATAAAGAGAAAACTCCGTAAAATATCTAAAGTATACAATTTTTGAGCTTACAGTATGAAAATATTTGCCGTTAAAACTTTGGGCGTCCTACATATTTAAGTGAACATTTAAACAAACAAGAATAATCTACTGAACATTTAAAAAGGGTGTGTAATTTGTGTATTTAAATTATTTGTACATATCTGCGTAAATTATGGCCCTAGCCATACAGCATCAATCATTAATTATAAAAATTAATATAAGGAATGAATTATAATATGGAGTGTCAACTAGGAAAAACAATAAATAAATAAGTTAAAATGTTGACAGATTATACAGCTATCAAAGCTGGGCAGGATTCGAATCCTTTTTGAGGATTCAAAAGAGGCATTCGAATACTTTAGTTCAACCGGATTCGTTACATTTTTTTAAGAGGATTTGTATTCGAATCCAAATCACCCGTATTTGGATTCGAATACGAATCCTCTTAAAAAAATCTAACAAATCCGGATTCGAATCCTTATAAAAGGATTCGAAAATTTATAAAAGGATTCAAATACTTACAAAAGGATTTGAATCGTCAAAAATAATTTGAATTAGTTGTGAGGATTAACATGAAAAATGTCTTTTGTGTGTTTTTAAATTTCTGGTTAACATCACTGTTTCATATGAAGTAAAATTTCGAGTTTAGAAAAACCCAGAAAATTTGTCTCGGGTCGCTGCGCAACCCTCGGCACATTTTCATGGGGCTTTTCTAAACTCGAAATTTTAATTTATGCTTAGTCTGGGAGTGGAAACACTCGTTCGAAACTTCAAACTGAATTCTTTGACAAGAACATTAAATGACTGAAAATGTTTTTAAAGATAATAATCTAGTTTGTAAAATTTTGTTTAATATTATTTGAAGTAAAACTGACATGGTAGCCACAATCTGAAATGTTAAATTTTTCCGACATTTCCCTGACTCAAGATTTTTTTCCCTGGCCTTTTAATATAACTTTCTTCTGTGGAAAACCCCCATTTTGTTAAATTGTTTTCATTGTTTTTGTCAATGTTTAAGTTAATTTTATAAATTTTTACGTGTTTTGTAACTTGCCTGCTGATTTTGACAAATTTAATAATATCATATGGCTTTTTTGTTAGTGTTTTGGTCAATTTGAATATAATTTCATGACTTTTCTCTGGCTTTCCCGGATGTTTTTTTTTTTAAAGAAAAGGTAATGGATGAAAATCGAGTTGGGGGATGAGATGAATATTATAGAATTGAATTAGGCAGTTAGCCATTCAGTCACGACCAGTTTACTATTATAATTTTTCATATTAACGAAAATCTGGACAACACAATCAACACCCATGGCATCCCGAACGAATATTGTTCGCGAGACTTGAACTCGCATTTCTGCAGTGGACGATTGGTCCGGCCTAACGACTCAATGATTGATGGGATGTTAAAGGAAACCTAATAATAAAATAATAAATGAAATATATACATATGTATATATATTTATTAAATAAATTAAAAATTATTAAAATCATGTAGATAATTGTTAAGCAATTTGGAGTAAATAATTTAATTTAAAAATCACTAATTTCAAACGGATTTTCTGGATCCCGTCAAAACTGGCCTGCACTCAATGCAGACGAAATTATTTTTTCCTTCCATGGCGATTTGGCAGCGTTCGCTGACTTCTGAGGGGGACAAGATCTTCCCTTTTTGTCCGCCTTTTATCTCGGGTAGTTCTTCTTTTATGCAGCCCAACTTCTTCGATTTACAATGATCTCCAGGACATTTTCGAATAGATGAACTAAAATTATTTTACCAACAAAAAATCAGCTCTCTGTATGTTAACTTAAATATTCTTCTAAAATGTTTTATATATATTTTGCATGTTTTTGTACAGCAGACAACACTAAATTAACATTATTATTATCATTTACTTGCTGCTCATTGACCACTTGGTAAACAGTTTTTAATTATACTGGGTGTTTCAGAGGTTTAGAGATTCAGAAAGAAAAAATTATGACATTAGTATACCCGAAGAATTTAATAGAGTTAATTTCGATTGCCAAAAGTGGGCGTAATAATTTCTTTTGTTAGAAAAGTTATTTTGTAGATGTTATGCTTAATGAAATAAAAAATCCGGTTTCATGCTCATTCCCTTGACTCAACATCTCTTGATTCCTACTTGTGGAGACGCATTACAGAAATAGTCTATCAAGAACATCCAACCACGAGAGACAACATGAAAACCTGGAATGCCTGTCGCAAGATAAGTAGACATTAGGTGTTAAGGACAGCTGCATAAATGCACTGATCAAGATGCAAGACATTGACATTGAGCATTTATAACACTTTTTTGAGCATTTATAACACTTTTTTTGTTTAAACGTTGTGTTTATTTTATTTTAGTATTATGGTATCCATCACGTTTGGGTGTTTGTGGTCTGAAATTTGTTTATTTATTTCGTTAAGCATAAGATCTGCATCAAAAGTTTTTTTACCAAATGATCTGTTTTTTTTATCTGCCTATCCAACCATACCACACATAACCTAGGTTTCCATTTAAAATTCTAAAGTTGACAGCACTTATGCCCACTTCATGTAACTTCCGGAAATTTAAACTAGCTCCATTAAATTCTTCGGGTATGCTAATGTCATACATTTTTTTCTCTCGAACCTTTAAAACGTCACATTATCAAGAAAAAGGCACTGGACGAATAGTCTGAAACATCCAGTATATAGGTTTTCAATTGAAATTCCCTTAGTTTGTTTTACTAATAAATTACTTTATTTTCGACGAATTTTGGCTTAATGCCATTCTGAAGACCATCATTTGTACATTATTTTTGATTATTTTTTTTTAATTTTGAAGATTTCGTGGGGCGTTTGAACCTCTATACCCCCCCCCCCCCCCTGGCTACGGCCCTGATTAGTATTATTATTTCCAGTGCTTTTTTTTAAAAGGTGCAGAAACACAGTGAAAAAAGTTTTGGAACGCTCATTTGTTCTTACCAAAATGAAAATGAGAAATATAGTAAGAAAGTCCTGATTATTATAAATCCTTAGAGCTTTATTTTAAGGCACATGATTTTTTAGTCTTTTTTTCTTGAATACTAGCTTACCTCATATTTGCGTCATAGTTGATATTATTGTTGAAATTTTCTTCAAAAATGGGCTTGTAGTCAATTTGAAAGCCTGCTTGATACGTGCACTCATTATCCATTCCTTTTTGATTAATTTAATCTCCAGATTTAAAGAAACGCGTGCTCCCCGAATGCTCTACATACGAAAATGATAGTGTCAGTTTTTGTCGCACTTTTTTCCTCAATTTATAAAAAAATCGCGCCATATTTTATTTCATTATTTTACTCATATTTTAATTTGCGAATTCTTGAAAGAGAAATGTTGTTGTCTAGAATTTAGAATTATTAATACAATTATTGATATAACTGCTGATAATCTGCTCTATTAATTAATTAAAATTTGTATATGATTCAGTGCAGTGGCGTAGATAGCTATTTGCGATGGGGGGGAGGAAATTGACTTAGTACCAATACTTTGTTTTAAAACAGTGTTTTTAACATGTTTAAAAACAAATGTCGTGTTTTAAACGGTTTTGTTTCAAATGTATTATTTGGTTAAAATGTTTTTTTTTGTAATGAAATGTATATTAAATGAATCATAATCATATTTATTTGACTTCTTTAACTCCACTTTTAGCAACAATTAAAGATGAATGAGCTGCTTACTTAAGACTTAAGAATAAATCAGTGTTTTATACGCGCAACGCATGAAGTAAAATTAGTTATAAATGCTCAATGTCAAAAATTTTAAATTTAGAAAAGCCTGAAAATTTGGTTTGGCCGCGTAGCGCTACGCAACCAAACCAAATTTTAAGGCTTTTCTAAACTCAAAATTTCACCTTATATTTAGTCTGGGAGTGGAAGACAATTGTAATATTAATTACTTTAATAAAAATATATTGGTACCCACTGAACACGGAAACATTTTAAACATAACGACTATTGAACATAATACTATAGTAAAACATTGTAATAAAATTATTACAACAAAGTTTTAGTAACGTTACAAACATTGTATAAACGTTTTCTGTGCAATATAGATTTATATATATATATATATATATATATATATATATATATTACCTAAATGTTAAAAATGATACTAAAATTTACCATTGTTTTATAACGTTTCAAAAATATTGCAACCAAGTAACACAACGTTATATAATTACAATTTGACTTTTATGCAATATTGTATTGTAAACATTGGATATATATTGAAAATGGTAACATTACATTTTTAACATTGTATAATTGTTGAAACTGTTGCTGTAATGCAGCATCGTTGTTTACACATTTCATGGACATTGAACATACAGAGAGTTGTTCATTTAAGCAAACATGACCCAATTATATGCTTTAAATCTTCAGATATTTGTTGTTTTTTTTAAAGAGTTCAACCGAACTTAGTAAAGCCCTGTGAAAATTTGTCTCGGGTCGAGCTGCGACTCAAAATTTTACTTCATGCGCCACGCGTATAAAACGTTGATTTCAATTGAAGTTCATGCACTTGTTAACAATATTTAAATGTTTTCAGAGTTTAAGGGTACTGTCTCCCCTAGACTACACATTACTTTTTGTAAGACAGTTTTTTTTCTTGTTACCAATACATATTTGCATTAAGATTACGAGAGAAACATTCCTATAACGTTCACTTAATTGCGGCACATCGGGTTGTATGCAATACGGATTCTATGCATTTATCGTATGCAACTTAACATACATACATTCGCATGTTGGGTTGCATACAAATAACAGTATTCGCTCGTGTTGCATAGGCGTTGCCATAGAGAAATAACATGAGAGAGTAGAAAGAGTAGATTCTGTAGAAAGAAAGAGAGACGGGTGACTACAGCGACCTCCTAATAGGGGGCCATTTTTTTGCGAACTATGGGCACGCGCGCCATTTTTGAATTATTAAAATATATCTGTATTTTTGAAACGCAAATTAAAATACCTTTTAAATATTAAAATTAAATCTGCATTACACAAATTAAATTTTGACACTTTAAATATTATTTTGAGTGATCATTTTTTTAAAATAATTAAGGAAAACTTGCATACTTACCAAAAATAATTATTAATAATTGAGAAATTGGTTAAATTAACCAATAAAAGTCGTATGTATCATTAAAATCTATAAAACTTTATTGCCACAAAAAATACAAGGAAAGGTTAATCTTTGAAAGTTAATACAAAACCTGACTGCAAGCTGCTTCATATGAAATCTAAGATACCTTCTTAAGCGAGAATGCTGAATATGTGACCATTCGGAGGGAAGAGTAGAACCACCTTATGTTGTAGACATTGCAGCTATGTTTAAGATGATTAGGAAATAAATTAACATAATAATATATAAATATGAATATATGTACTAAAACATTTCATTAGCTGTAGATCCAAAAATGGAAATGTATCTATCAGCAAGATACATTGGCACATTTAATTGGTCAATTTATTATTTGATGCCATTTAATTAAATAATGCTTTTAAAGAAATAATTAATGAATGCAAGTAAAAATGAGATCATTCAAATAAATATATATTAATAAGTACAATAAATAACAAATTAATAATATTCTAAAAGATAACAAATTAAATAATATAAATCACAATAAATTAAAAAATCATCTTTGGCTAATACCTGAAACAGAAAATTTATTATATTCTTAAAAATAAACAAAATAAATGATTCTGAAATAATAAGTTAACAAAAATAAAAATAAATTCTAAAACGTAACAAAATTAAAATAAATTCTAAAACGTAACAAAATATAAGTAATTCCTTAACAAAAACCAAAATGTAAACATTATAATTACAGTAACTCCGACAGTTATTGTTATCGTATTAAAATTACAAAAATTGACTGCGAATAACTGTGGGAGTGCCAATAACTATATCTTTTATAAAACTAAAAACAAAATTTATCAAACGTCTATTATAACCACCAATATTATCAATAAAGTGACTAGAAATAAACGTTAATTAATGCTTAAAACGATGTTGATTATTAAATTTATTGTAATATTGTTTCATTATAACATCTACAACTATATTCAAAATTTTTAAACAAATGTCACTCATGTGGTCGGTGCAAGTGAACCATGAAAAATCTAAATCTACTAAAATGTCTAAAATTTGTTTCTTGATATTATTAACGTAGCCGAAAGTTTTTAAAATATCTTCTAGTTGAAGATTTACCAATAGAATGTAATGTAGAAACTTTTCCGAGCAATACTGTAAAAAAAAAAAAATTTATCAAACGTCTATTATAACCACCAATATTATCAATAAAGTGACTAGAAATAAACGTTAATTAATGGTTAAAACGATGTTGATTATTAAATTTATTGTAATATTGTTTCATTATAACATCTACAACTATATTCAAAATTTTTAAACAAATGTCACTCATATGGTCGGTGCAAGTGAACCATGAAAAATCTAAATCTACTAAAATGTCTAAAATTTGTTTCTTGATATTATTAACGTAGCTGAAAGTTTTTAAAATATCTTCTAGTTGAAGATTTACCAATAGAATGTAATGTAGAAACTTTTCCGAGCAAATCCTTATTTAAAACAAAGATATGATCTCTTTCAACTGTTTCTGAATGTAAACTACACCGACAATGTTTGCAGTCTCATATATTAAGTTTCTTTAAAATGTATACTGAAACATAGGCTGCCCCCTGAGTATCAAAGTTGTTATAACGATAAGTGGCTTCAAGGGTATTATTTAGGACTATTTCGTAACGAGCAGTACAATCTGTTTGGCTGTTGCCAGATTCATAAGGTTCCAAAAATTGTTGTAAATTATCCAACAGGTGCCCTTCATCATTTTCACAATTAAAATTACTTGAATGTGGTGTCACTAAACCATTTAAAACAGTTGTCTTAAGAGCCGAAACATATTGAAAACAATTTGGTTTTGTATTCGATGCTCCACACTGACGAAGTTTTCCAAATAAATTTTCAATTGGATCTTGATTAAGAGACCTTGTCTGTAACCTTTTAAACCCTGCCCCGTTACCCATTACAAGTCTTCCAAATTTCAATCGTAGCTTTTATTGTTTGAAACCACCCTCTTTTAAAAGGCATTGTCTTTTTAACTTTGCCGGTATTAATATCTTCAAACTGCCAAGTTTGTATGAACGGAATCATTGATTTCCAATATTTCAGATGTTTCGAAGCATTACTAAGGCAGTGTGTTAATAATTTTGAGTTCCTATCTTTAGAATTAACCCGAGTATTGAAACTGTCAAATAATAGAACGATATCTCGGACAAATTCAGAAGTATAAAGTGCTTCTGAAGGCAATGCATTCGCACAAAGTAATGAATTTATATTTCCTGTCACAGTTTTGCTTAGCGTACGAGCAGCTACGCAGACTTTCATCTTGTGCATACCTTTTGGCCTAAAGTAGACACTTTTTAATTTAAATAAGGAAAAGGTTTAACTTTGTCAATGAAAAATGCGTCTCTAATATGCGACATTTTGGCACGTTTATATTTTCTAAATTGAATTTTATATTTATACATGGCATTCCGGGTATTTTTTAATAAATCAGGTACATCAAACAAAGCATAAACATCTTTGCTGTCAACTGTAAGGGATACATCCGATGTTTTATCATCAGAATCAGCAATCAATTGCGAAATAGCAGCGCGATTAGTTGATCCTTGATCACAAACAGTGCAGACCACTTTTAGACGACAAGACTTTAATTTTTTAATAATTTCTACAAGTAAAATTTTTATATCTAGTGTATTTTTCGTGAAATAATAAGGAACTGGCTGTTTCCAAGATACTTGCAACCCTTTAACCATAAATACCAGAGCATGATTTGCAGCTTCATTACGTCTCCCAAGTGTCCCTAAATCTACATATCCCATAATTTGTCTAAACTTCTATTATATGAAAATCCAGATGAAACTGCGATTTCATCAAACATTACAATGCATAATTTTTGGGTTTCCTTCATTAAATGGAATTTCCTTTAACATTTTTTGGAAAGAGGATTTTGAAGGAAGTTTGACAACATTTTGTAAAAACCTATAACAGCGAGGACCCTTTTTATATATTGAAAGAGCAAAAACTTTATCTTTGGTCATCCAAGGTCTTTTTTTGCAGTATTTCTAAATTGTGATTCAAAAAATAAAGCAGTGGTTGACCCCAAATCTTTATTAAGATCTTCAAAGATGATTTATTTAAAGTAGAAATTTTATCTTTGGCTTTTTTAATTGAGCTTTTTTATTTGTAAATTTTTGCTTTCCATCGCTTGTTGATAAAATAGCATTTTTTTTCTTTAGGAGAATATTATCAGAATCTAATGTTGCAACATGGAAACCCGGATTATTGTTCAAATTTTGATCGTTAATTTCGGTAGGTAGGATACCGTCAGAAAGTCTTCTCTTTTTTCTATTGGTTGCTTGAGTTTCAATACATTCTGAATTCAGAGGTCTTTTAAGAGCATTGCTATTACACTGATTATTATTTGTCTGTGCATTTATTCCAATGGGTAAATTAAATATGGAAGGTACGGAATGTCTATGAATTCATGTTTGGAAAGTACTACTAAAATCAGATTCCGAAAAATGCTCCTCACATACTTTAAACTGTTCTGTTATCACCAGTTCGAGAAAAATAGATTTGAGTTTGTCTATCCATAAATTTTGTATTTTAGGTTTCTGCTTATATTGTACATCTGAAATAGTGTTCTTATAATAAAATGGACTTAGGCAAGTTGGCACTATACAACGATATTTTATTTTATTCGATTTCATTGTTGTAAAATAAATTGTTGATAATAAATAATTACATTTCAATCGTCTACTATGAGTTTTAGGTTAGCCAAATAAAATACTATTGTATATAATTAGACCTAATATGCACCAAAATGTTTGTATAATTTACATTCATATATACTAACTACGCAGTTATAATAGACGATTGGTAAATTAAATAAAAATATACTTATCTGCTAACGACGAAGCACATCACAGCGCGGTATTAGAAACGGAAATAAATAAACATGACCGACTTGCGCCCACGGTTGCCAGATGTCTAATGCTTTTACCTGCCGTCGAATAGCTACAAATCCGCCCAATGAAGGAAAGATAACACATGAAACCGATAAACTTGAACTTTTGTTTAAAAAAATAGATTATTTTCTACACTGTTCTTATATTTTGTGAATTTATAAATGAAATCAAAATAATGTTTAGTTTAATTAAAATACGCACATGTAAAGTATCACTTTCCATAATTACTGAATAAGTTTTCCTTGATTGGACGTGCTCGTTATAAATTTAGAAAAATTCTGCAAAATTGAATGAACAACTGTTCAAGCCCAAACGGCGGAATTGCGCCCAATCTGGCAACTTTGCTTGCGCTTTGTTCGACGAAAAACGAGCCAACTTCATTCTAATTTTCCATAGCTGACTTCACGAAAAAGAGCCCTGTTGTTAAAGGGAACGATTCCAAGGTCACACATCTAATATAATAGCCTCTGGGCGTTGCTTTGTCAATGGTGCAGCAACATTTTTCTTTGAACGTTATCATGCGACGTTCCTGCAAGCGGACATTCAGCGTTTATTCAACGTTTTCCCAACATTCATGCAATTTAAAACGCAACGTTTCGTGTTGCGCTGTAACATAGGTGCAACGTGTCATGCAACGTTTCTTTGCTCAGTGATTTTGTTTTTTGAATTCACGATTATTTTAATTAGTTCAATAATTTTCACACATTTTGATTATTTATTCCATAGAGTAAATAGCTTTCAATATATACGATTTTCTGTTTTTATAAGAAAAATTAAGGGTATCTTGAAAGTATAATATAATAGTATGATATAATAATATAATTTATTTGTTGTTGTCCTGTAACTGGAATTTGTATTGCAAACACTGAAATAAATAATAATATATATATATAATTTAGTTTTCATGCAATTGTGTCCTTACATTACTTATTAAACATAATATTCTTCGAAATTAATAGATGTTAAGTACAAAATTTAAACTATAACATAAATTATTTTAGGAACTTGATAAGATATTTTAATTTTCTTTAAAGCAAGCTTAAGCACATCCGCATCTCTATTTATAAATTTAATTGCACGTTGATTAGAAAATCCGTTCATTTTTTACAAATTTTCAAACAGAAGTTAAACATTGAAATGTTGTATCGTATTCTCTTTAAAATGTCAACTTTCGCTCAATAGTTTTGAAAAATAAATCGAGTTTTTCTAATACGACTTGAATAAACAACAATAATTTACTTTTTACAAGTTTTTGAAGTAATTACTCTCTTGCATAATTTGGCTTAAAAATGCATTAAATCGTGTTAAGATTATTTTAAATTGCTTTGAAACATATGAATATTTATTCAATTCTTGGTAAGATTAGTGGACTTCTGGTTGATCAAACCACACAAATTTTAATTCAAACGAAATATTCTCTAAAATTCATTGATATTATTACACAATTTCAACTTTGTTGTAATAATTTAGAAAACGCGTAATAAAATATCTTAGTTTTAATATCCTTTAGAAAATGTTAATAATTTCTTTGTAAATATAATGAATTTTATGGTTCTTTCTCTTATTATTAATTTTATTCCTGCTCAATTTGTTTATTTGATTATTTACACAAAAACAATGTAAAAATATGACTATAGTTGAGCCTACCCACTGAGCAAACACATCCAAGTAATGTTTCTTCAACATTAATACAACGTTTAATGTTGCTACAACGTTGATATAACGTTATTTGTTTGTTTTTTGCTCAGTGGGTAGAACTATGCTTGATTTAAGAAATTCTTTAATGATGTGTTTTTGTTAATTGGATATTAACTGATGTTTTTTGTGTTTTAAACCAGCGGGTTTAGATTTTACTAATTCTGTTTAACTAATGTTACCTAATTGTGTTCAAATACACAGATATTATATTATTTTGGTTTTATATATCAATTTTAAACGCATTTTAATAATCAGCAAAGATTTTTCAAATACCTAGGTTATTTTTCTGTAATTTTGAGCCAAACTTGTATTTGTTAACCAATCGCCAGATTTATGAAGAGATTTGATTTGAAGAATACGTTCTTGATTTATTTTGAAAATGATTAACAACTTAAAAATACATGTAGATGTATAACACAGGCCAACAGTGAATTTGGTGCCGAAAAGACTAATACGGTTTTTGAGACTACTCGCCACGCTGATTGTAACTGAAATGTTTTTTCATGATCCTACATGTAGTTTAGGAGATATGCGGAGATGCAAAAAACACAACTGTTTGTATTTATTACCAGTTATTTCACTGTTGGACAAAGAGAAAGTTTCGATTTCGCGATTCCTTATCAGGAGAGTCTTGCATTATTTCCTAGCAATAATCAGCCTAACGGCCTTAATACCTTCCTTCCATATTTTATTAGGTCTTTGTGAAACCTCTCCCATTGCTCCTCCTTGTAAGAGGCTTTCGGAAAATTTGTCGTAATGGCTGTGACTTGATAGCTCATATTACCAGGGTTGTTTAAAAAAAGTTTTTTTTGTTTTAATTCAAACAAACCGTTTTTTTACAAAACGTGTTTTTTTTTCATTGAAACAGCGTTTAAAACATTAACAATTAATAACATGTTCAAAACATGTTTAAATCACGTTTAAAACACGTTTAAAATGTGTTGAAAACACCACATACAGATGATGTTGAAGTTAGCATCAGATTCAGATTCACTTTTTATCCAGCATCAAAAATTACCAGCAAACCAGTCAAATATTGCAGTCGGTTTAATTATCGATTAAATAACATTTTAAGACTTGTCAAGACAACTATAATACCGATTTACATGACCTACAATTAGAAATTAATATAACCCATAAAACTTATTTATTTGGTATTAAAAAAGTCCCTGTTTAGAAAATGCATACAATATTCTCCTAGCAATATTTAGACAAATAAAAAAAAATTATCATTTACTCCACACCCCAAGAAAACTCTGTTTTTAAATACTCACCCCCAAAAACTTAGAAATTTCTAAAAGAACATGAAAAATACAACTATTATTGTTGCCAAAAATCAGGTAAGAAAATGTGTTCACAACATCCCCACTAACACCCTGACACCAATCATCATTTTAGAAAACCTCTTATTCAAGAAACCTACCCCCAAAAATTAATACATTTTAGAAAAATCATAAAAAGACAACTAAAATGCTGGCTATTAACTTAACGTATAAGGCTGTTAAAAATATCCTTACTAATAGCCTGACACTAATCAACACCCAAATAAAACTCTCAGTTTTGAGCCACCCACCCCCAAAAATTGATAGATTTAGAAAAATCATAAAAAATTCAACTCACATTGTTGCCATGAAAGCCTGACACCAATCACTACCCTAAGAAAACTCTCAGTTTCGAGCCACCCACCCCCGAAAATTGACATATTTTAGAAAAATCATAAAAAATTCAACTTACATTGTTGCGATATATTTGGTATAAAGAGTTGTTTAAAACATCCCCACTTACAGCCTGACACCAATCACTACCCTAAAAAACTCTCAGTTCGAGCCACCCACCCTCGAAAAGTGATATAATTTAGAAAAATCATAAAAAATTCAACTCACATTGTTGCCATATATCTGGTACACAGAGTTGTTTAAAATATCCCTACTAATAGCCTGACACCAATCACTACCCTGAGAAAACTCAGTTTCGAGCCACCCACCCCCAAAAATTGACAAATTTTAGAAAATTAATAAAAAATTCAACTTAGATTATTGCCATATATCTTGTATATAGAGTTGTTTAAAACATCCCTACTAACAGCCTGACACCTATCACTACCTTGAGAAAACTCTCAGTTTCGAGCCAACCATCCCCAAAAATTGATATAATTTAGAAAAATCATAAAAAATTCAACTGACATTGTTGCCATATATCTGGTACATAGAGTTGTTTAAAGCATCCCTACTAACAGCTTGACACCAATCACTACCCTGAGAAAACTCTCAGTTTCGAGCCACCCACCCCCTGAAAATTGACATATTTTAGAAAAATCATAAAAAATTCAACTTACATTGTTGCCATATATCTGGTATATAGAGTTGTTTAAAACATCCCTACTAACAGCCTGACACCAATCACTACCCTGAGAAAACTCTCAGTTTCGAGCCACCCACTCCCAAAAATTGATATAATTTAGAAATATCATAAAAAATTCAACTGCCATTGTTGCCATATATCTGGTATATAGAGTTGTTTAAAATATCCCTACTAACAGCTTGACACCAATCACTACCCTGAGAAATCTCTCAGTTTCGAGCCACCCACCCCCAAAAATTGATATAATTTAGAAAAATCATAAAAAATTCAACTCACATTGTTGCTATATATCTGGTATATAAAGTTGTTTAAAACATCCCTCCTAACAGCCTGACACCAATCACTACCCTGATAATACTCTCAGTTTTAAACCACCCACCCCAGAAAATTGACATATTTTAGAAAAATCATAATAAATTCAACTTACATTGTTGCCATATATCTGGTATATAGAGTTGTTTAAAACATCCCTACTAACAGCCTGACACCAATCACTACCCTAACAAAACTCTCAGTTTCGAGCCACCCACCCCCAAAAATTGATATAATTTAGAAAAATCATAAAAATTCAACTGACATTGTTGCCATATATCTGGTATATAGAGTTGTTTAAAACATTCCTACTAATCGCCTGACATCAATCTCTACCCTAAGAAAACTCTCAATTTCGAGCCACCCACCCCCGAATATTGACATATTTTAGAAAAATCATAAAAGATTCAACTTACATTGTTGCCATATATCTGGTGTATGGAGTTGTTTAAAATATCCCTACTAACAGCCTAATAGCAATCACTACTCTGAAAAAACTCTGAGTTTCGAGCCACCTACCCCTGAAAATTGATATAATTTAGAAAAATCATTTATCAAATTTTGGGGGTGGGTGGCTCGAAACTAAGAGATTTTAAGATTAGTGATTCGTGTCACGCTGTTAGTAGGGAGGTTTTAACCAACTCTAAAAACAAAATTTATGGCAACAATCTGATTTGAATTTTTTATGATTTTTCTAAAATATATCAATTTTCAGGGGTGGGTGGCTCAAAACAGAGTTTTTTTCAGGGTAGTGATTATCAATTTTTGGGGTTGGGTTGCTTGAAACTGAGAGTTTTCTTAAGGTAGTGGTTCGTGTCAGGCTGTTAGTACGGATGTTTTTAACAACTCTATATACCAGATTTATGTCAACAATATAAGTTCAATTTTTTAAGATTTTTCTAAGATATATCAATTTTTGGGGGTGGGTGGCTTAAAACTAAAAGTTTTCGTAAGGTAGTGATTCGTGTCACGCTGTTAGTGGGAAGGTTTTAACAAACTCTGCAAACAAGATTCATGGTAATAATGTGATTTGAATTTTTTATGATTTTTATAATATATATATCAATTTTCAGGGATGGGTGGCTTGAAACTGAAAGTTTTTTCAGGGTAGTAATTAATGTCAGGCAAATATAAGGATATTTTTAACAACTCTATATACAAGAATTATGTCAACAATGTGAGTAGAACTCTTTATGGTTTTTCTAAAATATATCAATTTTTGGGGATGGGTTGCTCGAAACTGAGAGTTTTCTCAGGGTAGTGGTTGGCGTCAGGGTATTAGTAGGGATATTTTTAACAACTCTTTATAGCAGATTTATGGCAACATTGTTAGTTGAATTTTTAATGATATTTCTAAAATATATCAATTGTCGGGGGTGGGTGGCTCAAAACTAAGAGTTTTTTTAGGGTAGTAATTGGTATCAGGCTGTTAGTTGGAATGTTATAAACAAATCTTTATGCCAGATACATGGCAACAATAAGAGTTGCATTTTTTATGATTTTTCTAAAATATATCAATTTTCAGGGGTGGGTAGCTCGAAACTGAAAGTTTTTTTGAGGTAGTGATTGGTGTCAGGCTGTTAGTAGGGATGTTATTAACAACTCCATGAACCAGATATATGGCAACAATGTAAGTTGATTTTTTTATGATTTTTCTAAAATATATCAATTTTCGAGGGTGGGTGGCTCGAGACTGAGAGTTTTCTCAGGGTAGTGATTGGTGTCAGGACGTTAATAGAAATGTTTGAAACTACTCTATATACCCGATATATGGCAACAATGTGACTTAAATTGTTTATGATTTTTTTAAATTATATCAATTTTCGGGGGTGGGTGGCTCGAAACTGAGAGTTTCTCAGGGTGGTGATTGATGTCAGGCTGTTAGTAGGGATATTTTAAACAACTCTATATACCAGATATATGGCAACAATGTAAGTAGATATTTTATTATTTTTCTAAAATATGTCAATTTTCGGGGGTGGGTGGCTCTAAACAGAGTTTTCTTAGGTTAGTGATTGGTATCAGGCTGTTAGTAGGGATGTTTTAAACAACTTCATATACCAGATATATGGCAACAATGTAAGTTGAATTTTTTATGATTTTTCTAAAATATGACAATTTTTGGGGGTTGGTGGCTCGAAACTGAGAGTTTTCTAAAGGTAGTGATTGGTTTCAGGCTGTTAGTAGGAATGTTTTAAACAACTTTATATACCAGGTATATGGCAACAATGTCAGTTGAATTTTTTGTGATTTTTCTAAATTATATCAATTTTTGGGGGTGGATGGCTCAAAACTGAGTTTTCTCAGGGTAGTGATTGGTGTCAGGCTGTTAATAGGGATGTTTTAAACAACTTCATATACCAGATATATGGCAACAATGTCAGTTGAATTTTTTATGATTTTTCTAAATTATATCAATTTTTGAGGGTACGTGGCTCGAAACTGAGAGTTTTCTCAGGGTAGTGATTGGTGTCAGGCTGTTAGTAGGGATGTTTTAAACAACTCTATATACTAGATATATGGCAGCAATGTAAGTTGATTTTTTTTATGATTTTTCTAAAATATGTCAATTTTTGGGGGTGGGTGGCTCAAAACTAAGAGTTTTCTTAGGGTGGTGATTAGTGTCAGGCTGTTAGTAAGGATGTTTTAAACAACTCTATATACCAGATATAGAGCAACAATGTAAGTTGATTTTTTTATGATGTTTCTAAAATATGTCAATTTTCGGCGGTGGGTGGTTTAAAACTGAGAGTTTTCTCAGGGTAGTGATTGGTGTCAGGTTGTTAGTGGGGATGTTTTAAACAACTCTATATACCAGTTTCATGGCAACAATTTGAGTTGAGGTTTTTTTTGATTTTTCTTAAATATATCAATTTTTTGGGGTGGGTGGCACGAAACTGAGAGTTTTATTTGGGTGTTGATTAGTGTCAGGCTATTAGTAAGGATATTTTTAACAGCCTTATACGGCAAGTTAATGGTCGCAATGTTAGTTGTAACTTTTATGATTTTTCTAAAATATATTAATTTTTGGGGGTAGGTTTCTTGAATAAGAGGTTTTCTAAAATGTTGATTGGTGTCAAGGTGTTAGTGGGGATGTTGTGAACACATTTTCCTACCTGATTTTTGGTAACAATAATAGTTGTATTTTTTATGTTTTTTTCGAAATTTTTAAGTTTTTGGCGGTGAGTATTTAAAAACAGAGTTTTCTTGGGGTGAGGAGTAAATGATAATTTTTATATTTGTCTAAATATTGCTAGGGGAATATTTTATGCATTTTCTAAACAGGGACTTTTTTAATACCAAATAAATACTAAGCATGAAGTAAAATATTGAGTTTAGAAAAGTATATAAATTTGGATTGGCCGCGTAACGAAGCAGAGCGGCTAATCCAAATTAGGCTTTTCTAAACTCGAAATTTTGATTCATGCGCCACGCTTAAAATCACTGATTTACAGTAAAGTTTAAAAAACACACGCATACAACAACAATTATAGGCAACCTAACATACGTTATAGTTATTGGGTTGCCTATAATCACTGTTTTAAACAATTTGTTCAGCGCAGAATTTGACTCACGTTTTTTTCACATCTACATATTAAATTGCTATAGCCGTATATTTTAAACTTTACGATATTGCAGTGTTTTATACGTGTGGCGCATGAAGTAAAATTTCGAGTTTAGAAAAGGCTAATTTGGATTAGCCGCTCCGCTTTGCTACGCGGCCAATCCAAATTTGTAGGCTTTTCTAAACTCGAAATTTTACTTCATGCTTAGTCTGGGAGTGGAAAACCCTCGTTTAAAGATTCAAATTGAAATCTCTGATAGAGAAAATCCCTGTATTTAAAAATCACATCTATGCACAAAGTTGTGATATTTTATTGTAATAAAATGTTATGTTTAATAATGTAATTTGAAATATCTTAAACAATTTAGCTAACATTTAAAAAAGTAAAGAAGAAATCTTAATGAAGTAGTATAAAATGTAATTTAGCAAAATTTAAGATAAAAAATCGCCTTAGACATGTTTTATACAAATTTAAGATTTAAAACATGTTTAAAATAAAACCGTTTAAACACGACGGCTGTTTTTAAGCATGTTTAAAACACTGTTTTAAAACAAAGTGTTTTAAACATAACAACCCTGCATATTACATCAGAGCGTTTTGTAACATTCTAGCATGCATTGCACTAGTTCAGGATAATTTTCAGTCTTGTGATTTCCTTAACAGTTTTTGACTAGATCGACAAAAAAAAACGACGAAATACCGTCGAAATACAGCCTTTTACTTTTTTCTAACTTAAACAAAAAAATGTTCTGGCTATATAACTAAAATATTGGACGTTTTTGTTTATAGCTTTTAGGAACCTTCTTATTGAACCTAATTTTGTGTGCAATGAAGGCAAAATTATTCTATCTCTATTGACTAATGATGGGTTTATGGTATTCTGCTTTCCAATGGTCAATATTCTTTTTCCAAGCCTGTTTGTTTTACTCCACTGAAATATTGTAAAGTTAGAAATGCACTCAAAAATGCATTCTTAAAATGAGTAATAACAAAATATTTAAATAACAAATTATTATTCACAAAATAGATCAAATCATACAATATATCAAATTAACTTATTTAGTAATTTAATAAGCAAAAAATCAATATAAATTGCATCAGTGGCGTTTAATAGGTTTATTTTAAAAGTATTAAAACATTAATTATTTAAGATCACTGTAATAATCAGTAAATATTATTTTGATTTTTGTTTTATATTATCCTTATTACACTGTCATTTTTAATAGATGCTAGTAATTAGATGGTATTAAATGTTCGGCTAACATCGATACATAAGATTCTCTAACTTATAGTTATATTATCTTTAAAGAAGTTTAAATTGTGCTTATGCATATTTGTACCTCATGTACTTAATCGTGGTTAAGAAGTTAATCACAATTAACCCTCCGATTAAGTCAAAATTCGAGAATATAAAAATGTTTTTAATTTGTAAGATATCCCATACATGTCTCTTTCATCAAAATGCAAATCTGTAAACAATTTATGAATACAATTGTTATGTTTTGAAGAAGTACTAATCACTGATTAAAGTTAATAAGGTTTGGTGCAAGTAAGCATTAATTTTTTTAAATATTGACTGAACAGTGACATTTGCAGCTTGTGCATATAGATGAATGTTGGCAGCCCTGGAATGTGTGCACAGCAATTAAAACATGGCCGCATGCTAGCTGCTATTTTTTCTTTATTGTTTGCCAACGTAATTAAAAGATTTAGTAGTGGTGTTTGATCGAATATTTTGAAGGGAAAACGAAGGAAAAAGTGAGCTGTACAAATAAAGGAACATTACAAACAGGTACTCGACCGAATTCACTTAAATCCCGACACCGGTCCTCTCCGCTGCTCCTCCCTTCTTCGTCCTAATTCACAAAATGACAATAAAACTAATATTTTACGCTCGCATTTCATAATAACATTAAATTTAAACGAAAAAAACACCCCCTTAACGGTTGTAACAACAAACATGATCTGCTTTCAATCTTTAAATTATTAATTGGTTAAATTCTCGACAACCCTCTTGTTACAACCCTGTTTTCCTGCTTATTTCAGAATATTAATTTAAAATGATGCGACATCCAGAGCACCATCACGTACCCCCCACAGCGATGCAAAGAAATAGGTAATTACGCTTTTTTTTTCATTAATAAACGTCCAATTGGAAACGGGCAACAGCATTAATATTCATCTTTAATGCATGTACGTACATGTTCCGGAAAAAGATAACATTACTTGGAACCCAGGATTAATTTCTGACTTTTGAATTCATGTGAATTCATTCGTGGATAATTAATTAGGTTATTGATTCGGTTAGGATGAGCGCTGCAATTGTAGTGGGTTTTTTATATTACTTATTTTGAATAATTGGACTGCAGGGTTGTGAATTTCAAGTTAGTTGAGTGTTGATTGATTTTTGGGTTAATTTGTGCTGTATAGGTATTGATTGAGTTATGAATTTCATCCATGCCACCTTAAGATTGATAGGTTTTAACAATCACCCATACAGTTAGTTCTTCACTTATATAGGTGTAATATATACGGCATTTCGATTATTATTGTTTTATAGGTCACAATTTTTTTCATTTACAAAATAGTCATTTTCCATGGACATTAAGCCTAATAAGTAGTTAATTTTTAAAATCATTTAATGAATAAGGAAAATTATAAAAAGTATACTATATAGCTGTATATTATTTATTAAAGTAATGATCAGTTTGAAATACTAATTATACATAAAAAAGGAATATTAAGGAGGATATAAATTATTTTTTTTTTGTATTATGTTAAATGGAAGATAAGTTTGTTTAATCCTACCAAACATTTAAATAAGGAGTTATAGGGTTTAACAAAAAAATGCATTTCGGGATTATCTCGAGTACATAATGAATTAGTCATTGGAATAGCTGCAGCGTTCAACACTTGTGAATCATTCAAGATGTTTATTTATATATTTTGTATTTAGATTTCAGCAAAGTTATTTAGACTAAATTATAGATTAATGCTAGTGGACCAATAAAAATTATTAATGACACAGTAACCCTAGCCATGTTTCACACTTTAAGACTAATTTGGAAACTGTAAACAAAAATTGTTATGTGTTACTTTCTTAATAATAAATATATTACTAAAATTTGTTTAGTTAGAGGTCTAATAAGAATAAGATAATTGATTTGTGCATTCGAAATAATTGAGTTGCTAATATATTTGTGAATAATTTTATTAATATCCCATAATCCCTTAATTTAATCCATATTTCCAGTAAGTTGATACCACTCCAGTTCTTTTGTAGTTCTAGGGTGATAAATACTTAATTTCAATTTTGCCGTCTCTTCATTTTCATCAGAGGATATTTCATCAAAGTTTTACTTAACTTGTTAAATAGTGAGAAGGGAATAAGTAAAAATAAAAATATATTATTCTTTTTACATTAAGCACAATGGGCCCAATGAGGCCTAAGTGCAGTGCAGAAATGTGCACTCCCCCAAAGAACCAGTGAGATCTTAATCGACCTACATACAGACTGTTTTATTTTTATT
Source organism: Philonthus cognatus (assembly GCA_932526585.2). Lineage (NCBI taxonomy): Eukaryota > Metazoa > Arthropoda > Insecta > Coleoptera > Staphylinidae > Philonthus > Philonthus cognatus. Next base: position 78,370,255 of record OW052243.1, on the reverse strand, counting down.
TTCAAAAAATATTTTATTTTAATCATATCCAGTAAGATGTTTTTACGAAATATGTGTTTGTGTTATTTTATGATGTTGGAGTATTGGTTTCATTTTTGTTGCAGGTTAAATATGCAACAATTAGGCCCCCCACCGCAAAGAATGCTAATGACAGTACCAGGCGCACCGCATCCGGGCGTGCTGGTATCGATGGCCTCTGGCCCCGCTCTCATCAACACAATCACACCGATCCAGCATCAGCCGAAAAACAACGTAAACAACCCAGTATCACAAGTATACTATGATCCAATTTCAAATGAGGCTTCAGAACTGCCCGTGGAGCAGGCACAGCAGCAACAACAGATACTAAATACCACTACTTCGTCAAACTTGCCCAACTTGGCAAACATGAAAGAAAAGACACCAATGTGTTTGGTGAACGAATTGGCAAGGTACAATAAGATCCAGCACCAATACCGATTGACGGGTGAGCAAGGGCCTGCTCACAAGAAAATCTTCACAGTCACTTTAAAATTAGGGGACGAGGAGTACGAGGCGGAGGGCGCTAGTATCAAGAAGGCTCAGCACTGTGCCGCCGCACAAGCCTTGGAAAAGACGCATTTGAGGCGGCCGCCTGTTAAAACATCAAGGAACATGAGATCTGGTGGGATTAGGGGGAATACTTCTGGCATGGTTACACCTACTGTCGAGTTAAATGCGCTTGCTATGAAAAGGGGAGAACGTACTATTTACATAGTTGAAAGTGGAACACCTACTCAAGCACAGGTACAGTATACATATAAAGAAATTCTATCTCTACCAACCTTCCAACAGGCATAACAAGGGGCGGATAGAATATGTTAGACATCAAATTTAAAATAAATATTTTTTTTCCTATAGTCAAAATGGACAAAATAAATTGTACAAACGGTAACCTAAGAAAATACTAGCGGAGGAAAAAAGGTTACAAAATTCTCTAACTTCTGTGCAGAGGTGGTACGAATCCTCAAAAAAAGAATTTGAATCACCTAATATTATTCAAATTGTGAATACTCGAATAGAGGCTGAAAATTTAGATTTGGATGCTATGCCACATGACCAAATCCAAATGTTCAGGCTTTTCTAAACTCAAAATTTTACTTAATTCTTAATCAAGGAGTGAAAACCATTATATAATCATAAAAAAATTATAGGTATTACTTTTACTTCAAATAATAATAAACAAAACTCAATTATTTAATAATGAATCACTTCCAATAATAATAATAATCAGAAGCGAAGCCAATGGGGAGAACGGACTTAAAGAATTTCAAAATATTGAGAATAACGAAACAACTACAAATTTATATATTTAATTATTACAATCCTTAAAGTTATAAAAATAAAATGATATTTTTAAAAATTAATACAACTGATGAAAATTCCACAAGAGTTTTAATAAATGTAGTAAAATTAATGATTTTCATAAATATGTTCGTGAAAGGAACCCGACACATTTTGACACATAGTTAAAAATCATCGAAAAGTGTTGACAATTGAGTTGATTGAAAACATTGACAGAATTAATTGATATTGCAAAGTGATGAATTCCATCAACATTTACAAAATAAAAAATATTCATTCGTTGTTTTTAAAAAGAGTTCAAATTAAAGTTTTAAACAAGAGTTTTCCACTCCCAGATTAAGCATGAAGTAAAATTTCGGGTTTAGAAAAGCCTGAACATTTGGTTTGGTCAACTAAATTTTCAGGCTTTTTTAAACTCGATATTTTACTTTATTCGCCACGTGTATCGAACACTCATTTGATGCAAAATTCAGAATATATGTCCTTAGCATACTGCTTTACTAGTATATTTTGAAATCAGAGTTTTAAGTCTAATTTGGATTAGTCGCTCTGCTTTTCTAAACTCTAAATTTTACTGCATACTTAATCTGGGAGTGGAAAACACTCGCTAAAAGCTTATAATTGAACTCCTCTTTTAAAAAAAACAATCAATATCTAAAGATTTAGAATATGTATACTTAAAAGAAAAACTCCTAATACAGGGAGTTTTTTTTAAGTATAGGTACTTTCATATATTCCATATAAACATATCTAAACTGAATGAACATGTAATCAAACCTAAGCAGTATATTTTTAATTTTACTTTAAGTCGGTGTTTTATACGCGTGGTCATGAAGTAAAATTTCGAGTTTAAAAAACCCTGAAAATTTGGTTTGCTTGCTCCACTTCAAGGTTTTCTAAACTCGGAATTTTACTTCAAGCTTAATCTAGGATTGGAAACAGTCGTTAGAGCCTTTATTATGAAAGTTTTTAATAAAACAACGAATGTTTGAAAATGTACATCAACAAATCTTGATATGTATAGCTAAAAGTAGTGATGGGCAAGATCAATCAAAAAAGATTGATTGATCGATCCGTGCAAGTGATCGAGCCGCTCGATCTTCTCGTGTCGCTCGATCTTCTTGATCGGCTCGATCTTGTTGATTGGATCGATCTTTCTGATCAGCTCGATCTTTTTGATCGGCTCGATCTTTTTGATCACTTCGATCTTTTTGATCGGCTCGATCTTTTTGATTGGCTCGATCCTCATGATCGGCTCGATCTTGTCGATCGGATCGATCTTACTGATCGGCTCGATCTTTCTGATCGGCTCGATCTTGTCGATCGGATCGATCTTTCTGATCGACTCAATCTTGTCGATCGGATCGATCTTTCTGATCGGCTTGATCTTTCTGATCGGCTCGATCTTTCTGATCGGCTCGATCTTTTTGATCGGTTAGAACTTTTCGATTGGCTCGATCTTTTCGGACGGCACGATCTTTTCGAGCGGCTCGATCTATTCGAACGGGTCTAGCTAGTCCATTAATCAATCGGCTTGAGCACAGATCAAATCGGTCGGCTCGAGACAATTGATCAAGTTGTACGGCTCGAGCTACTCTATCTGCATGCTATAGAGCAGTTTAATATTTTCGAGCGGATCGATCGGCCTAGGACGTATCATTGAACGATCACTCTATTATAATTTAATTTAATTTGACCGATTAGGTAATTCTTAAACTTTCAAAGTAAATGAATTACTCCTAATTTGCTTTATTTAAAATTTGTAGGCAAAATGTGTTCAGAAAATTAAAAGTTATTCTGTATTAAATAATTCATAAAATAAATGATGAATGTAAAATAATAATTAAATAATTATAATTATATAAAAATTGTAATTGTCACTACTAACAAATATCACCCCGGGGAGAAAAAAAACCCTCATGGAAACCACGGGCCCTAAAAGAACAAAAATACGTCTTGGAAAATCACTCAATCAAAAACTACGCCCCTGAAAAAAACCTCCCCAGAAAGAAACATCTCCCTCAAAAATTAATCCTCTCAAAAAAGCACCCCCCGTAAAACTATTCCAGAAAATCAGCCCCTCAGAAAACCACCCCCTGTAAAACAATTTCTGAAAATCACACCCCGGACTCTCTTCTCGAAAAAAAAAAAATACCTACTTGAAAAACCACGCCTTGTAAAAATATTACTGGAAAACCACGCCTTGTAAAAATATTACTGGAAAACCACCCCTGAAACACCCACCCATAAAAAAACTGCCTGTAATATCATCCCCCGGAAGAACCACCCCCAAAAATACCCCCGTTTATAAATGTCTTATGTTCTAATTTCTCATTTTATTCGCCCCTACCAATTTTCAACTACTAATTTAATTAATTATTAAAATATTTCGCTTGAAAATAATCGATTATTTGCATCAATTATTACAAACTATGTCGATGACAATTAAAAAAGTAAATTGTTATTTATCTCAGTCAGTAACTAGGATATACATAATGAAATATTGACTGTTGCGATAAAATCCAGAAAATTCACTAAACAAGTAAGTATTTGATGAGGAAGAATTATATTTCGTATTCTACATATATCAATACTCATCTATAGAATAATTACCACATTCAATATTTCTGCCAAATTCCACAGTTTTTTTCCAGTATACATAATCATTCTTTCGTTTTTGGTTCACACACGACTTATTGTTGTAAATGCATTGCATTGCAAGCGCATTGCAACTCGTAGAATGTAAATATTGTATTGTGGCAGATCGGGAGAATTCTACTCTGCAATTTATTTATTAATACTCACTTTTTCGTATTTGCAATCAAAATTAATTATAATTACACCAAAAAACATAAAATAAATTTATTACATTAATTCAATTAGTCATAGTATTTATATAACAAGTAATTGTTTAGTGATGATCAAATAAGATCAACTGCGTGATCCGCTCGATCCTTGCAAATGATCAGCCGCTCGATCTTTTCGATCGGCTCTATCGTTTTGATAGGCTCGATCGTTTTGATTTTCTGGATCTCTTCGAGCGGCTCGATCTTCTCCTTCAACTGATCGATCCTTGAGATACTCAATTTTGCCCATCACTAGCTAAAAGATAAATTCCCAGTTTTTTTCTTTACAGATTATTGATTTTAACATTTCTATATTATTTTTATTAATAATTTTTTTAATCCTAATACCTATAATTTGATCGATTTATGCGAAAAATTACAGATGTTGAAAAAATTATAATTACATTTTCTTTCTGGTTTAAATTGTCTCGAATTTTTAAATTAATTTCAGTCGTTTCTTTCATATTGAAGCTTCTAACGAGTGAAATTTTATTTTATGCGCCACGCGTATGAAACACCGATTTTTAGTAAATTTAAAATACATGCACCACTTAAGTTTTATCCTCACTTCAATAAGGGCCCTTTACACGTACACTCTTTCGTCGACGATTGAATATCACACGCCGGGAGTCGATGCAAAAGTATACATGTAAATGCAACTTTTGCGTCGAGGAAAGAGTGGAGTAAAAACTGCACGTGTAAATGCCACTTCTACATCGAGTAAAGAGTGGAATACGTTTAATTTCGCATCATGGTTTCCCTTGGATGAATGGTGTTTACACTTCCGCTTTTGCGTTGACGTAAAACCAGGGCGCTTAATTTCGTTCCACTTTGCGTCGAGGATTGAACGCCACTCCTGAACGGTGTTCAATCCTCAACGCAAAAGTGGGGTTGAAAAAGTACATCTTTTAGGCGGCGCGATACGCTTTCCTCGACGCAGAAACGCAGGCAAGATTTCCGTTCAATCGTCGACGAAAGAATGTACCTGTAAAGAATTTACATATATACAGCGTGTAATCGAACTAATCTACATCCTCTTAAGGGCGTATACACAAAATATTTTGACACCAATTGCAGCAAAAATAAAATCGGAAAAAAGTATTGGATTTTTCATAATTTTTCATGCATTTTTTTACTTTTTGAGAACTTCTGGTTACCTGTGTTCATGATATTTTTCGTGGATGCGTAAGTTGTTGTATTTTTTATTTACTTTTACTACTGCGAGGCGCATAAATCACTTCGCACGCACTATCGAGACGTATAAATCACTTAGCACGCACTACACACACATACACACTGTCTAGAATTACTAGATGAAACTGGGTCACGTATAAAAAAAATCACAATAACAACATAGGCATAATTCTTCACAATCTGACCCACTTTTCTCTGGATAGTGTAATTCGATATCCAAATCGTTTAAAAACCTCCAGTCTATGTGGAATCTCTCTTAAAATACGCAATGTGCGCGTATACCAGATACCACAAACATGTGGCCTATTATTATTAATTATTTTTAATAATTATTTCTGAGCTATCTACTAAAGGTATGGTAATTTCAAATGCAGGTATTGTTTATTTAAACGCTGCCCCGTATGTGGTAGAGAGCCTGTACAGTAGTTCGTTTACACGCTGTATATATATATATATATATATATATATATATATATATATATATATATATATATATATATACAGGGTGTAATCGAACTAATGTACATCCTCTTAAGGGCGTATACACAAAATATTTTGACACCAATTGCAGCAAAAATAAAATCGGAAAAAAATATTGGATTTTTCATAATTTTTCATGCATTTTTTACTTTTTGAGAACTTCTGGTTACCTGTGTCCGTGATATTTTTCGTGGATGCGTAAGTTGTTGTATTTTTTATTTACTTTTACTACTGCGAGGCGCATAAATCACTTCGCACGCACTAAACACGCACGCTGTCTCGAATGACTAGATAAAAATAGGTCACTCATTTGTGGTATTGTTTATTTACTGTTACTACTGCGAGACGTATAAATCACTTAGCACGCACTACACACACACACACACACACTGTCTAGAATTACTAGATGAAACTGGGTCACGTATACAAAAAATCACAATAAGTGTTCAAATTGACGTCCGCCGCACTCAATGCACATTTGGGCTCTACGTATCCAATTTGCACGAACAGTAGCAAACATTTCACGAATGGTATTAGCCGCGGCGTTTACTCGTTGTATCAGCATTGTCAATTTCCGTAGTGTAGACTTCACTTTTAAAGTATCCCCAAAGAACAAAATCTAAGGGGTTTAAATTCGGACTTCTTGGAGGCCATGGTACAGGGCCTCCACGACCAACCCAACGTCCTGGAAACTCATCATCCAAATATCTTCTAACGCGCCTTTCATAGTGAGCTGGCGCACCATCTTGCAAATACCACATTCTTCTAAGAACCGCTAAGGGTACATTTTCTAGAAGATCTAAAAGGTCATCTTGCAAAAATCGCAAATATCGTTCTCCATTCAAATTAAATGGGAACATGAATGGCCCAATTAATTGATCATTTAAAATACCTGCCCAGATATTAAGGGAGAAGCGATGCTGGAAATGAGTTCTACGCGTAACACGAGGATTTTCTATTGCATAAACATACATATTATGGAAATTAAAACTTCCATTACGCGTAAAGCACGATTCGTCGGTCACTAAAATGTCTTTGGTAAAGTTAGGATTTTGAACATTTTGTGCCAAAATCCATTGACAAAATGCAATTCTTTTGGGAAAATCATGGGGTTGAAGATGTTGTACACGCTGGTAGTGATACGGATAAAAATGATTGTCTCGTATAACACTGCTGACAAATGTGTGCGATACATTTAGCTGAGCGGCGATAATACGGGTACTTAAACCAGGATCCGCTTCCAACAGATTCAAAATTTCATCTTCCGCTCGCAAATATCGCATTGGACGGTCACCACCTCCGGCGGCTCAGGCGACGGCGACGGGCTGCAAACTTCCAGTGTCGCGTGCTCTTTGTAATAAATTTCTAAATCGGTTTGGCGGTGGTAAGTGTCGTTCAGGAAATCGCTCTTGATAAATTCTTACAGCTTCTACGGAATTACACCGAGTTTCACCGTAAATAAGAAACATGTCTGCCAATTCAATGTTTGAATAAACGTATCGCGCCATGTTACAAAATGTAGATGTTTCATGGAATAAGTTTCACCATAGACTAAACAGCAAACTATTTTTATGTTTAAAAATCATCCACCCTCGCCGCTCTTATCTAAACATTTCAATAAGAGTGGAGATAAAGTGAAGTGTGAACCTAATAAGGAAAAATATTGAATTTCATTAACACGTTTAGAAAATATTCGGAATTTAGTCAGCAATGGGTACTTATGAAAACGATAACATAGACATAATTCTTCACAATCTGACCCACTTTTCTCTGGATGGTGTAATTCGATATCCAAATCGTTTAAAAACTACCAGTCTATGTGGAATCTCTCTTAAAATACGCAATGTGCGCGTATACCAGACACCACAAACATGTGGCCTATTATTATTAATTATTTTTAATAATTATTTGTGAGCTATCTACTAAAGGTATGGTAATTTCAAATGCAGGTATTGTTTATTTAAACGCTGTCCCTTATGTGGTAGAGAGCCTGTACAGTAGTTCGTTTACACGCTGTATATATATATATATATATATATATATATATATATATATATATATATATATATATATATATATATATATATGATATCCCCACCTTTTTCCTCTGTTTAAGGCCCCGCAACTTGAGTTTGCACCCGCTTTTGTTTCGGCCGGCAATGAAGGGGAGCAGCTAACAGAAGTTTAATATGAAATCCTCAAGCGAATTTTACAAATTTAATCAATCTATCATCTCAATTATTTTAAATTGATGAAAGTCCTCATTTATGTTTTTATTTGTATTAGGGCTACATATATCCCAACGCGTACTATAGTCGGCATGGGATATACACTCCACAGAGCCAGCCACGTTACAACTACGACACTAGACGCAACCATAACGTACGCGCTCAATATCAGTATGATAATCGATGTCACGGTCAGTGTAAACCTGGTTTTCAGCCGAATAATGGCGAGCTTTGCACCGTTCGCTTAAAAGTAGGCGAACGCGAATACCCGGGCAGCGGCTGCACCGTTCAGGCAGCTAGACACGACGCCGCCACCAAAGCCATCGAAGAAATCAAAAAGATGAACAGCGAAGATGGCGAGACTGAAGAGACTTCTTGCAAGGAAGAACAAGACACGAGTGTAACTGAAATTAATACCGAGTTAAAATCTCCGATTTCTCTTGTTCACGAAATCGCGCTGAAGCGCCACCTGAACGTGGTCTTCGAAGTTAAAAGTGAGAACGGCCCTCCTCATATGAAAGTCTTCATCACCCAGTGCAAGATTGGCGATTGTGTGGTGGAGGGGGAAGGCAACGGGAAAAAGGTCTCAAAGAAGCGCGCCGCTGAAAAAATGCTGGAGAAGTTAGCGCAGTTACCGCCGTTGCCTTCAATGACCAATGTCTCGCAGATGAAGCGGAAACGCGTTGCTACAAAGAAGAAAACTAGGAATTTGATCAAAGTCAACTCTGACAAGCCCAACGATTTCGTTGAAGACATCAACCCGATCTCGCGGCTTATTCAAATTCAGCAGGCTAATAAAGAGAAGGAGCCTGTCTATACAGTTGTAGAAGAGCGGGGCGCCCCTCGTCGCAGGGAATTCGTCATTCAGGCATCTGTCAATGGGTACTCAGCAACTGGTGTTGGACCTAACAAGAAATTCGCTAAACGAAACGCCGCTCAGGCTTTGCTTACATTGCTTGGTTATACTAGCCCTCCTCCCATTATCAACAAGCAACCAGCTAAGGTAAATTATGATATATATTATTTTCTGTGGTCATTATAATTATAATTTTACAGCCGGAGAAGGAACAAGAAACTACCGAAAAGCCCAGAAAAGTAACGTTTATGGAGGAGAAACTTGAAACTGCACCTGTCGGTGGTAGTGGAGGACGACAACTTGTTCCTGGTTTACTACTTGTCGGAGATCAGACTGTGCATGTAAGTTTTCATATTTTAAACACTGAAACCGCTTTAAACTAATTTATGAGCAACAACTACGGTGACAACTATTGGTAGCAAGGGGATTCTAAGGCTTTTTCATTTCAAATATGCTTTTGTTCTTAAGACTTAACATGATATATTTACTTGAAAGTCAGGAATTATAAAAAAATATTCTGTTATTATTTTATTTAAAGAACAAATCCAAAACTACAAATGAAGCCTCGAACTTTTCCAACGACAAGAAGATCAATCAACAGAAAGTCGCTCCACCGGCACCCCAAGGTGTTCGCTCCAAAGACAAACTCATGTATTTGGCACAGATTATGAACATCCAGGTGCAGTTCTCCGATTTCCCAAAAGCCAACCATGAAATGTATCTTACATTGGTGTCACTAAGTACAACCCCACCTCAGGTTAGTACCACCTCTTTTTATTTGTAATCGTTTTTATACTCGAATATGTTTAATTATTAGGTTTGTCATGGAGAGGGACCGACAAAAGAAGCTTCACATGAGAAAGCCTCGCAGGAAGCGCTAAACGTTTTGTCGGAGATGGGCTTGGACAACACGACTCCCAGTAAAGAAAACAATACGGAAGTGTAAGTGTAGCAAGTCTTCATAGAAGGGTTGTATTATTTACATAGTTGAATTAAATGTTTCAGGGTAAAGCCTCAGGTTACTGGGTTGACACAAAACGGTAACAAAAAATAAATAATTCTGGACGTACACAAATATACGCAGGTACACGTCGTTGCGTATATATACAAGTACTCGAAAAGTTAAAAAAAGAAAATTATTGAAAGAAAGAAATTATTAATTTTTTGTTCTAAGATATATTCTAATCACATATTATGCGGCCATTCTTTGCGCAATTATAACTAAGAATTATTTATTTAATTTTTCTATGTGATGTCATAACATATACGATATGGAATGATTTCATGTAATATATATGTAATTCTTGTTATTTATTGCTTACGGCACTGTCTGTATATCAGTGCATCCGCATACGCTTTAAAGGGCAGAAAGCGTTATGTGGACTACAGTAGTTCAGAATTGATATAATAATTGTATAGGGTGTTTCAACGATACCCCACGACAAGTATCCGTTGTAAGGGAATTAAAAGCTTATATTTATAAATTAAGATATAAAGTAATATATTATTCAGATGATTGTAAATTAGGTGGGGCAAGAGTAGTTGACCTTTTAATATAAATAAAAGGATACAGGTTATGTTTAGTGTTCCCTACAACTGATTTATATAAATGCATATTAAAAAAAGTGAATTATTTAAACTTATTGAGACATCCTGTATACAAGAACGTAACTCATTCATAAATTTTCGTTTTTCTTATAATCGTTTACCTAATCTTCATACTGTATGTATAACGTTATACAGTAGATGTTCTAGTGTTCACAATTCTGACCTGCTGGATATTTTATGTCATTGATTTCAGTATTCAAAGGCTTTTTATATATTGACATACCTCTTGACTGTAATACTTTATTTACATATAAACTTAAGTATTTTAATCGTTAATTACGCAATCATTTACGAAGATAACTTCAATGCAAATTTAAAAAATGTGAATCTATGTAATTTTATTGTAAATCTGACTGTATTTTGTTTGCCTCATTTGAAATTGAAATCAATAAATAATATCAAAATGTGCATCTTTACATGAAAACCTACACACACAAACAGGTACTTGAATGCGAAGTCACATCACCATCCAGCTCAAATAGCGTCTGTGGCAAAATCGCTTCTACTAAGAGCACGTACGCTATCGGACGAACACCACTTAAATGATGAAATATCCAATGTCAAAAAGGCATTAATGCAAAATGGGTTTTCCAAAAAACAATCAATAAATTAAACAGAAACAAAAGTCCAAAAACAAGAAGTGAAAGTCCGTGTAGCAACGTCACCCTTCCCTACATTAAAGGAACAACTGATAAAATCGGAAAAGTCCTCTCCAAATACAATATTAGAACTTGTTTCAATATACACACAAAAATTCAAAATTTACTCCGAACTCCAAAAGAAATTATCCCACTTGAAGCTCAAGGCGTATATGAAATTCCACAAATCTGGCAATTGTTAAATGATTTATCCTTTACAATTCTTTACAAAATATTAAGTATTACTTTTTTGCTTGATCGTCTTCACCTAAAATACCAACAATTAAATTGGCAACAAATCGTCCGCAACTATCGGTCGTTTCATCCACAGTAAACCATATGTAATTGTTTCCAATTGTGGTATTTATTTCGGCAAACACATTTAAATACACTCCGTCTAAATATTTTTTTCGAATCAAGCTTTCACTGGGAATACTTCTGTTACAGTATGTTTCCAGAAATTTTCTAAATACCGTGTTTTCTAATTTGTTAAAGGGAATATTCGCCGACACCATGGCATTGCACAAATCAAACGAAAATTTACTTTGTGCAGTTTGTAGACTAGTGGTGGCTAACGATTCTTCTAGCATTTGTTGCTTTCCGGTGCTCTTGCTTTTTTTAGAATTATTTTGGTGAGAAGTTGTATTAATATGTTGAACCACATTATATTTTTTTTCAATAGATATCTAAAAAGAAAATGTTTACCATTAGATTAGTGATTCTGATTTATTTAGATAAGTAAGTACTATCGGTGGACATAAAATGTTGGGACAAATAAAGTTGGATAATGTCAAACATAATCAAATTTATACCGCATAAGTCAGGTTTTTTTTTTAAAGAAAGGTTATATTATAGAGTGACAGTGAAAATATGCAAATGAATGGAAGACGTATTATTGTGTAAATTTTGAAACTTTGACATATCAAATGACAATTACTTGACAAGTCCAAGACACACTAAACAAATTTTGCATGTCCCAACATTTTATTTCCACCGATGTCACCTATATTATATTAATTTAGTATATTTCTCTAACAGCTTTCATTTCAATTTTTAATTAAGTGTATTGGAAATGCTTAGTTACAATATTTACCTGTATTAATTTACTTCAGTAAAAAAAAAAAAACGAGTGTAATATATAAAATTACGACAATGTTTGTATAAAATCCACCTATAGGAACAACTATTTCCCGTGCAAATACACGGCCGGATATTGAATTATACAATGAAATATTTCAAATCTTATTTGATTTGTTACATTTACGAGTTTTACGGAGAATAATAAACTAATTGAAAACACACACCACTGCTAACAAAACAATAACCTTTTATTCATTTTTAATTTGGCAGCATTTTCATAATTATATTTTGCAATAAGTAAATATCTACAGCGTGTACAGAATAACAGAGTAAATAACTATTATTAATTTCTAAGAAAATGTTTTGGCATTTGTCACCACTCGGAACACATACATTTTAAATTAATATAAATATATGTAACATTTCACTCACCGTTTTCATGCAACATCTGCAAAATATTCTCGACCCTTCCAGGACTAAATCAGAGTAATCTTTTAACCAACTTGCAGGCAAAGATTTGTCTTTGACTTTCTGCATTTTCAATTATATTTTAGCACATCAGTTAGTTTCACTACACTCTATACTACACTTGAGTTATAATTTTGTAGTGATATAAAATATAGCACAGTATAGCTTCGACAGTCCGAAGAGTTTTGTGTTAATTTCTCTCAAATCTGAGCACATACGAAAATCTTGTAAATCACGTACTCAGCCCGTAATGAACATCGGGAATTCTCTATTTATTTACCAAAAGATTATTCACATTACTCGGGAATTTTCCGATTTTTGTGGCAAGCGTAATAGTATTCCCGCTATTGAACGTTCGGCAAATAATGTGTACAATAAAATAGAAAAAGAAAATTAGCACACGAAAGCACGAATACGCACCGATAAGCTAAAATTGACAAAATAGCAAAATATTTTAAAATATGCAGAAAAAAGCAAAATAAGCTAAAATATGCAAAAAAAGCAAAATATGCAAATGAAACCAAAATAAGCAAAATAAAAGTAGTGTCAAATGATTGCATTTTTCGTGAAACGTGGAGATTTAAAAACCAATCTGTTCTGCTTAGAAAATTGACAATAAGCAAAATGCTTAAAATCCGGACTCTACTAATAATATTAATAAACAGGCAATCGCAACACTAATTCCAGATAGCAAATAAATCATGTATAAAAAAAAAGAAGAAACAAACCAAAAAGCAAACCTGAAAATAATCATTTACAAGAATAACACAAAAAAAATATAAATAATTATAAACAAAGATATTGGACTAGTTTGCATCACAGATATTTTATTAGTACGAAAAATTAATGATGTGCAAAAGCAGCTCGCTTGGAACATCTGACAACAAAATTCACTATAAAATGCAATAAATAGTAATAGTATAAATAAAATAGATTAATTAAAATTAAATTAAAAAGCAGTATCGAACAGTACCTATATATCCCAGACAAAACAAGCTACACCATAATAATAACAAACAAAATAGAAAGATTAAAATCAACATGTGACAGCCAACAGATTAACACGTCGCAACAGACTTTTAAAATTAGCAAATGTTGGTGCAAACAGTACAAAATTTAAATTAGTACTAGGAACATTTGCATATCGCATAAAACGATCCATAGGATTATACATGCGATATCTGGTTGGATGAAATTTAAGTTGAAATAGAGGCCTACTACACCTAGCGTGAAGACCTCGTGGTATATGAAATAACAGCATTCCAACCAGTTGACTGCAATTAATTAGTCTGTTCACCAGCTTAAATAAAAACGACATATCAAGAAAAATTCTTCTTTCTGCTAACGACCTAATATTCAGTTTACATAACATCCCACTATGACTGAAGTCCCATTTACCCAGCCTAAATGACATTAGTTTTAAGAACTTGCCTGGTACTGCTTTGATTTGCTGGGTTGTGGTTACATTATATGGAGACCATATTCGTGAAGCAAATTCAAGATTAGGTCAAACCAATGTTAGGTACAAAGTTTTTATGGTAGTGGCCTTGAAATCGATTGAAAACCGGCCGATAAACCCCATAATTTTCATCAATTTATTATAAATATTTGTAATGTGTTTACAAAAGCTTAACTTGAATGTGAATATCACTCCCAAGCCTTTAATTTCAGATGTGTGCAGCAGCCAATGATTGTCAATCAAATATTCAAAGCCACTTCCGGACCTTCGACAAAAGGAGATGTAAAGACACTTCTTTAGATTCAATTCTAGTTGATTTTCTTTGCACCACTCAGAAACGGTGTTTAGATCGTCCTGAAGTTATCTGTAAACAAGGTGTAATTGAACTAATGAACAGGATCTTTACCATATCTATATAGGGCAGCATTTATGAAAACGATATCTGCAATTCAAACTTCAAAAGCTTCAGTAGATAGCCCGTAATTGATTATTAAAAGTAATTAATAATAAAAATAAACATAATATTAAAACACTTAACTTTGTTTTACCACTTTCATTAACTTTTTACAGTGACTATAGTTTCGACTACAAGCTAGTCATTATCAAACTGAGACTAGCTTGTAGTCGAAACTATAGTCACTGTAAAAAGTTAATTAAAGTGGTAAAACAAAGTTAAGTGTTTTAATATTATATTATAAAGATGTACCACAAAGTGAACGCCAACCAAATCAAAGAAAAATAAACATGTTTATGGTCCTTGACAAATATGTGCGTATTTATTTAACCGACGTTACAAATAGTCAGCCTGTGTTTAAACGATCTCAAGAATTCGAAATTCCTGAAAAATTCACGTCACGTGTTCGATAAACACTACAACATACTTAACCATCCACAAAGCATATTATGCATGCAACTAACCAGAAGTTCTCTAAAAGTGAAAAATATGCAAAATTCTAAAACATTTTTTTTCAAGTTTAATTTTTGCGGAAATAGATGTAAAATAGTGCTGTGTATCCCTCCCTTAAGAACCTGTTTATTGGTTCAATTACAGCATGTATGTCAACAGCAGTTTAATTAATTTTAAAAAAGGATGAATTTATTTTTTAACTTTCTGGGTAGACATAGAATTTATTGTCCTATAATAAAGAAACTTTTGTAGCAAAAATAACTAATCAATACTAATTGGAATTGGTTTTTCATAACAAAACTCATGTGTGTTTTGTAAGTATTGATCTTTTCAACCACCAAGAAATTCATTCCACCATAAAATGTATCAACATGAAATTAATGATTAACACATACACCTTATTCTATTATTTAGCATACCTCTAAAATTCAATGCAAATAACAATGTCAATTAGAAATTTTGTAAAATATCAATGGTTTAATATTTATTTATGTTTAGTAAATTAATTCAAAACACGATGGAATTTTATGCTATGTGAAATGAATGTATGATGATTTTATAAATGTTGCATATTCTTTTTTAGTTAAATGAGTACTCAATTTTGTTTATAATATTTGGAAGAATGTCTGATTTTTTTCAAGAATAAACCCACTGATCATGTAATGTTTCATTTTGCTATAACATTGATCAAATATTATTTTAATATTGTTTCCTCAGTAGCAACATTTTCAAATACCATTAATTTTTTTCTGTACCACGCTGATACATACATTTTAATTGTTGACGCAACATTTTTATTTCATCAATGTGGACTAATTTAAAAGTTTTATTCTAAAAAAAACTCAATTTTCGGTAGTATTTAAGTTTATAATTTATTTTAATTTGCTTTCGGTACTCGTGTTAGTCACTGCAGATGTTTTAAACAATATACACTGAAGTGTGAAATATATCGATTAAAAAAACACTACATTGCTGAAGAGAAAAGTCGTCGGCCTTGCAAGTAGCAAGTCGCAGCTGGAGTTCATATAACAGGATACATTTGCTGTGAATTAATATTAGCTACTAATGTAAGTATATTTCAGTATTAAAATGTTGATCATTAATTAACCATACTGGTTTGCATGTCTTCAAAATGAAAAGTTGAGAAACTTTTCCTAAAACTTGTTCCCCATTAAGGGGATTATTGCAGTGTAACACGTCGATCGTGTTGGAAAGACCCACATAGTTTAGAGTAGCTCATCCGATGCCAAATTTACAGCATAAGTGGGGCGAATACAGGCAGAAAGAAAAGCGGCAGTTCGCTGTGCATTTGTGCATTGCTCCTTGGCATGAACGGGTGGGGTCTCGCGTCGCGTGGAATAGACGAAAAAAAAAGCGTATAAAAAAGACGGACCGAAAGAAAGTGTCGATTCGTATTATTTAAACATGCTGATAATACATACAAGCTATGTATTGTTTTCAATTCGTTAGAAAGCAATCCTGTGTTATTTTTCGGTATTTACAAAACTGATGATTCTTATTCTTGTCATTATAACACATTATTTTTACTTTTAAGACACCAGTTTCGACAGCCGAACAAACTATGTGTTTTATTTTATTAAATTATAGATTATTTCTTAAAAATATAATAATAAAGTAATTCATGTTCATAAGCTCATTGTGAATATTTATATGCCGGACATACATATATGAGAAAAACGGAAGATAGGATTTTCAATGATATTTTTTAATTGGGAATATTATCTTCCCTAATTGCTATTGCCATGAAAATAATGTGTATTAATTTGGCCTCTGCCAAATTGGGTAAATACCCCAAATTTTGGGGAGAATTTCAATTTATATTCGGTCAAATATTTTAGTTTTTATGAATGCAACAAATAAATAATAGATTGAGAAAAAATTAAACGGAAAGCTGCCCTGTTTTTTTATGTTTAGTACAGGGTTTACAAAATGATGATGTGTATAAATAGGCTCAGTCAACTTAGCCCCCCGAAGTTCGACTTTTTTTAATAAAGCGATTGCGCTAGACCGGCCTTAGTTAGCGCCACAAAAATTAGAGCTAGCGCCATTTAGATAAGAAAACTACGGGGATTTGAACGTTCGGGGGGCTAGGTTGATGCTAGCCCCCCGAGTTTGGATTTTTTAAGTTTTTTTACACTATTCGGATTCCTCAGAGCTACACAACCCCAAAAAATGATAAAACATTTTTAACCCTGGCCCCCTAAAATGAGATGTTTTAATCAAATTGGGTGGGAAATATAACTTAGAGCTAGCGCCAAAAGAATATGACAAAAATATTCTTTCAAAAATATCAGGTAAAAAAAAGTTCACATCCAAATTTTGATGCGAGAGCTTTCAGATCCTGAATTTTAATACAAAATTGTTTGGCATATAATATACCGCTTCCAACAAATATTTCGGCGTTGTAATTACTTTATTTATGTTCATAATCACCAGAGCTGGGCAGGATTCGAATCATTCAGGATTCGAATCCTTTTAGAGGATTCAAAAGAGGTATTCGAATACTTTAGTGAAAACGGATTCGTGATCCGGATTCGTTACATTTTTTTAAAAGGATTCGTATTCGAATCCAGACGTAGATGATTCGAATCCTTATAATAGGATTCGAATCCTTATAAAAGGATTCGAATCCTTATAAAAGGATTCGAATCCTCATACACGGATTCAAATCCTCCCAAATAATTCGAATCATCGCTATTAAGGCTGGGATTCGAATTCGATTAATTCAAATAGTTAAATATTCTAATATGAATATTTAAATCACTAAATTATTCATATTTGAATATAAATATTTACATTATCAATAATTAAAATATTTGTAAATGCATATTTGGTTATTTAATCATATAAAATTTCCAACCTTAATAGTATATTTTTAACTTCACTTGAAATCAGTGTTTTATACGCGTGGCGCATGAAGTAAAATTTCGAGTTTAGAAAAGCCCCGTGAAAATTAGTCTCGGGTCGCTGCGCGACCTTCGACAAATTTTCTACGCGGGGCTTTTCTAAACTCGAAATTTTACTTCATGCTTAGTCTGGGAGTGGACAACACTCGTTCTTAGAAGTTTCAAATTGAGTGATCACTCAAGATTACTAAGTTTATTACCATTTTACAAAGGCTACAGCTCGAAGGACCAATCATGGTCTTCGGAGACCGAAGGACTACAGGGAATCGAAGTTTTTTACAAGAAAACAACGAATATCTGAAGGTTTACAGCATGGATAGGAAAGAAAACATCCAATTTTGAAAAAATATCGAAGTTAGATTGGTTTTAAGTGCATTTTTAACTTCACTTTAAATCAGTGTTTTATACGCGTGGCGCATGAAGTAAAATTTCGAGTTTAGAAAAGCCCCGCGAAAATTTGTCTCGGGTCGCTGCGCGACCCTCGACAAATTTTCTACGCGGGGCTTTTCTAAACTCGAAATTTTACTTCATGCTTAGTCTGGGAGTGGACAACACTCGTTTGAACTTTAAATTTAACTGTTTATTAAAATCTACGTATGTAATATAATAAATCATTCATTGAAATCATAGAAAAAGATGCAAAATTTTACCTAAAAAGAACTTTTAGAGTTAACTTTATAATTTGCTCGGCTCTTAATGGGTAAATATTCTATTCCTAAGAAAAACGATATTTATTTAATATTAAAGTTGCATTTAATATAATAAAAAACTGTGAATAAATCGACAATAATCTAGAAATATTGAAAATCTCGACATGTAGAAAATCTTGACGGTCCACTCCCAAACTAAGCATGAGGTAAAATTTCGAGTTTAGAAAAGCCCCGCGTAGAAAATTTGTCGAGGGTCGCGCAGCGACCCGAGACAAATTTTTACGGGCCTTTTCTAAACTCGAAATTTTACTTCATGCGCCACGCGTATAAAACACTGACTTAAAGTGAAGTTAAAAACGCACTGAAAACCAACTCAACTTCGATAATTTTTTCAAAATTGGATTATTTCTTTCCTATCCATGCCCTAAACCTTCAGATATTCATTGTTTTCTTGTAAAAAAAACTTCAATTATTTTATTACGCCACACATATAAAACACTGATTTAAAGTTAAGAACGCACTGAAAATCAACCCAATTTCGATATTTTTTCAAAATTGGATGTTTTCTTTCCTATCCATGCTATAAACCTTCAGTTATTCGTTGTTTTCTTGTAAAGAAACTTCGATTCCCTGTAGTCCTTCGGTCCCCGAAGACCATGATTGGTCCTTCGAGCTGCATCCTTTGTAAAATGGTAATAAACTTAGTAATCTAGAGTGATCACTCAATTTGAAACTTCTAAGAACGAGTGTTGTTCACTCCCAGACTAAGCATGAAGTATAATTTCGAGTTTAGAAAAGCCCTGCGTAGAAAATTTGTCGAGGGTCGCGCAGCGACCCTCGACAAATTTTTACGGGGCTTTTCTAAACTCGAAACTTTACTTCATGCGCCAAGCGTATAAAA
Organism: Philonthus cognatus; assembly: GCA_932526585.2. NCBI lineage: Eukaryota > Metazoa > Arthropoda > Insecta > Coleoptera > Staphylinidae > Philonthus > Philonthus cognatus. The sequence continues at coordinate 78,350,690 of OW052243.1, read as the reverse complement.
CACTGATTTAGAATAAAGTTCAATAACACATATATCATAATTAATTTAAATCATTATTTAATCAGATATTTAGTCGGTAAATGAACATATTTCTTAATAGAAACTGATGGAATAAAGTGTTACTGGTTGCAAATGATAGATTCAAATTTATTTTTAAAGGATTTGTATCCGTGATTCAAAAATGAGGATTCGAATCTTTGATTCGAATCATATTTTTCACTTACGAATCCTTTATTCGAGTATTCGTGGTTCGAATCATATTAGGTGATTCGGATTCGTGATTCGAATCCTGTTTTTGAGGATTCATCCCAGCTCTGATAGACACTGGCTATTAGAAACATGATGCCTAGAAGACAGTAGCGTAACTGACAATTGTGTTTTCACTTCTAGCTAATTTAAATCGTTATAACTCAAGAACTTACCGTACGATTTAAAAAACTCTTTTGGCATTGTAATTACTATACTAATGTTTATAAACACTGGCAACGAGATAGCTTGCGCTAATAAGACAGTGGTGTAACTGACGATTGTTTTTGATAATTGAAATCGTTATAACTCGGAAACTAACCGTCAACATTTATTTTGACATTGTAATTGCTATACTGAAGTCTATAAACACTAACAACGACATAGCTAGTAATATTAAAGGATAAATTAAAATCACTTGGTTTGTTTCACTATTTGTTTCTATTTACTCGACTAGTTCAAAGTTCACTCCTGGTAATGCCATAAAAAGCGAAACTAGTCAAGTAAATAGAAACAAATAGTGAAACAAACCAAGTGTTTTTAATTTATCCTTTATTATTATTTCAAAATGTTTCACCAAGTGATAAATGAGAAAGTTATTCAAGAGATAGCTAGTGCTAGCAAGACAGTGGCGTACCTTACGGTTGTTTTTTTTTACTACGTGATAACTTAAATCGTTATTACTCGGTGGAAAACATTCGTTGGGAGTTTCAAACTGAACGCTTTTCAAAAACAATGAATGCCTGAAAATTTACCTAGTACACATCGGGTTATGTATGTACCTAATCAAAACATGGGTATCTTTTCGATGCTACAAAATTGTGATTAAGCTCCTTTCCTTGCTATTCAATTGACTTTATTTTCATTCTAACACAATCTATCTCAATATCCTAATTCTACAATATACAGGGAGTTTTTCTTTAAAGTATACGTTTTCCAAATTTAGCTTATTTTCTTTAAATCTTTAGATATTCCTTGTTTTTTAAAAAAAGTTCAATTCAAGGCTTTAAACGAGTGTTTTCCACTCCCAGACTAAGCATTTTTTTTTTTTTCATATTCTGCACCCAATTTGATTAAAAAAATCTCATTTCGGGGGGCTAGGGTTTAAAATGTTTTATAATCTTTTGGGGTTGTGAGGGTGGCGCTAGCTTTTAAATTGGTAGCGCTAGCTGGCGCTAGCTCTGAGGAATCCGAATACTGTAAGAAAACTTGAAAAATCCAAACTCAGGGGGCTAGCATCAACGTAGCCCCCCGAAAGTTCAAACCCCCGTAACTTTCTTGTCTAAACGGCGCTAGCTCTAATTTTTGTGGCGCAAGCTAAAGCTCGTCTAGCGCAACAGTTATTTTTTAAAAAATCGAACTTCGGGGGGCTAAGTTGACTGAGCCGCATAAATAGAGGATTGCAATAACATTCAATTACAATTCATTTATTCCTTATTTACTTACTATCAAAATATGACTGATAAATCAGCCAAATTTGAAAAAAATATATTGGGCTAGGTGCAATGTTGAGCAAGAAGCTTGTTATTTGAAATGCATTATAATAACTACCTTATTATTATTATAGTTCTATTTTTTCTAAAATAATTAACAATGAATATGCACGCAGTTAAACACTAAATTTTTTTAAACAATCGTCAAACAAATATTACCTGTGTTCAGTAAAAAATAGTTGATTTGTAACATTAATCTACGACAACGTCATATTGGTGTTATTCTTACTATTCTTATAGTTTTGATATCATGGATTCGTTGATGAAGTCGCAGTTGGTTCAAATAGGTCCGATTGCTAGAAACTTTACAATTTACTTTAATAGTTTTATTGCGAGAAGTTTAATGGCATTTAACAACTGCTTTAACAACGAAAGATTTAAGACGAAATAATAATTTGAACAAGACTGATTGTTATTCGATTGCTTCTGGCTTATTAATCAGCTTAAAAAACTTTAAAAATAATTTCGTGTTTTCTATATTAGTGAACATGCAGTATAAAAAAATACTTATTCCATTAGTAGTCAGAAAGCATGAAAATAAAACACTAGTACAATAAAATATCGATTATAATTGCGAAATATTCATTTTACGAGAATAAATGCTAACGACGGGAGCCGTTTTTGTTAACTATGATTGAAAAAAGAAAAGAAAAACAAACGCGAAGCCGCGCAGCGTTCGCCGGCCCAGGGATAAACGCTGGCCGCATGCTGCTCGCCCCTCCACTAATTGTGCAGATGAGTGTACAACGCGTTCAACTAAGAGAAGATCCGCAAGGCGGCGGTATTTTACGGTCTTATTTTTCAAGATTTTTATTTTAACCTGACTCGGGCATGAGCTATCGCATCCTTATGAAATGTTCACATTATATGCCTTATAGTATAAACTAGTAAGATATGGGAATATTTTTTTTTAATTTTGAAAAATTTAACATTATATTTTTCATACCTCTGAAAGCAAATTGTTTAAAAAAAAAGTACTTCGATATTTTACTAGATAATTGGGCTTAATATACGCTGTCAAAATTTCAACTTTCTAGGACCTTTAGTTTTTAAATAAACCTAACATTAAATTTCAGACCACTGTTATATTCCCCTTAAGGAAAGCTACCATACCGATAACCGGTTCAAGCTAGCAAACATTAAATGAACCTATTTTATATTTAATTTATATTATAACTACATACAATTCTAAATTGCAATTGTCAGAGACACAGCGTGTACCTTTGAATGTAAAAATAGATCAATTAAATTATATTTATTTATATTCAGCAGGAAAACATATTTTGGAGAACAATAAAATGATTTTTATACATTTTAATAATTGAAATCTACTTATGTATTTAAACTACATGCACCAATTAAAATCACCCCACATCTTTTTATGAATAAAATAAAAAATGTATACAGTTTTATAGATTTAGTATTATGTTCAATTCTCCATGGTTACGATACACAAGGAAACTTTACTTATTTATAAATTTAAATACAAACTAATTTCAAACATAATATACAGGGTGAGTTTTTTTTTCATGTTCTCTATAGGGATCTGGGAAACTATAAGAGATAGAGAAACGGTTAAAAGGGCAAAGTAGTGCAGTTTTACGAGCTGAATAAAACGACACTTGTAACATTTTTGAAAATGTCAATGGTAACTAGATATTTTGGAAAATGTGATGTGCCGATTTTTTCAAATCGATTTTTCTCAGTTATTAAAAGAGATAGAAAAAAACTGTGCCGATTATTTCAAATCGATTTTTCTCAGTTATTAAAATGTTAGATATTTTATATTGATGGTTTATGACATATAACACAAACTTGCATTTTTTTTAATGGAAACCATAGTTGGCTATGTCATCATTAGAAAGGGATTTTTTCTCTTTAATCTGATATATCACTTAATATACTTATTTGTAAAAATAGCTCGATTATTAACAATTTTCTATTTTTTTTTATAACAAAAAAATAGTTAGCCACAAAAAAATGACAATTATAAAATAATTACAGCTTTTTGCTGATTTTTTCAAATCGATTTTTCTCAGTTATTAAAAGAGATAGAAAAAAACTAAATGTCAAAGTTTTAGATAATTTTACACTGAATAATAAAATGTTAGATATTTTATATTGACGGTTTATGAGATATAACACAAACTTGCATTTTTTTTTCTGGAAACCATAGTTGGCTATGTCATCATTAGAAAGAGATTTTTTCTCTTTAATCTGATATGTCACTTAATATCAAAAATACAACAATGAAACTAACTTTTACAAAAAATCGCAATTGCTTTATTATACTGATTATTTCATGGCTAACTATTTTTTTGTTGTAAATAAAATAAAAAATAGTTAATAACTTAGTTATTTTTATAAATATATTAGATTAAAGAGAAAAAAAATCCTTTTTAATGCTGACATAGCCAACTACGGTTTCCATTTTAAAAAATGCAAGTTTGCGTTATATCTTGAAAACTAATATTGATAGAAAAGTTCTCTTTACAGTTTTTTCCTATCTTTTTTAATAACTGAAAAAATCGATTTAAAAAAAATCGGCACTTTTGATACTTAGAATATCTAGTTACCCTTGACTTTTTCGAGAACATGAAAAAAAAACTCACCCTGCATATTAAATAATTTAAAAATGTTTGAAAGCATTTTTAGAAGTAATCAAAGGCAATCGTTTAGGAAACATGTTTTTTTTTTTTATTTAAGACAGAAATTTCATAAAATTAACGCATGTCACCAAATATTGAATTCTGATTTAAATAAATATAAATTAATGCCATTTCCTGCACTACATTCCAGTTTGTTCATCATTTTAGGAATACTTTAATCATTTATATATAAAGTATAACCTATCTGTTTACACGGTTGTTTATAAAAAAGTGATAAGAATCATTTGTTTTAATTTAAGAACAAATTATATAAATGTATCAGTTTATCATGAAAAATCAACATCAAGTAAAATTCCATTGTTTGCAGAATATTTACAAAATATGAAAACAAATTAATATCAACTTTCTGCAAACATTTTGTGTATTTTGTAACTCAAATATTTATTGTATAATTCAATATTCATTGGGGTATCGCTCAGGGAAGTTGTTGTTTAAATGAATAGTTGGAAAGATCTTAAATACACATTAGTATTATAATAACGGTGTATAAGTTCATTATGATTAATAGCTAGAACATATGCAGCCTTTTTTATAACATCGATTTGTATATTTATTTTTATAAAGTGCATTAATAACAAGAAATTATTGAATATTTGAATTTTGTTTAATTAACAATTCTTATAATTAATTAACGAAAGATTTATGTATGTATTTCTTTGTGATATTATACCAGAAATTAATTTATTAACAATAATATGAAATATTGTAAATAAGTCAAAAGATAAAAAGAGTTGTACAAAACTAAAATAATAAAAAAAACCGAATATAAACCTTATTAGCATTTTGTAGTCACATCTCAGTATTTATTGGTTGACAATATTGTTAATCTTATATTAACACTTACTGCATTATTGAAGAAACAAATAAAGGTTTAATTATAATCACAATATTATTTATAGTATAACCTATAATCAGAATTTTATAATTCAATCATATTATAGGAGATAAAAGAATGGAAAAAAAACATTATTTTGCTTTGTCAACAAACACATTTTGTTGACGTATATTATTTTTAACATATCAGTGAAATCTTCAAGGGCAGGTAAAAAGGGTATTTCGTCCGAAAATAGGTGTCCTCCTTGCCGAGAGTGTTAAATACGGCCATTGTGTCATATTATCAGGTAACTAGGGTTAATGAACTAATATCTGGAAAAAGTTTACAAAAACTAATTAAAAGTACAAATCCTATAAAAACATGTAGTTATTCTTTGCACAAATACCTATACATATTTTCCAATTTACCAAAAAAAGTATACTGCTTATATTTGTTTATCATATTAGGAACAATATTGTTTATTTTCATCATTTATTTATGTACCTTCTTTGCAATCGTATTTAAACTAAATTAAATCATCTAAATATTTTTGTATATTTATACCGAGTCATTATATTTGTATATAGTGCAATTTACAGCAATAGCATAATCACACTTAAACTATTTCCAGAGTAATAGGATTGAGTCATGAATATTTTTTCAATATAACCACTAAACTTTAATTCGTCAAGATGAGATTGAACAAATATACGTAATGGCAATGAATTAATATTACTAAAATTCTAAACATCCCTATTTTTCTATGGCCAGGTTTAAAAGTTATTTTGCCTCGACATAAAACCCACGAAATGAATTTCTAAATCGAAAAAAACACAAGTGTGTTTAGTTAATCTCCAGATATGTCGAGCTCTAGCTAGCTCCACCCCCCAAACACATTCCTTTGACGCTTTACGCGTTATTCCGCAATTTTTAATGATGTTTTTCTTATTATTCATTTTATAAGAAAACTTCATAAATACAATTTGTATTATATATTATTTAAAAGGGCACCACAAGCATAGTTTTTAAATTTTCTTTCATTTAATAGGCTTTTTAATTTTATTTTATTTTTGTTATAAACACATACATTTTTTTTTCTTCTTGGGGTTTGCATTGAAATAATATTTTGAATATGTTTTATTTGAGAAGTTCTCTTCTAAAATTAATATTAAATGAGAAAAACGTGATTAAAAATTAGACATGGTAGGACTCGCCTCTAAAGCGGGCCATAGATGTTCCGATCCCTAAAAACCATCGATATTGAGTATCGATTATATCGTCTTGCAAAGTATTGAAGCGCCAAAATATCGTAATAAAAAGTATCGATATTTACAACATCGATACTTTTCGATACCAGATAATTTAGATTTTTAAGATTTATAATTATTTATTGATATAGATTTTCTAGGAAAAGTTTAATAACGGTTACAAAATTAACGATGACGAACATCTATCAATAAGTTAAAAGGAAGTCGACCGCTCTGCTCTCTAAACGTATAAAAGTAAGCATACCGCCGTCTTAATTACATCCTTGTTTAGGGATGAAATATTTTGAAAAAATAATCATACTTTAAGGAAAGTGGAATCTTAATGCCTGTCTTAATAAAATATTTCCCACTTTGACCGTTCTTTTATAAAAAAATATCACACATTGTTAAACTAGCGTAATCGCATTTTCAATATAATTTTTTTCTGCAACATTTATAAAAAATATTGGGAAACTAAATCAGTCACATTGTAGAAGAATTCTTTTTGAAGAATTTTAATTTTTTCCAATTATTTCTATCGTACAATAAATTCACTGGGATGTCGCGCGATATTGAAGTTTCAGAAAATTTGAAAAACTGTTTTACGCGCGACATCCTAGTGACTATATTTAACCAAATAAATAAATGAAAAAAATCACATATCTTTGCAAAGGAATTATCTACAATGTGACTGATTTAGTTTTTTAATATTTTTATAGATACTGCAGACAAAAATAAAATTAGGAACGCGATTTCGCTAGTTTACCAATGTTTGATATTATTTTATGAAATAACGGTAAAAGTATAAAATATTTTATTAAGACGGGCTTAAAGATTGTACTTTCCTTGAAGTATACCTATTTTTTCAAAATATTTCATCCCTTAACAAGGATGTAATTAAGACGGCATTTTGCTTAGTTTTATACGTTTAGAGAGCGGTCGACTTCCTCTTAATGATTTATACGGGTGGCTCATGAAGGGTTTTCAGGGTTCTCTTAGCACTCGTTAAGGTAGGATTCCTAAGCGACGACTGAAACGCGGCCCAAATTGCTTGGTCGGATTCCTATGCAACGACTATTGCTGTAATTTCTACGAGATCGTTATTGCGCAAACGCTTAAGAAACACCACCGCTCCGCTGGAACTACCTGCGGGTACCAAGCTAAAGCCCGCAGAAAGCGTGAGGGATTGTTGAAATCAAAACTAAAAAGTGTTGAATGCATTGAAAATACAATAATAGCAAGACTGGAGTGATGAGTGGGGAAATGAGGGTCCGTATGCCGAATGTTTGTGGTTGGAGAATCATGTGTTGTTGAGGTAGTGAGGTTGTGGTGGATGGAGAAAGCAGTATGTATATTAAAAGGACTCTGTTGCTCGCTAACGCTCAACCCAGCTCGATTCGCTCGCTTGCCTGCTCGCTGCGCTCGCAAAAGGTTCGCTTAGGAGAGAAGCATAGGGTCATGGTTGGGTGCGTAAGCCGAAATGTTTGGGTTGCAAGTTGTTCGTTGTTTTAGTAGTAGGGATGCGGTGAATGGAAAAAGCAGTTCGTATATAAGGACTCTGTTGCCCGCTACCGCGAGCACCTGGCTCGCTTCGCTCGCCATCGCTCGCGCTCGCGACAATCACCAACCCCTCCAACTTTTGGTAAAAAAGAGTGGAGACGCAGCACATGTTGGGTTGGATGTGGAAATGTTATTGCGGTAGTGAGAATGCGGTCCGGGGACTTCTCCGAAACTCGCTTCGCAATCGACATAGCCCGGGAGACTTTTATAGCTCGCCTCGCGAGAAGATAGTCGGGGGGCGGGACGGTCCGGGGACTTCTGCGAAACTCGCTTCGCGAGAAGCTTCGCAATCGACATAGCCTGGGGGACTTTTATAGCTCGCTTCGCGAGAAGGGGGAGGATCCGGGGACTTCTGTGAAACTCGCTTCGCGAGAAGATAGTCGGGGGGGGGAGGATCCGGGGACTTCTGCGAAACTCGCTTCGCGAGAAGCTTTGCAATCGACATAGCCCGGGGGACTTTTATAGCTCGCTTCGCGAGAAGAAAGTCGGGGGGTGAGAGGGTGCTGGGACTTCTGTGAAACTCGCTTCGCGAGAAGCTCCGCAATAGAGGTAGCCCGGGGGACTTTGATAGCTCGCTTCGCGAGACGATAGTCGGGGGACGGGAAGGTCCGGAGACTTCTGCGAAACTCCCTTCGCGAGAAGCTTCGCAATCGCATAGCTCTGGGAACTTTTATAGCTCGCTTCGCGAGTAGATAGTCGGGGGGCGGAAGGGTCCGGGAACCTCTCCTAGTGGGACATTTGCATGAGAATGTATCTAGTACTAACCTAACCTAACCACCGCTCCGCTGTAAATACATGCGGGTACCAAGCAAAAGCCCGCTGAAAGCGCGAGGAATTGTTGAAATCAAAATTAAAAAATGTTTAATGAATTGAAAATACAATAATAGCAACAGTGGAGTGATGAGGGTGCGTAAGCCGAATGTTTGTGGTTGGAGAATGATGTGTTGTTGAGGTAGTGACGATGCGGTGGATGGAGAAAGCAGTATGTATATTAAAAGGACTCTGTAGATCGCTAACACTCACCCCAGCTCGCTTCGCTCGCTTGCCTGCTCGTTGCGCTCGCAAAAGGCTCGCTTCGCTCGCAAGCTGAATCGCGCTAAGCTTTGATTTTTACACTTTTAAAATATCGTTAAATATGCTATTCGTATTTATTTCGTTTAAAATATAATTATTTTTAAATTTAATTAATTAAAAAAAAATACTTCCGGTTGAGCAGAAAAAAACGCTTTCTATGAAAAATTCATAGGAAAAAATTAGGAATGTTTTGGTACCTCTAACAAAAAAATTGTTTTCTTCGAAAAAATTCCAAAAAAATGCCCCTTGATTCGAAATTTAACATTATAACCCGAATAAGTCTGTTTTTTTCGCACTCATGGCTTTTGATAGCCAACGCATCAAAATATTCCTAAATTGCTAAAAATTAAAAAATATTTATTGCTCCGGTCCTACTTGGGCTAGATGAAGGAAATTTTCAGCATTTATACAAATTTATATTTCTCATCTATTGGTATTGCTGTACTGTAATAAATACTAAAACAAAAAAAAGAAAAATTATTTATTTAATTAATTTGAAAAATAAAACAAAGTCTATTTCCTATCCAAATTGAGCTAGATGAATAAAATTTTTAGCACTATACATATTTGTATTACCTATTTATTGGCACAACTCCTGTTGTTTCACTGTATTAAATACTATAGCAAAAAAGTATCAAAATTGTTTATTTATATAATTTAAAAAGTAAAAAATGTAAAAAAAGTCCGAGCTGAATTGAGCTAGGTCAATGAAATGTTTAGCATTCATAGAGATTTGTATTACCTATTTATTGACCAAATTTCCATTGTTATATTATAAATAATACCGGAGCTAAAAAATAAAAATTGTATTTTTAAATCGCCGTTTTAGCCTGAAAAGCGTTTTTAAAGCGCAGAAAAAAATACCAATTTCCGTCCTAATAGAGCTGGATCAATGAAATGTTCAGCATTTATGCAGATTCGTATTGCCCATTTATGGTCCAACTCACATCGGTATACTATTATTATGACGGAAGTAAAAAAAAATTGTAATTTTTCGTGATTTTTAAATTTAATTTATTAAAAAAATACTTCCGATTGAGCAGAAAAAAAACACTTTCTACCAAAACATCATAGAAAAAAGTAAGGAATTTATTGATACCATTGACGAAAACAATTTCTTTTTTTCAAAAAATCCAAGGGGTACCCCCATGATTCGAAATTTAACATTGAAACCCGCATAAGTCTGTCCTTGTCCCACTCATGGCGGAATCGTATTCCCAATTCGGATTTATACATGCGGTCTGAATCCGCCCGAATCGGATGACTAATTCGTTCTCTCGAATCCGCGCACAACTTCAACTCCGCTTTGTACATGTGGTCTGAATCCGCCCGAAACGATTCTTCACGACTTGCAAAAACGAACCCGCTGCGCTAGCCTTTGTTGGTATTTTGTACAACTAGACTCGTAATTTTATCAGCTAATGTTTGTTCTCTATTTATGAGACAAATCACCGAATATTTGCAAGAATAACTCTAGCCAACCAAGTTTTATTTGGGACATCTTTACTAAACTTTCGACTGAAATTGATAATTTAAAAATAAATAAATAAATTTGTATGTTTACTCTATTTTTTATACACATATCGTTCGAATAAACCTATCATCTTTGCTTAAATTATACAAGTCGTACAAGACAATTCCTTTATTCGCTCGTTCAACTGATATCATTGGGTCAGTCGTCTATCTCGGCGACGCTTGTGAAGTTAGCCATAAAATTTCCAGCCATAAAGTATATTTCGTAATGTTTGTTCGTCGATATCTCCATAATTACTTAGCAGATATTAATGAAAATACACACACTAATAGAAAAAGGGTTGCGCTTTAGATTAGTGCTAACCACAAATTGATACATTGAATTATGCGATTTACTCATAAAGTATACATTATGAGTAAATCGCATAATTCGATTTTTTTATTACTCTTAATTACAGGTTAATTACAACTCCGATTTTCATGAAACTTATACATTCCATGTAGAATTTAACGCTCTATCCAAATATGTAAAAACTATTCGCTGGCAAGTTAAACTGCAAAAGTTATTAACAAAAAACCACAAAACAATGGATTTTTAAATGTAGTCCGATTTAGATGAAATTAGCATATTAAACTCGAAATTTTATGCTGATTACGAAAATATTATTATTTTTCGCTGGCAAGTATTTTTTGATCAGTTATAGCACATTCATTGACGCTAGATAAACACTTTTACCCCCGAAAATGGTCAGAAATCCAACGAACAAAAGCGTACCGCTGACAGATTTATGACCGACCCTTCTGAAAGGCTTTTCTAATTCGAAAGTACCTTCAATTTCTTCTCTTTACGTAATCTAAATAATTGTTCCAAACTGTTACTTAATTTATTTAACAAATATACACACAACAAATATTTCAGAAATGCATCCGTCAAATAATTCATTAATATTAACGGACATAAAACGATGAATGAATTGATTTTTTTTAAATTATCTCATCATTTATTTTCTAGTTTTACTCAGAATTTTATAAAATTTGGCTAGCTTATACTCTTGCATACGCTGATCATAAATATCAAAAAAGTTTTCACTGACATGTAAAATTGCAATAATTATTAACGTTTTAATCGCAGAAACAAACTTTTAATATTTTTTATTTTTACTCGGATTTTAATAAAATTTGGTCACGTTGTAGCCCGGAGCACATTGATTACAGAAGTCTAAAAAGCTTTCGCTGGCAAGTGAAATTGCAACAATTATTAAGCCAGCCATAAACTTTAAACAATTTTTATTTTTTCTTGAATTTTAATAAAATTTGGTAATGTTGTAGTCCAGAGCACACTGATTACAAAAATCAAAAAAGTGTTCGCTGGCAAGTGAAATTGCAATAATTATTAACATTTTAATCGCTGCAACAATCTATCAAAATTGTTTATTTACACTCCGATTTTAATAAAATTTGGCAATGTCATAGTCCGGAGCACACTGATTACAAAAATCAAAAAAGTTTTCGCTGGCAAGTAAAACTGCAACAATTATTAAGCCAGCCATAAAGTTTAAACAATTTTTATTTTTACTTGTATTTAAACAAAATTTGGCAATATCGTAGTCCGAAGCACACTGATTACAAAAATCCAAAAAAATTTCGCTGGCAAGTAAAATTGCAATAATTATTAACATTTTAATCGCTGCAACAATCGTTCAACATTGTTTATGTATACTCCGATTTTAATAAAATTTGGCAATATCGTAGTCCGAAGCACACTGATAACAAAAATCAAAATAGATTTTGCTGGCAAGTAAAATTGCAATAATTATTAACATTTTAATTGCAGCAACAAACTTTTAATATTTTTAATTTATTCTCCGATTTTAATAAAATTTGGTAATATTGTAGCCCGGGTCACACTGATTACAAAAATCAAAAAAATTTTCGCTGGCAAGTAAAATTGCAACAATTATTAAGCCAGCCATAAAGTTTAAACAATTTTTATTTTTACTTTTATTTTAACGAAATTTGGCAATTTCGTAGTCCAAAGCAAACTGATTACAAAAATTCAAAAAAATTTCGCTGGCAAGTAAAATTGCAATAATTATTAACATTTTAATCGCTGCAACAATCGTTCAACATTGTTTATTTATACTCCGATTTTAATGAAATTTGTCAATATCGTAGTCCGAAGCACACTGATAACAAAAATCAAAATAGATTTTGCTGGCAAGTAAAATTGCAATAATTATTAACATTTTAATTGCAGCAACAAACTTTCAATATTTTTTATTTATTCTCCGATTTTAATAAAATTTGGTAATATTGTAGCCCGGATCACACTAATTACAAAAATCAAAAAAAATTTCGCTGGCAAGTAAAATTGCAACAATTATTAAGCCAGCCATAAAGTTTAAACAATTTTTATTTTTACTTTTATTTTAACGAAATTTGGCAATTTCGTAGTCCAAAGCAAACTGATTACAAAAATTCAAAAAAATTTTGCTGGCAAGTAAAATTGCAATAATTATTAACATTTTAATCGCTGCAACAATCGTTCAACATTGTTTATTTATACTCCGATTTTAATGAAATTTGTCAATAACGTAGTCCGAAGCACACTGATAACAAAAATTAAAATAGATTTTGCTGGCAAGTAAAATTGCAATAATTATTAACATTTTAATTGCAGCAACAAACTTTCAATATTTTTTATTTATTCTCCGATTTTAATAAAATTTGGTAATATTGTAGCCTGGGTCACACTGATTACAAAAATCAAAAAAAAATTCGCTGGCAAGTAAAATTGCTACAATTATTAAGCCAGCCATAAAGTTTAAACAGTTTTTATTTTTACTTTTATTTTAACGAAATTTGGCAATATCGTAGTCCAAAGCACACTGATTACAAAAATTCAAAAAAATTTCGCTGGCAAGTAAAATTGCAATAATTATTAACATTTTAATCGCTGCAACAATCGTTCAAGATTGTTTATTTATACTCCGATTTTAATGAAATTTGGCAATATCGTAGTCCGAAGCACACTGATAACAAAAATCAAAATAGATTTTGCTGGCAAGTAAAATTGCAATAATTATTAACATTTTAATTGCAGCAACAAAGTTTTAATATTTTTTATTTATTCTCCGATTTTAATAAAATTTGGTAATATTGTAGCCCGGGTCACACTGATTACAAAAATCAAAAAGTCTTTCGCTGGCAAGTGAAATTGCAACAATTATTAAGCCAGCCATAACGTTTAAACAATTTTTATTTTAACGAAATTTAGCAATGTCATAGTCTGGAGCACACTAATTAAAAAAATCCAAAAAGTTTTTGCTGGCAAGTAAAATTGCAATAAATATTAACATTTTAATCGATTTTGGTGGCAAGTAAAATTGCAATAATTATTTACATTTTAATTGCAGCAACAAACTTTCAATATTTTTTATTTATTCTCCGATTTTAATCAAATTTGGTAGTATTGTAGCCAGGATCACACTGACTATATAAATGAAAAAAGTTTTGACTGGCACGTAAAATTGCAACAATTCTTAAGCCAGCCATAAACTTGAAATATATATTTTTACTCGGATTTTAATAAATGTTGGTAATATTATTGTCCAGAAAACGCTGATTCTAAATATTAAAACAAATTTTTACTAACAAGTAAAATTGATTAAATAGATTATTTTATTTTTGGTCGGATTATATTCATAAAACGTACCAAAAGGATTACTCTTACGGATTACATAAGCGGGAAAGGTATTCTAAATGAACTTCATTAGGAAAAACCGCTCAAAGGACACGGTATTAAAATCTTAGTAAATTCACTCAAACAACAAGGTTAGGAATTACCTAATTGGTTTAAATGTACCAATAGGTAAAAAGGGCGCCGAATAAGTGTCGTTAAATTTCAAAAAGCATAAAAATTGGGAAGTATCAATTCTCATTTAATTGTGTTTCGATCTTGTTTAATCTCATCGGTACGATATATCCAATAATGGAAATCGTTGATGTTTCGGACTATGACATTGCAAATTTCGTTAAAATACAAGTAAAAATAAAAATTGTTTAAACTTTATGGCTGGCTTAATAATTGTTGTAATTTTACTTGCCAGCGAAAGATTTTTTGATTTTTATAATCAGTGTGACCCGGGCTACAATATTACCAAATTTTATTAAAATCGGAGAATAAATAAAAAATATTAAAAGTTTGTTGCTGCAATTAAAATGTTAATAATTATTGCAATTTTACTTGCCAGCAAAATCTATTTTGATTTTTGTTATCAGTGTGCTTCGGACTACGATATTAACAAATTTCATTAAAATCGGAGTATAAATAAACAATCTTGAACGATTGTTGCAGCGATTAAAATGTTAATAATTATTGCAATTTTACTTGCCAGCGAAATTTTTTTGAATTTTTGTAATCAGTGTGCTTCGGACTACGATATTGCCAAATTTCGTTAAAATAAAAGTAAAAATAAAAACTGTTTAAACTTTATGGCTGGCTTAATAATTGTTGCAATTTTACTTGCCAGCGAATTTTTTTTTGATTTTTGTAATCAGTGTGACCCAGGCTACAATATTACCAAATTTTATTAAAATCGGAGAATAAATAAAAAATATTGAAAGTTTGTTGCTGCAATTAAAATGTTAATAATTATTGCAATTTTACTTGCCAGCAAAATCTATTTTGATTTTTGTTATCAGTGTGCTTCGGACTACGATATTGACAAATTTCATTAAAATCGGAGTATAAATAAACAATGTTGAACGATTGTTGCAGCGATTAAAATGTTAATAATTATTGCAATTTTACTTGCCAGCGAATTTTTTTTGAATTTTTGTAATCAGTTTGCTTTGGACTACGATATTGCCAAATTTCGTTAAAATAAAAGTAAAAATAAAAATTGTTTCAACTTTATGGCTGGCTTAATAATTATTGCAATTTTACTTGCCAGCGAATTTTTTTTTGATTTTTGTAATTAGTGTGATCCGGGCTACAATACTACCAAATTTTATTAAAATCGGAGAATAAATAAAAAATATTGAAAGTTTGTTGCTGCAATTAAAATGTTAATAATTATTGCAATTTCACTTGCCAGCAAAATCTATTTTGATTTTTGTTACCAGTGTGTTCCGCACTACGACATTGCAAAATTTCATTAAAATCGGAGTATAAATAAACAATGTTGAACGATTGTTGCAGCGATTAAAATGTTAATAATTATTGCAATTTTACTTGCCAGCGAAATTTTTTTGAATTTTTGTAATCAGTGTGCTTCGGACTACGATATTGCAAAATTTCGTTTAAATAAAAGTAAAAATAAAAATTGTTTAAACTTTATGGCTGGCTTAATAATTGTTGCAATTTTACTTGCCAGCGAAAGATTTTTTGATTTTTATAATCAGTGTGACCCGGGCTACAATATTACCAAATTTTATTAAAATCGGAGAATAAATAAAAAATATTAAAAGTTTGTTGCTGCAATTAAAATGTTAATAATTATTGCAATTTTACTTGCCAGCAAAATCTATTTTGATTTTTGTTATCAGTGTGCTTCGGACTACGATATTAACAAATTTCATTAAAATCGGAGTATAAATAAACAATCTTGAACGATTGTTGCAGCGATTAAAATGTTAATAATTATTGCAATTTTACTTGCCAGCGAAATTTTTTTGAATTTTTGTAATCAGTGTGCTTCGGACTACGATATTGCCAAATTTCGTTAAAATAAAAGTAAAAATAAAAACTGTTTAAACTTTATGGCTGGCTTAATAATTGTTGCAATTTTACTTGCCAGCTAATTTTTTTTTGATTTTTGTAATCAGTGTGACCCAGGCTACAATATTACCAAATTTTATTAAAATCGGAGAATAAATAAAAAATATTGAAAGTTTGTTGCTGCAATTAAAATGTTAATAATTATTGCAATTTTACTTGCCAGCAAAATCTATTTTGATTTTTGTTATCAGTGTGCTTCGGACTACGATATTGACAAATTTCATTAAAATCGGAGTATAAATAAACAATGTTGAACGATTGTTGCAGCGATTAAAATGTTAATAATTATTGCAATTTTACTTGCCAGCGAATTTTTTTTGAATTTTTGTAATCAGTTTGCTTTGGACTACGATATTGCCAAATTTCGTTAAAATAAAAGTAAAAATAAAAATTGTTTCAACTTTATGGCTGGCTTAATAATTATTGCAATTTTACTTGCCAGCGAATTTTTTTTTGATTTTTGTAATTAGTGTGATCCGGGCTACAATACTACCAAATTTTATTAAAATCGGAGAATAAATAAAAAATATTGAAAGTTTGTTGCTGCAATTAAAATGTTAATAATTATTGCAATTTCACTTGCCAGCAAAATCTATTTTGATTTTTGTTACCAGTGTGTTCCGCACTACGACATTGCAAAATTTCATTAAAATCGGAGTATAAATAAACAATGTTGAACGATTGTTGCAGCGATTAAAATGTTAATAATTATTGCAATTTTACTTGCCAGCGAAATTTTTTTGAATTTTTGTAATCAGTGTGCTTCGGACTACGATATTGCAAAATTTCGTTTAAATAAAAGTAAAAATAAAAATTGTTTAAACTTTATGGCTGGCTTAATAATTGTTGCAATTTTACTTGCCAGCGAAAGATTTTTTGATTTTTATAATCAGTGTGACACGGGCTACAATATTGCTAAATTTTATTAAAATCGGAGAATAAATAAAAAATATTAAAAGTTTGTTGCTGCAATTAAAATGTTAATAATTATTGCAATTTTACTTGCCAGCAAAATCCATTTTGATTTTTGTTATCAGTGTGCTTCGGACTACGATATTGACAAATTTCATTAAAATCGGAGTATAAATAAACAATGTTGAAAGATTGTTGCAGCGATTAAAATGTTAATAATTATTGCAATTTTACTTGCCAGCGAAGTTTTTTTGAATTTTTGTAATCAGTGTGCTTCGGACTACGATATTACAAAATTTCGTTTAAATAAAAGTAAAAATAAAAATTGTTTAAACTTTATGGCTGGCTTAATAATTGTTGCAATTTTACTTGCCAGCGAATTTTTTTTTTGATTTTTGTAATTAGTGTGACCCGGGCTACAATATTACCAAATTTTATTAAAATCGGAGAATAAATAAAAAATATTGAAAGTTTGTTGCTGCAATTAAAATGTTAATAATTATTGCAATTTCACTTGCCAGCGAAATCTATTTTGATTTTTGTTACCAGTGTGTTCCGCACTACGACATTGCAAAATTTTATTAAAATCGGAGTATAAATAAACAATGTTGAACGATTGTTGCAGCGATTAAAATGTTAATAATTATTGCAATTTTACTTGCCAGCGAAATCTATTTTGATTTTTGTTACCAGTTTACTCCGGACTACGACATTGCAAAATTTCATTAAAATCAGAGTATAAATAAACAATGTTGAACGATTGTTGCAGCGATTAAAATGTTAATAATTATTGCAATTTTACTTGCCAACGAATTTTTTTTGAATTTTTGTAATCAGTGTGCTTCTGACTACGATATTGCAAAATTTCGTTAAAATAAAAGTAAAAATAAAAATTGTTTAAACTTTATGGCTGGCTTAATAATTGTTGCAATTTTACTTGCCAGCGAAAATTTTTTTGATTTTTGTAATCAGTGTGACCCGGGCTACAATATTACCAAATTTTATTAAAATCGGAGAATAAATTAAAAATATTAAAAGTTTGTTGCTGCAATTAAAATGTTAATAATTATTGCAATTTTACTTGCCAGCAAAATCTATTTTGATTTTTGTTATCAGTGTGCTTCGGACTACGATATTGCCAAATTTCATTAAAATCGGAGTATACATAAACAATGTTGAACGATTGTTGCAGCGATTAAAATGTTAATAATTATTGCAATTTTACTTGCCAGCGAAATTTTTTTGGATTTTTGTAATCAGTGTGCTTCGGACTACGATATTGCCAAATTTTGTTTAAATACAAGTAAAAATAACAATTGTTTAAACTTTATGGCTGGCTTAATAATTGTTGCAATTTTACTTGCCAGCGAAAACTTTTTTGATTTTTGTAATCAGTGTGCTCCGGACTATGACATTGCCAAATTTCATT
This sequence comes from Philonthus cognatus, assembly GCA_932526585.2. Taxonomy (NCBI): domain Eukaryota; kingdom Metazoa; phylum Arthropoda; class Insecta; order Coleoptera; family Staphylinidae; genus Philonthus; species Philonthus cognatus. Next base: position 78,331,991 of record OW052243.1, on the reverse strand, counting down.
AAAATCGGAGTGTAAATAAACAATTTTGATAGATTGTTGCAGCGATTAAAATGTTAATAATTATTGCAATTTCACTTGCCAGCGAACACTTTTTTGATTTTTGTAATCAGTGTGCTCTGGACTACAACATTACCAAATTTTATTAAAATTCAAGAAAAAATAAAAATTGTTTAAAGTTTATGGCTGGCTTAATAATTGTTGCAATTTCACTTGCCAGCGAAAGCTTTTTAGACTTCTGTAATCAATGTGCTCCGGGCTACAACGTGACCAAATTTTATTAAAATCCGAGTAAAAATAAAAAATATTAAAAGTTTGTTTCTGCGATTAAAACGTTAATAATTATTGCAATTTTACATGTCAGTGAAAACTTTTTTGATATTTATGATCAGCGTATGCAAGAGTATAAGCTAGCCAAATTTTATAAAATTCTGAGTAAAACTAGAAAATAAATGATGAGATAATTTAAAAAAAATCAATTCATTCATCGTTTTATGTCCGTTAATATTAATGAATTATTTGACGGATGCATTTCTGAAATATTTGTTGTGTGTATATTTGTTAAATAAATTAAGTAACAGTTTGGAACAATTATTTAGATTACGTAAAGAGAAGAAATTGAAGGTACTTTCGAATTAGAAAAGCCTTTCAGAAGGGTCGGTCATAAATCTGTCAGCGGTACGCTTTTGTTCGTTGGATTTCTGACCATTTTCGGGGGTAAAAGTGTTTATCTAGCGTCAATGAATGTGCTATAACTGATCAAAAAATACTTGCCAGCGAAAAATAATAATATTTTCGTAATCAGCATAAAATTTCGAGTTTAATATGCTAATTTCATCTAAATCGGACTACATTTAAAAATCCATTGTTTTGTGGTTTTTTGTTAATAACTTTTGCAGTTTAACTTGCCAGCGAATAGTTTTTACATATTTGGATAGAGCGTTAAATTCTACATGGAATGTATAAGTTTCATGAAAATCGGAGTTGTAATTAACCTGTAATTAAGAGTAATAAAAAAATCGAATTATGCGATTTACTCATAAAGTATACATTGTATCAATTTGTGGTTAGCACTAATCTAAAGCGCAACCCTTTTTCTATTAGTGTGTGTATTTTCATTAATATCTGCTAAGTAATTATGGAGATATCGACGAACAAACATTACGAAATATACTTTATGGCTGGAAACTTTATGGCTAACTTCACAAGCGTGCTTACATATTAACTGTGCTAACAACCATCAAGATATGTCAAATTATATTTGTGAATTTTGTTTAAAATAGAAAGAGTGCATTATTTGTCATACAGCAGGATTAATACATATCATTTATTTTTAAATAATATTAATATCAAATAAAATTTGCTTTTTTTGAAATTGTTACATAACAGTTTCTTAAAAAGCACGTGTCTACGATTTCCATTATTGGATATATCGTACCGATGAGATTAAACAAGATCGAAACACGAATAACTGAAAATTGATATTTCAAAATTTTTATACTTTTTGAAATTTACCGACACTCATTCGGCGTCCTTTCAGTGGTTTTTCCAAATCAACATTTTACCTATTGGTACATTTAATCTGTGTCGGCCAAATCCAATTAGGCAATTCTCAACCTTGCTTTTCGAGCAAATTTACTAAGATTTTAATACCGTGTCCGTAGAGCGGTTTTTCCTAATGAAGATCATTTAGAATACCTTTCCCGGTTATGTAATCCGTAAGAGTAATTCTTTCGGTACCTTTTGTAAATATAATCCGACCAAAAATAAACATTGTTGCAGCGATTGAAATGTTAATAATTATAGCAATTTTACTTGCCAGCGAAATCTATTTTGATTTTTGTAATCAGTGTGTTTCGAACTATGACATTGCAAATTTCGTTAAAATACAAGTAAAAATAAAAATTGTTTAAACTTTATGGCTGGCTTAATAATTGTTGCAATTTTACTTGCCAGCAAAAACTTTTCGAAATTTGGCAATGTCGTAGTTCGAAGCACACTATTCGAACTACGACATTGCCAAATTTCGGTAAAATACAAGTAAAAATAAAAATGGTTTAAACTTTATGGCTGGCTTAATAATTGTTGTAATTTTACTTGCCAGCGAAAACTTTTTTGATTTTTGTAATCAGTGTGACCCGGGCTACAATATTACCAAATTTTATTAAAATCGGAGAATAAATAAAAAATATTAAAAGTTTGTTGCTGCAATTAAAATGTTAATAATTATTGCAATTTTACTTGCCAGCAAAATCTATTTTAATTTTTGTTATCAGTGTGCTTCGGACTACGATATTGCCAAATTTCATTAAAATCGGAGTATAAATAAACAATCTTGAACGATTGTTGCAGCGATTAAAATGTTAATAATTATTGCAATTTTACTTGCCAGCGAAAATTTTTTGGATTTTTGTAATCAGTGTGCTTCGGACTACGATATTGCCAAATTTTGTTAAAATACAAGTAAAAATAAAAATTGTTTAAACTTTATGGCTGGCTTAATAGTTGTTGCAATTTTACTTGCCAGCGAAATTTTTTTTGATTTTTGTAATCAGTGTGACCCGGGCTACAATATTACCAAATTTTATTAAAATCAGAGAATAATTAAAAAATATTGAAAGTTTGTTGCTGCAATTAAAATGTTAATAATTATTGCAATTTCACTTGCCAGCGAAATCTATTTTGATTTTTGTTACCAGTGTGCTCCGGACTACGACATTGCAAAATTTCATTAAAATCGGAGTATAAATAAACAATCTGGCTTAATAATTGTTGCAATTTTACTTGCCAGCGAAAACTTTTTTGATTTTTGTAATCAGTGTGCTCCGGACTATGACATTGCCAAATTTCATTAAAATCGGAGTGTAAATAAACAATTTTGAAAGATTGTTGCAGCGATTAAAATGTTAAAAATTATTGCAATTTCACTTGCCAGCGAACACTTTTTTGATTTTTGTAATCAGTGTGCTCTGGACTACAACATTACCAAATTTTATTAAAATTCAAGAAAAATAAAAATTGTTTAAAGTTTATTAATAATTAGCTTAATAATTGTTGCAATTTCACTTGCCAGCGAAAGCTTTTTAGACTTCTGTAATCAATGTGCTCCGGGCTACAACGTGACCAAATTTTATTAAAATCCGAGTAAAAATAAAAAATATTAAAAGTTTGTTTCTGCGATTAAAACGTTAATAATTATTGCAATTTTACATGCCAGTGAAAACTTTTTTGATATTTATGATCAGCGTATGCAAGAGTATAAGCAAGCCAAATTTCATAAAATTCTGAGTAAAACTAGAAAATAAATGATGAGATAATTATAAAAAAATCAATTCATTCATCGTTTTATGTCCGTTAATATTAACGAATTATTTGACGGATGCATTTCTGAAATATTTGTTGTGTGTATATTTGTTAAATAAATTAAGTAACAGTTTGGAACAATTATTTAGATTACGTAGGGAGAAGAAATTGAAGGTACTTTCGAATTAGAAAAGCCTTTCAGAAGGGTCGGTCATAAATCTGTCAGCGGTACGCATTTTGTTCGTTGGATTTCTGACCATTTTCAGGGGTAAAAGTGTTTATCTAGCGTCAATGAATGTGCTATAACTGATCAAAAAATACTTGCCAGCGAAAAATAATATTTTCGTAATCAGCATAAAATTTCGAGTTTAATATGCTAATTTCATCTAAATCGGACTACATTTAAAAATCCATTGTTTTGTGGTTTTTTGTTAATAACTTTTGCAGTTTAACTTGCCAGCGAATAGTTTTTACATATTTGAATAGAGCGTTAAATTCTATATGGAATGTATAAGTTTCATGAAAATCGGAGTTGTAATTAACCTGTAATTAAGAGTAATAGAAAAATCGAATTATGCGATTTACTCATAAAGTATACATTGTATCAATTTGTGGTTAGCACTAATCTAAAGCGCAACCCTTTTTCTATTAGTGTGTGTATTTTCAATAACATCTGCTAAGTAATTATGGAGATATCGACGAACAAACATTACGAAATATACTTTATGGCTGGAAACTTTATGGCTAACTTCACAAGCGTTGGGGACAATGGCTATTGTGTTATGTTACTTTTCGAGTGACCATAATTACTGGATAATATACCGACGGAATTCTCTAATTTCTATAGCATTAACCGAAAAGTATTCAATAAACAGTGTTCATTTATTAAAGATTGTAACAAAGAAGGAATTTTAATAATAAGCTTTAATTATGTACTGACAATTGTAAGGCATAACACAATAAAATGATTGTTATAATTTTTCTTTTTTCGATAATCGATAATCAAAAATAATATTTGGAAAACAGCTGATTTTCAATTTTCTTAGATATCTCAAAAATACGTTTATAAGATATTCGAGAGCAAGACCTTAGCGAGAAAAAACAAAGGGAGGGGATTTTAAACATTTCGGGCGGTTTAACTGTAAAAATATTGTTTTTGCTGTTTATACATACGAAAGAAAATAATTTAAATTTTAGAAAAAAAATATCAAATTCACAGACATGTTACTTTTAAATTTTTATTTTAATCGTAATTTAAAATTATGATTTTTATTTTTATTAAAATAAGAGATATGCAATTCCTTCGAGTTTGGTTTGAAATATATGAAAAACTAGTTACCTTAATTAAGTTTTGTTTAAAGAATATTTTGTTCATAAATTAAATTCTAAATGAATACTGTGTAAATTTAGTGAACTTTATGTTATATTATGCTGAATCATCTGTTCATTTTGCAGACATTTTAAACAGATTTTCTCCTATTTTTTGTTCTTTTCAACTTTTCATAATTTTCTTAGAAAAACATGCCGACTATTTTTAATTGTCTATAAAAATGTTATAGATCCATTATTTCTAATGCAGGATTTGGCGATATACAGTATGTTTTTTATCGTGGGCCATAGGATTTTACATGCTAAAATTTTACCTTGTGTTAATGTATTTTATCATATAATTTTGAAGTTACTTTTTATTTTTAGTAATAAATCAATAGTTGTTCTACATGATGCGCTTAATTAAAATAACTTCAAAATGTTTTATTCCATTTAAAAATGAAATTATTTAATATAAATAACTAATCAATATGCCCTGAATTTCCGAAATGTCTGATTGATTAGTTTGATACGTAATTAAACGAATTTATAAAAAATGCTATTTATACTGTTGAAGAAGGGGTGGAATTTGTAGATACTTTTATGAACGCTTGGAACATTGTTTAGTTGCCAAAGGAAAGCATTTCGAACAATTTCTATTATGTTTTTTCGATTTTTTTTTGTTATTCTTCTTTTTCTTTTGTTTGCTAACATATTATTAAATTTTTTTAATTTTTAATGAATCAACATGTGATGATGATGATGTGTGATATGTTATGCTAATTAAGCCAACACGTTGAAAAATATTGATTTATTACTAACAATAAAAATTTGCTTCAAAATTATATAATAAAATACTTTAACCCAAGGTATAATTTTTTGCATGTTAAATCCTATGGCAAACTTGATATTTATAAACTCCGATATACATCATGGATATTTATGTGTATTTGAACGTCACACTAAATCAGTGTTTTATATGTGTTTTTTTTAATCTTATAAACAACAGAAAATCTAGCAATGGACCAAAATCCATATTTAACCACTTATACTAACCCTAATATTTAGGTTATAGAACATAATTATAGCTCAAATTAATACCTATTTTATTTCTTTACGAAAAATCACAATTAAGTGTTTTAGTAAACACAGCGTTTTAAATTAAAAAAGGGAGAAAATCATAAAAAAAATATGTATAAGTTATTTAAATTGTGAGAAATTTAAAAGTGACTCTAAGGTACTTTGAAAACGTAGGTTTTTCATAAAATTTCAATTTCAAGCTTGGTTCTGAACACACTTTTAAAGTTACAATAATTGGCAACGACTTAAAATAAAACTCATGTTTTTCTATTTAAACTTAATTAGACGAAAATTAGTTTTAATGTAAGTCGTTGGCTATTTCGTGAGGAAAATACGTAGCCTAAATTATTGTTTATATTGTTAGAAACAACTGCATTTTTTTATATTTTAACAAATATTAAAACACAAAGCTTCTTAAAAAGACTAGAAATATATAAGGTTTCCAAGAAAAAAGAATATTAAACCCAATTTTGACTCAGAAACATTTCGAAAATAATCAATCTAACAAAATCCAAATTTAAGCGCCTGTACTGAGCTTAATTTTTAAGATACAAACGTTATTTATAGCTCAAATTAAAGTTTATTTGATCAAGAATCAATAACTTTTCAAAAAAATCTAAATAGAAATTTCTAAACAAAAGTAATTTTTTTTAACGATATTGTGATTAATTAATTGGAAAAGTTAATAAATTTAGAATTCCGACTTTTATTTGTCGCCTATATTTGGCACTTTCACAAAAGAAGGTTATTTTAAAAAGTCATATTAGGAAAACGTCAGGTAAATTTAACATTTCAGATTGGCCGTGTCCATTCCTAAGTTTTTTACAATTAAAAGTATCAAATGTACATTTTTACTATTTTGTAACCAACTGTATTTTGCATAAATGAAAGTAAAATAAATTAAGTATTATACAGGCAATATTGCTTTTAAGTATGCATATGCTGTTAATCTATAGATATTAGTTCTATTTGAAGAGAGGTAAAATTGACAAACTCCCAGATTAGGCATGAAGTAAAATGTCGAGTTTAGACAAGACTGAAAATTTGGTTTGGTCACGTAGCAAAGCGGCGAGAGAAAACCACATTTTCTAAACTCGAAATTTTACTTCATGCGTCACGCGTATAAACACTGATTTAGTGTCAAGTTAGAAATATATAACTTAAGCATATTGTTTTAGTAGTGTATATAGAACTTTACTTGAAATCAGTGTTTTATACGCGTGGCGTATAAAGTAAAATTTTCAGGCTTTTCTAAACTCGAAATATTGTTTCATGCATTAAACACTTGTTTAAAGGTTAAATTTGAAGTTGTGCAGTGTATTCAGTACATTGAGTTATTTATACTTAAAAAAAACTCTCTGTATAAGTAATCAATAATACAAATGTTAATACTTATTTGCCAAATTTGGTATGTTTTTAATTGAATTTATGAAAAAAAAATAGTCAAAATAAACTTAATATCAAATGAATTCTGGCAAAGTGAGATAAAGTTCATTCCCTTTTGTGTAAACTCATAGAATTTATTTTTTTATTTTTAGTTCTATTTTAAGTTTATTTAGCTTTTTTTAAATACGGGTTCATCTGATTTAAAAAGTCCATAGTTTCGAACACGTTGGAAATCTAAAAACAAAAGAAACGTTTCGGAATACTTTATTTTTTGTGAAGGTCATCAATTTTATCATCGTACAATTGGTGTAGACGGTATCAAATTACACGACGAAATAAGAGCGAGCGCGTTTGTGTAACCGTTTGTATCTGCATGTGTGTAGACGGAACTGGAGCAGTTTTCTCTAGAACATTTCTACGTTTACTCTATTCACAAGTAGATGGACCCAATTCCTGACCACAGTCTCTCCTTTTCTATCCTCCGAAACTCGGAATCCAATTTTCCCATAAGCATTGGCTACCCTTGATAAAACCTTGTATGAGACTAAAAATACCGGAAGTGATAATAAAATAAAAAGTTAATTTAATTCAATAAAAATGTAATAAAGTCACTAAAGCAGGGTGGTGCATTTTGGTTGTACCACATATGTAAAACTTTTATTTGTGGGAATAATGAAAATCCGATTTCAATGGCGAAAAAAAAGATCCATCTATAACCGTGTCCGCTCTATAACCGGAACTTACCAGTGAATCAATTGTTATAATATAATTATAAAAACTTTCTTATTGCAACTTTCTGCGGCTAATAAAATGATATATCATTGTTTTATTTGTATAATAGTTCGTTTTTGTTTATTACATCAAACTAGAATTTTTGTATGGCGACATATGTATATCACCCAACATTTTTTTTGCGTTGATTTCAATGATGTGTCACATCTCTTGAACACGTGCCTGCATGTGTGTATGTAGAGATTATTTTAAGCCCAGTAATCTGCGATTTTGCAATGACAATTAAAATTAATCATATACCCATAATAACACAAACTTCTTCAAGATTGTGAAACGAATCACACTTTTAATATTTCTTGAAAACTATACTACCAAGAATTGGCTATTTCATTTACAACAGAAAAGTGCGATTCTTTGCGCAATCTACAATAAATTTGTCTTACAAAGACTAAATTAAACTTTCATTGAAACAACTACTTCCCGAGCTAATCGCGGTATTGGATTATACAAGGGCATTGGATTATACAAGAAGTGTATCTACTGTAACACATGGATCAATAAGTCCCGGGACTAACAATGAAAACAAAATTTTTTTTATTCATCTACATAATCACCTTTTAGGGTGATACAATCGTTCCACCGCTTTTCCAATTTTTCAATACCATGTTTAAAAAAATTAATATCTTTCGCTTCAAAATAAGCTTCTGTTTTAGCGATGACCTCCTCATTTGAGCCAAATCTTTTTCCCTGGAGCATTTTTTTAAGGTCAGCAAAAAGCCAGTAGTCACTGGGGGCTAAATCTGGCGAGTATGGGGGGTGGGGAAGCAGATCAAAGCCCAATTCGTCCAATTTTGCCATTGTTTTCATTGACTTGTGGCAGGGTGCATTGTCTTGGTGAAAAAGGATTTTTTTTCTCTGCATGTGCGGTCGTTTTTTTGCTATTTCCTTCTTCAAACGCACCAGCAAGTCAATATAATAGTCGCTGTTGATCGATTTACCTTTTTCGAGGTAATCAATAAAAATCACGCCATGCGTATCCCAAAAAACTGACGCCATGACTTTTCCAGCTGACTGCTGCGTTTTCGCACGCTTCGGACGGCTTTCGTCAGCTGTACGCCACTCAGATGACTGCCGCTTCGACTCTGGAGTGTAGTGATGTATCCATGTTTCGTCCATGGTCACGTAACGACGCAAGAAATCTTTTTTGTTACGAGTCAATAGCGATAAACAGCTTTCTGAATCATCGACTCGTTGCTGTTTTTGTTCCATCGAAAGCAATCGCGGCACCCACTTGGAAAAAACCTTTTTCATGCTCAATTTTTGATGAACGATAGCAAATACACTTCCATATGATATCTGTGTCATCTCAGCAATCTCACGGAGCTTCACTTTACGGTCTTTCATGATAATTTTTGTCACTTCACTCACATTTTCCGGTGTAGAGGCTTCCACAGGTCTACCCGAGCGTTCCGCGTCATTTGTGTCGGTACGACCACGTTTAAACTCGGTAAACCACCGACAAATCGTTGTTTTTGATGGAGAAGATTCCGGGTAACATTTTTCAATCCATTGTTTCGCTTGCACGGTGTTTTTACCCATTAAAAAACAATGTTTTATTAGAACACGAAACTCGGTTTTTTCCATTTTTTAAACTGACTACAAAATGACTTTACTATAACCTCGATAACTCAGCTGTTTCTGGTCCGATCGACTTAAAATTTTGACACGTTTCAAGCAAAGGTTAGTACTCTAGAAAGGCGTGGTTACTGGTTTACTACGAGCGCCATCTCTGGGTTAGTCCCGGGACTTATTGATCCATGTGCTAAATGTAGTTCAGGACAAATTATTCAGGCCATCTATAGACGCGTTTCGAGATTTATCTCTTATCAGTATAGCTTTGATTTAGTCTTTGTAAGACAATTTTGTTTTTTGTTTACAAAAGTATTCGAATCGCCCAAATCGATTCGAGCCGTCAAAAATAATTCGATTTCATTGTGAGGAATAGCATGAGGATTTGTGTTTTTGAACTTTACGTTAAATCAGTGTAAAGTTTGGAGTTTAGAAAAGCCTAACAATTTTACTTCATGCTTAATCAAGGATTGGAAACACTCGTTAGAACCTTCAAATTAAATGCTTTTATAAAAACAAGAAATGACAGAAAATGTATATAGAAAAAACTACTCGTGATTATAAGTAATTCATTATCGAATAATCAAGATTTGTTTGATATTATTTAAAAGTGATATCTATAATTTTGTTTATTATTAAACGAGGGTTTCCAGTCCTTGATTAAGCATGAGGTAAAATTTTAAGTTTAGAAAGGCCTGAAAATTTTGATTTGATTTTCAGGCCTCTCTAAACTTGAAACATTGCTTTATATGAAGCAAAATTTCGAGTTTCATATGTGCGTGGCACATATATGCGACGCGTATAAAACACTGATTTAACACATACCTTATCTAAATTAATTAGAATAACACAGAATCAGATATTTAGTCTGTTATCAACGATGTTTAGTTTAATAATTAGGTTTTGATAAATGTTATAATAAAAAAAAATCAAATTTATTTTTAAAGGATTTGTATTCGTGATTGGAATCATGTTTTTCTCCTACGAATCCTTTAATAGACTATATGTGATTTGAATTATATTAGGTGATTCTGATCCTAAATTTTTGTTTAAAAAATATTATGTAGCCCAGAATTTATTACGCAAAAACCCTCATAAATATTTATCATATTCTGTAATTTCATTTTTGAAACTGTGTATTGTTGAAGAAATGATAATTTATTTAAGTCCCATTACAGCCAACACACAATTGCAAAAGTACTTGCCCATTATAGTGATTGTAATAATCAGCAACATATGTTCTTTTTTTCTCTTCACTAAGTGGGTGAATAATCATTTGCATTATTCACAGCTCAAATGAAGACACAGTACTCTTTTACTAATGCTCATCAAACATATGAAACAAATTAACAACATTTGTCCTCAGTATTATCAAAAGTACTATCTAGTTTAAATATTTTTGAAAATAATTTGAAAAGTATCCCTTTTTAAAAATAAAACGTGAATATTGTTGTGCGATTTTTATTTTTAAATAATCTCAGTTTACTTTTTTGTTTTATGACATTTAAATTCAACTAAACAATTTCAAGTTTGTATTTTTGGAATGGAATTTAAAACTTCCAATGATGAGAATAGAACACGGAATGTACTAATAATAAATGCAGGTTAATAATAAAGTTCCTATCTTGTTGTGATGAGTTTGTCATTACTTTCTGAATCATGATGATTGAATAAATAAAATTTGTCATCGCACACGCAAAAATGTATATTATTTACTAGCACATATTGAATACATTTTTATTGTAAAGGTAATGATAGAAAGCAAATAGTGGTGGGTTATTAGAGTGTGTACATAAATGATCGAGGGGAAAATTACTATCTTTATGGTAGAATGAGTTGCATGTTCTAGGCATTTTTAATTTTATTATCCATATTCTTTCCTTGTTTTAATACTGCTTGTGTGGTAATAATTAATAAATTGCTGCGAAACATACCACTGTAACGACATGCATTCTAAACACATAAGTTATAATAATGTAATCTTCCTATTTACTAAACTTATCATTAACTGAGAATGAAGTATTTTTCTGGGTTATTTATTTTAAATTTAAGCAAATCCAACAATTTAATATGAGTCATGGTTATATATTTGAACGATCACTTACTATTCTGATTCCAAGAAATAAAAAAATGTCATATTGTTGAATCAAGAGCTTTAATTCAACTATCATATTAAAAACAAAATGACTAATGCCGTTAATTTCCTTAAATTTAATCTATTTATTTAAAATGAACATTTTGACTTCAATCAACCAAATTGTAAAATATGGAATTTTGTTGAGTAAAATATTAAAGAAAACTAACAAAAAAACTTTTACCTTTTGGATAATATCTTAAAGTTAGAAAAATTAATTAATAATAAGTCATAAAAGGCATTTTTTATTTTAACTGAAGCAGGATTTTTATTAGTTTGTATTTCTGAAATGATTCAATAAATTATTTCTTCACTTATTATTTTTTCTTTATTTGCATAGACTAATATTAAAACAACAAATTCACACATTTTAATCTAAACAAAAAATACAAACCGCTACAAGGCTAGAGTTAATGTTTCGTGTGATTCATTTCTTATCTTTTCTATTTTTCAAGTGTTTTAAATAATGTGTTCAGATCTTGGTATAAGCAGGGGTCATACTGCAGCTGTTCATTTGATAAACAATGTTATGATTCACCACAGTATTTATGGCTAGGGCCGTGTAAAAGGCAGTTGTTGGGATCGGTCACACCCGATTAAATTAATACAACACACCCTATGTCACAAGAAATTATTGATATTCTAGAAACCAAAATTATAATAATTCTAAACATTGTGTATAGTAAATACATAAAATGCTTTTGTTTTCTTCGAAATATTTTAATTTTATGTCAGATCGGACAATTTTGGTCATTTGCATTTTGTTATTAGTAAATTTATTAGGTTATAACTGTTATAGTTTTGTTTGTTGCTTATTTTTATATCACTTAAATACTAAAAAAGCCAGTTTTGGTATTTTAAAAGGTATTTATTTTTTCTGCAATAAACATTTTTGTTATAATATGGAAACAAGTTTCATTTATGTGATAAAAAGTAATATCACACAATTTAAAACACTATTCCAATTGTAATATAATTTTTAATAAAATATTCCTGGCAAATTGAAATAGATATTGAAATAAAAATGCAGTCCAAATAACTGTTGTATAGTGAGTCAAGCATATCTGAGAATTCATTATCAAAGTTTGACTGTCATACAAAAAATATATTCAACATGGGAAATTTTAAGAGTTGCTCTAGTTATTTAAATTTCAAGACTAAATATAAATAGAACAAAAATATATTTAAACTTTTATAGTGGGGATAGTACTGTAATAAATATTCTGTTAATAATATTTATTATAATTTAATGACATTGTTGATTATTGTGTACTTGTGTAAATGTTTTTTCATAAATAAAACACTAAGCAAATTGGCATGAATTGAATATTTTTTATTTATTTTAATACGGTGTACAAATAGCAAATTTAATTAAAAAATATCCGCCGTTCAATTTAATAATTTATTGTAAATCGTGTATAAAAATTAGTTTTCATCTTAATACAAAGTTTAGTCATTTCTACAGTTCTTATAGGTTGTGCACAGTCATAATTCAATCACAATACTTCGTATAACACATAATCAGTCGGAATATAATTTAGAATAATTAAGTAATAAGCGTGTAAAATAATTACATACAATTAGGATGGATCACAACAAAAAAGCCGAGCCTTGTTGTATCGATCAAAAGGGTTTTTTTTTACCAGAAACCAGAGGAGAATCCACCGGGTGGGACACGGACTCGAGTTGGAGCTTGCTGTGATGGTTTTGTTTCTTTTTCTTCGCTGACAGATTCAGGCTTGGAGTTTTCTGAGTTTTCCTGCTTATCAATCCCATTGAGCTGTTCTATTTTCTCGCGCTTAAATTCGTGTGAGAAGCATGCGTTGATTTCGGTGGAGTTTTGGTGTTTGATTTTGGGCCTGGGTTTTTCATCTTCCGCTCCGCCGAAAATTTGAGAGTGGCCGCCGCCTGGTGGTTTGAGCACCCTGCTGGAGTTGCGCCCGTCCAGAAGGCCAACGTTTATATTCGTAGACGACATCGTTTTTTTGTTGTTTTACTGTCTGGTTGAATGACACGAACACTTCAGTATGACTAATACACGAGTTCGCTGATATTTGAGACGAAGTGTACTTACCCCGCAAACTGTCTGGGTGATTATATGCTGTGAGGTTTTCCGGACTCTAACTCAATCCGCTTAGTTTTTGTTGAAACACCAACCGGCTTTGTCGTCTATTGTGTAGGATGCGTTGCTTTCGCTGTTGCAATTGCTTGTTGCAAACGGTCGGCGGCGTTTTGCTCTGAAGATGATCGTTGGAATTCCGCCGGATATATCGTAAAGATGGCGCACTTAATTCTCAACTACTATCACACCAGTTTTCGGTTGGCAACACGTTTGTGTAATAAAATGGAGGGATTTTTAAACAGAATCAGTAGCGTAACATACCCACAGGAAATAAATGCTTTTTTAGAGAAATGTTTAATGTTTTTAATAAAAAAAAGATATATTTAAATCAGTGTATGCTAACACAACACATCCTACGTCACAATGCTATGCTAATATCATTTATTAGGTTTACTGAATTATAACATTATTTTTACATTTTATTTATTGAAATGTAATTCAATAATCGAATGTAAATTAACATTCAACATTTTGGACTTTTTTGTGATGTATGTTGGTATCTAATGTACGGTATTCCGTACAGTCTATTTCGTATCATTGCAAAAGTCCCAAACACGTTCACGATTAACAGTCCGGTCATCAGGAAATTCCCCAAAGGTTGGCAGTAAACTCCTAACTGGCCTATTAGAAACATTAACCCATTAACGGCGGAGCAATTGTAGAGTTAACTCTAAAAGTTGATTTTAGGTAAAATTCTGCACTTCTTTTATAATTTCTATGAATATACATAATGTATACACTGTAAATTGTCAGGCATTCGTCCGCGAAGCGGAGCTGCCAAACCAAATTTTCAGCCTTTCCTAAACTCGAAATTTTACTTCATGTGCCACGCGTATAAAACACTGAAATATTATGAATTTAGAAATATACTGACATATTCAAAATGAGTCTTTTAGTCATAAAAACGGTCGATATATAAAATAACGCAGGATGTTAATACGTTTTTAACATAAATTGTCAAAAAAACGTAACTGTTTCATTATTCAAAATTTCAATTTTAAATGAGCAAACCATTTTTCATCTACCTAACAACAACTTAAAAAAGCGATAAATAAAACAAAAAGAAAATAAATTATTAATCTTTTTTCAACTACGCTACTGCAATCAACCATTTTTTTCTTTATTGATTTTAAGTTGGTAATACTTTTGTGCTTCCATGCTCGACATCTTTACATGAAATAACCAGAGCATTTTTTAAATATTCGTAAAACCGGCAACATGTTTGCGGGATTCGTCATGCTTTCAAAACGCGCCCAGTGATTGGTGGAAACAGTGACAAGTTCATAATTGTCCAATCATAGCTCATGGCAATTATTTTATCGTGACCGTAAAATTTCTATTAAACATATCAAATTTCACTTTTTTGAACGTATTTTAAATTAGCTGCGGAAACTATAATTAATGAACACATTCTTTGATGCATAATAAGTCAGTCAATTAGCGGTTATTGATTCAAATAAATTGACAACGTTGCGTTGTTATACGCAGGCCAATGACTTCTTGAGTATTGGCGGAAATTATTAAAAAAGGTTAATTATGGTTATTGTGTCTGTTGGGTTTGACACGATTTGATTTAAATTTCCATGTAGGTTAATTTATTCAAAACAATACTAATCCTATATGCAATGATGGTATGTTTAATAAATCACGTTTTTGTAAGAAAAGTCTCCTTACATCATTTTCACTCTCTTGTGTTATTAAAATATCTAAACCTATATTGATTTTATGCTTTAAAAAAATGATCGATACAGCCCACTGAGCAAAAAACAAACAAATAACGTCATATCAACATTGCAGCAACATTAAACGTCGTTTTAATGTTAATAAAACATTACTTGAATGGATTTGCTCAGTGAGAGGATTGAATAAATTTTAATTTGTATTAAACATTATATTTTCATAAATTTATTGATTTTCTTATGATTTTAGCAGGTGTTCTTATAATTTTAGCAGGTGAAAATATATTTGTTAAATGTTTTTCATTTAAAACTTACATCTGGTAGTAATGAACATATATTGCTTTTGATGATGTACCTAGTGCTGTAGAGGTAAAATCAGCAGAAGGTATACGGTAACGAAAGTACAGGGTATACGTTATTCGTTAAGTTGACACCACAGAGTATACGCTATTGGTTAATAATAATAATAATCTCTTTATTACCCAACAGAAGAATCTAATACAGTGTTAATTGAAGTAAAATAAATACAATACTCAAATATTAAACAAAATAAACTAAATGAATATAACAAAAAAACAAAAAATTATATAAATAAAACACTGTTTATCACTTTGTTTGTATAACAATTGGTTTATTTGGTGACTATAGTTTCGATACTACACGTATCATTATCACTAACGGTTTGATAATGATACGTGTAGTATCGAAACTATAGTCACCAAATAAACCAATTGTTATACAAACAAAGTGATAAACAGTGTTTTATTTATGTTCAACAATGTATAACGAAGTAGAAGCCTCTATAGTCAGTGAAAAAATTATATGTAAAAATGACAGATAAACAACTTATATATATTTCAAACACACGGAACTATATTTTTATACCCAATAAGTTAAGTTCAATCAACAGGGTATACCCCCGAATGCCCTCCCCTACAGTTCACTCTAGCCCTGGGTGCACCTACCTAATTGAAAAACATAAAAAATAATATCCTTATAATTTTAAATAATTAATTAACGTAGTCGTTTTTATTATATTGGACAGCAACGCCGCATTCAATTGACATTATTTTAACTCGCCTCAAGGTAATTTCCAAGAAAACAAATATTTATAACATTAGACTTTGTAAAAACAAGAGCCATCTGACAATTAAAAAGGAAAGTCAGCTCCCTTTCTAAAATCTCCCCACGTTCGCCCCCTAAAAAGGGGTCAAGTATTTTTCCAGTGTCGCCGCGCGGAACCGGCGTTTCTCGCGGATTTGCGCCATCGTATTGATCCAGCCCGATTGTTACTTAATGTGTCACATTAAATCAAATTTCACATTCTTTAAATGTTTTATTAATTTGCGTATGCGATTTGAAAATCGCCGCCAGAATGGTTTTCTTTAATTGTTCCGACGTGCACTTTGTTTAATAAGGAGCGGATGTGATTTCCTTGAATTCGGAATACACGGCATGACACATTCCTGCTGGACATGCGAGGTTCATTAAAAGGGGCGTGGGGTCATTATTTTTTATCAGATCGTTTTGCATTACAAATACTAAGTATTCATATCATTCTATTATCAGGGGGTTATTTATTATATTTACAACCAACACTTAAAAAATCACCAAAGAAGAAAAAAATTATGATTTGTTTAATCTAGAATCTACCTTACCTCTAGACAGTCAAACTGGAAGGAAAATCGTATATGACAAAAGTTGACTAAAACACCAACTCTATATATTTTAGTCATAAATTTTATAATAAAAAAAAGTTTATAATTGATTGTCTAACGAGTGTTTCCAATAGCAGATTAAGCATGAAGTAAAATTTCGAGTTTAGAAAAGCCTAAAAATGTGGCTTTTCTAAACTCGAAATTTTACTCCATGTGCAACGCGTATAAAACGCTGATTTAATGCGAAATGGTCTTCAACCAATTAACAAGTGAAATATGTTTAATATGTCCATCATCAATTGTTTAAATGACGGGGTAGTGATGGACACATCACAATTTATTGTACTTGTTTTTGTATAACTTTAGAAAAATTAATTTATGAAACAAAATACTAACTCAAATATTTTCTGGGTTAACGTTCGTGTATTTGTCGGGATAAAAAAATATAAAAATGAATTATTTCAACTATTGAGTCTTTTTCCCGATTGATATAGTTTCAAAAACACGCCCCAATTTGTGTATTTGTTCGATATTGACCCGGAGTATTAAAATTATGCTAATACACCTTAAGTATTTTTTTAAACGAAAAAGCACGAATAACCTTTCTTCACACTTTTATTTCAGTTACCAAATGAATTAACACTGTTAATTCGAGTATTGCGTATAAATCTTAATGTCTTCTGTCATATATTAATGTCATTTGTCAAATGTCTCATATTAATGCCACGAGTAAAATGATATCTGTCAAATATCAATGTCATTTATCAATATTAGATGTCACGACTAAATTGATGTCTATCAAATATCAATGTCAAATATCGCATATAATGTCAATGTCTTGTGTCAAATATCAATGCCATTCGTCCGCATATCAATGTCATTACTTAATGTCTTACGCCGAATGGCATCTGTCGTGTGTCAAATATCAGTATCATTTATCATCCGTCAATGTCACGAGTAAAATGATATCTGTCGAATATTGCATATAGTGTCAATGTTTTGTGTCAAATATTAACGCCATTTGTCAAACGTCGCATATAAATTTCATTAGTTAATGTTTTACGCCAAATGGCATCTGCCGTGTGTCAAATATCAATGTCATATCAAATATGATTAATTATCATTGTTGACATTTTTAGACAAATTTGACAATTTTGTAGGGTAATCGTAACATTTTAAGAGTTCCGACTGTGGTAACACGTTTTTGACGGTGTCGATATTTTTTGACAGTTTGACGTTTCTTTTAAGAATGTTGACAGTTGTCGTTTTTATGTATTATTTAAAATATTTTTTCATTTATTTATATAATTTGAAATTTTTGTAAAGATGGACATGAATTGACATTTAAATGAATGTTATCAAAAATGTTGACAGTTATCGTGTTTATGCATTATTTGAAATATTTATGCATTTATTTATATAATTTGATAGTTTTGAATAGATTGACATTTCAATGAATGTTATTAAATGTTTTCTAGAGAAAGTATTAAAAACAGTCTCTCCATACTTTTATATTATACATATTTTAGTTAAATCTGAATGTGTGCATTTTAATTTCCAGTTAAATACAATTTTAGTTAATATTGTCAAATACAAATATAACTGCTTCGGCTAATAAAAATGTCGAAATAATCAATATGTAACTAGTGTAGTCAAGGTTGTCAAATAACAATCAGCACAGAAAGATAGACCATATTCTGACTTATGTGTAGTTAAACGGCAGTCAATATTATTATCAGTCATAGTTGTAACAAAATTGATGAAGACTATAAATCAAGTCAAAAATAGACGGAAATAATTACAATTGTGTAATGTTTTGAAAATTCGTAATGAATTGTCAAAATTGAAGAAATTAATTGATTACACAATATTTCTAAGATTTTGTTTCACATTTTTACGACGAAAAGGGAACATTTCATAATTTGTTTTATCAAAATTTCGTTATTTGTAATAATTACAAATTGACAAAATTCATTAAGTTTGGATGAAGATCTTAAAATTTGACAAAATAATTAAAATTTAAACGAAAGTTGAAATAAGTCGTTAATTATATAACGTGCAGCAAATGTGTCTCTTTTTTTATAAAAATAACTTTTAAAAAATCATCGATAATTCAATGTTAAATCAAATTTCCAGAGATTGTTCAGAAATAAATAAAGATCCTTTCAACGTTTCAAAGTGTAGGAAATATGAGTGCTATTTAGAAATAATGTAAATTTTCAGACATTCGCTGTTTTATTGAAACTTTCAATTTGAAGTCTCTCTTAAGAGTGTAGAAAAGCCTAAACGTTTGGATTTGGACAAGTAGTGTTCAAATCCAAATTCAGGCTTTTCTAAACTCGAAATTTTACTTCATGCGCCACTCGTATAAAACACGCGAGGGAAGGTACCCCACGCTGATTTCCAAGTAGCTCTGGTTGGTTGAGTTTATGAGAGATGAGCAACTAACTTTAGAAACACATTTGCTGTTTTAAATGATTTATTTTAAGTTACAAAAAAAACATTAAAACAAAAAAAAAGAAGTAAAGAAGAAAGAACAACACAGTGCACAAAGGTACAGGGCAAACTTGATGGGGCGTTGGCGTCGCGGTGTTGAGATTGGGATTTTTAGTCCGGCGGTAGCGCCCGGGTGGTGGCGGCGTCCGGATAGAAGCGGCGTCCGGATGGAAGCGGCGTCTGAATGGAGGCTGCGTCCGAATGGAGGCGGCGTCCGGATTGAAGTAGCGTCCTAATGGCAGGACGGCGTCACGGTATAAGACGGCGTCCTGTGTCCGTCGATGGGATGTGGTGTCGGCGATGGTGGGGATCTGCGTGTGGCTGGATCCGTAGGCAGCAACAAATACTACACTGGTAGTGTGAGACGTCAAGGCGGCTGCTCTGGAAACCTTGATGCTCGGCGTCGGTATTGACTCAGGAACGACGGCTGGCGTCGGCGTCGGGCTACGTTTCCTGGAGTCGGTGTTGCTGGCCTGGGCTGGATCCGACGGAAGCAACGAACACTACACTGGTAGCGTTGTTGTGGCGTCGAGGCGATTACACTGGCAATCGGATGCTCGGCGTCGGTGTCCAAGAACGACGGCTGGGACGGCTGACGTGGACGTCGGCGTTGGGTTGTTTCCTGTTGTTGGCTTCTTCTTGGACTGGCGGCAGGAACGACGGCTGGGACGACTAGCGTCAGCGTCGGTCAGAGCTTCCTGGCTCAGATAGAAGAGTCGAGGTACGGAAGTTCCTCTTGAATCCACATGCAGTCCCCTGTGCAGCACAAGAGTGGACTGCCTTCCTGGATGTCGTCCTCCAGTATTTATGCCACGAAAAATAGCGTAGAGAAGGGATGTTTTAAGGACTACGTGACCGTTGGTAAGGAATTCGCTAGAAAGTAATTATCGTAGACAAGATAATTAATTTCAGCGAACCCCCAAATCCAAACAACCGTTAAGCTGCAATTTGAAAGAAGTATAGAAATTTATAATCTCCCTTCTTTCAAATTGCACCGGTGGTCATTAGTCCTCGCCCTTGATTGCCGATTTAAAAAAAACCCGAGAAGTAATTCGCCACGCCTGCCCGGGTAGATGTTGGCCCGAGCACGGTCCGAACCATAGATTAAATTAGATCGACGACTCCTAGGGGGCACTAGGTATCGTGAGTTTAGTTCGCCGACTCACTCGATGCGGGGGTGCTGCAATCAAAAATTACGTCATTAGGTGCGGGGGGAGGGCCAACATGCATTGCGGGACGCGCGGTGCGGGGGGATATACATATTGGTTGTGGTGCGGTGTGGGGAACACCGCGCGGTGTTTGAATAACCGCACGATGCGAGAAATAATAACGACATAATTATGGTATAAAATGTATATTACAAATAATTTTAAAATTTAAATTTTTACAAATAAATAGAAAAAAAACATTAATTACTTAATTTAAGTATTTACAATTAGATTTAATAAAACATTGATCACATTAATTGACTGTAGAAAAATTCGCTCTCATACATATTTAAATAACAATAAAATGTATTAACCATAACATAATAGTTACTAAGCAATGCGATTCCGGTGAATAGTGAACGAATAATTTTAATAACCATTAAAATATCTTTCACATATTAACTTATACATAATTTTCGAATATAATGAACAATATTTAAATTATCTCTGCCAAGATAACTGTGTGGATTGATGTCCAACTTATTTGGTCTAATTGGTACTTCTAATGCTTAATAATTGATAATTCATGGTAAAACAAGAAGTATTACAAATAAAATACAAATTATTACAAATAAAACGCAGAACTAATATCGATACAAATTTAAATTAATGCTCAAGAAATGTGAAGGTATTAATTATAATATTAATAACGGTTTTCTTAATTTTGTCGATTTTTTAACTATATACAATAATTAACCAAACTCGGAAAAATATGAATACTCATTGCTAAATAATAGATCCACATTATCATTGATTTAATTTTTATAGAAGTGATGGTTAAATAAAACTTGTATAATTATCAAATCAATAATACATTTTTATTATTGTACAACAAAAATCACATGAATCCTAAACTATATTCTATTGGTGATATTCTGAAGCAAATGACTAATAATATAATTGATTAATTAAAACAGGTTCTAAAGTTAAGGATTATTGCTAATGATCTCAATATAAATTGTTCCATATTTTAACAGCTTAAAGTAACCGTTTACAAATATTTAAAATTAAATTTTGATCAATTGTTTCTTTTTTGAAATAGCCAAATTTCGCGCTCTTATTTTTCTATATTTAATTGAGGCCAAATGTTTGACAGTATCATTGATTTTTACATGTTCTGTTCCTTTTAGAATCCTATTTAGGTTTTGTACCCACATATGAATGTAAAAGGAGATCATGTAATTATCAATGATATCAATCAAATTATGGTCTGTGCAGGAGAATGAAATATTGGAATTTAATAAATTAACTTTTGATTTTAAATATTTAACAATATCACCAAAAATGCATATCTTTGACAAAAAAAAATTTATGATCTGAAAAGATTTGGAAACATATCTGAAAAAATTTGAGCTTTTCTATTGTAGTCCCTACAATCAATGTAGCAATGGAAAGATGTATTGCAGTCCCGCACTTTCTTTAATACATGTCTTCCCAAATATCCTGCTATGTAAGCATTTGTATTATCACATAAAAAATTATATGATTTTTTAAATTCAAACACATCAGAGATATTTGGGGGAGAAGTAATTTTTGGAGCTAAAAAGTCGTTGGTTAAAAATATTTGTAAAAAGTTTAGTGCCCCTTCACAACCATCTTTTTCGCAATTTAAATAGGGAGAATTTAAAGTAGTGAAATTATTAACAATTAACGCTTTATACGATCCCTTAAATGATGAACATGTAGGATTTACATTACGAGCACCATAAGACCTTATACTTCCAAAGAAATTTTCCAAGGGATCTTGGTTTATGTTTCGAGGATAAACATATTTAAAACCAATACCAGATAATTTTTTCCATATGCATTGAAAACCTTTTAACGTAGTTATCCAGTTAGCAATGCAGGGTGGAGAAAAATTACCCTTAGGTCTTTTAAATTGCATTGTCCTCAAAACATCAATCGCTTCAGAATAAAATCCAACATGTTCACTATCTTCGTGAATCGCACATCTTAAAGGTTTGTCCCCTGTAACTGATGAACCATTTACACTATCAAATAATTTATCAAAAAATAACAAAAACTCTGAAGTGCCAAGCATTGTTTCTGTTTTTGATAACTGATTGCCATAGCGTACAAGAAATCTCAATGAAGATGAGGTACGTTGGGAAAATACCTGAGATGCCAATTTTACTTTCATCTTATTCATTTTATTTTCGTAAACATGGCAATCAGTTATTTTAGGCAGTAACATGCTATCAGGGTCTCCATTATCCATTTCATGTAGCTTCACAATATCCGACCAGCAAGCCGTGAAGTTTGTTCCCTTCCATTTGAATGTGGCATTGTAATTTAATAAATTGTTTCTGATACATTTTAGAAGGTGAGGTGGATCAAACAAGGGTATTATTTCCTGATTTCCTATCAAGAAACCCCTTGAGCGATTTTCCTTACCTTCCATGATGAACCTACGAGTTGATTCCTCCCTTAATTGTTTTATGACCCTAACATTAGTTGCATGTTGATCACATATTGTGCAAACAACATGCAAACCAATGTCTTGTAGTTGTTTTGTAATAATTTTTATGTTCCTGGTTAGATCTGGAACACCCATACCATGTTCCACAAAGAAATATGCTACAGGTTGTTTCCATTTGATCTGTATCCCACGAACCATAAAAACCATTACATGGTCAGCGAAACGTAATTAGTTTTGCCCACCACAACAGACAAAACCATCAATAGAGTAATCAATTTTATTAAAATACATTCCCGTACTCAGTGACATTTCATCAAATAAAAGGGCACAATACTTCTGGTCTTCGTCCATCTTGTCACAAGTACTTTTTAATAAACTTATAATTGGTTTATTAATTCCCGGACCAATAGGAATGCGATTCAGTAAACTGTGAAGACATTGTCTTGATGGAAGAGCAAATACTTTTGCCAAAAATCTGTACAATTTAGGGCTTTGTTTATACATAGCTAATGCAAAAGTTTTATCTTCCATCGAGAAACGTCTTCCACGAGCTTTATAATGTTGCAACTTTATCTGTGACATGAAAAAGTTAAAAGATAATTCATTCATATGTCCCCGAAACATTTCTCCAGTTTCAAAAACATCAAGTGCATGATCAAGACGCTCCTTATTAGAAGCATTTTGAGCATGCAATTTTCTTGCAACCTTTTAAATATCTCGGGCATAGGAATGCAACATCTTTGCTTGAGGGGAAAGCTTTCTTTTTCGTGTTACATTTAATGTTTTTAACAATTTTACCTCCAGACATTCCTTCATGTTCAATGGTCGTACTACTTTGTAACTAGATGGATTATTATGATGGGGTTTCAAACTGTTTCCAGTAGCAAAATTATCCCGAAGGGGTTTACTACTGCTCACACCAGCAATAAGGGGAGAATTCTTCTCGTCGGTGAGAAACTCCACGTCTTTGGATGTTTCCAGAAGTTGTGGATCATTCACGAGCGCTATAAATAAAATATATATATTTAGATATACTGTTCTCCTTGCACAATCGCTCAATAAAATGTATTTTTTAATAAAAAGTAATGTGTGGTTTATATTAGGTATTTGAAGATATATGTGTATATATAAAAGTAACAAATATTTAGCTTACCAGCCGGTGTATCGAGGTATAATGTGGGGACACTTCCCGGTTTCAAATTCGTTTTGCTGGTACAGCATTTTGTGCTGTTATCAAAGTGCCTGTCGCAAATGTATGTAGATTTGATAACGTGCATCTTCGATTTTTTAAAAAGGTCTTCCCTAGCAACAGCCTCCAGCCACTTCTCATACACCTAAGAAAGAATATAAGTCTTAGATTAAGTTCTTTATGCAGTATACATTTAAAATGTATATTTGCTAGTATACATGCTATATAAAAATCAACTTTTAATGCATTAATATGATTAAAAATTAAAGTAGTAATTATGAATAATATTTTAAATATTCCGACAAATTATTTATTAGTTATTCATTTGATGGTATCAATTCTTTTAAATTTATGATTTAATAATGACCAAAAACAACTGTCAGAATAAAAATATATATATTTTATAGAAACGTAATACATTCTATTTTGTTAAATTTATGTACTATTTCTGTACAACAAAATGTTAAATTTAAAGTATACGTTGTTCTTTGATTTTACCATTTAGGTATACATAACATATATCTTCGATTTAACACTTCCATTGCAACAGCGAACCGAATATCCGTAAATTAGAAGTTATATCCCCCATAAAATAAATTTAATATTTATTTTCAAAGATTCAAACAAATATACACATGTTTATTTTGATATTTAAATGTACGATTGTAACAAATGTTTAAAGCTTACCCCATTTCTTCTTGTAAATCTGTGCATACGAATATTTTTATTGGAATTATTGCACGTTTTAAATGCGCAATAATGCGACATTATTATAATTTTCACTTAAATAAAACACAACTTGATTGAACTAAATTGACGAAACGAATACAAAATTATTTATATTAATGCTCGTCCACGCCCGTCTCCAAAATATTTCGTTTTATCAGCATTTTTGATGAGGTGCTGATTGAAATATCTTTCTCAAAAAGTTCGAAACTGCGGAAAATTTGATTTTTGTGCCATCAGATGTTCGAAATTGCGGGAAACTTGAAATTTTGACATTTGCGCCCTCCCATCGAGTGAGTCGGTCAACTATATACGTGAATTTTCTGAATCATATAGAGTCGGCGGGGTCTGGTCCGAACCAGGGGTCTGCAACTCGCGGCCATATTGAGCGACATGGGGGCTGCCATTACTCGGGGCAAGGTACCAACTGAAATGCAAACGCACGAAAATGTCCAGATATTTCCTGATTTGGGGTTGGTACAACTATAAAATACTGGGTTACGTTTTAACCGCCAATAATACGCGTGATGCTCCCACGCCAACCTACGCTAACCTCCATTTTAAGTGTTTTCAAGTGTGATTTTATACATTTTATTTGTGACTTTATTACTAGGATTATTTATTTTTTATTAAATAATAATGCCTAGCAAGTGTTGTGTATTAGCGTGTAAAACCCCAACTGGAAGTAAAGTCCATTGTTTTCCTGCAAATAGCGAGGTAAGTGTTTATTTTTAACATATATACATATAAATTGCAAATAATAGTTTACAACATTGGTGGCCAACCCGCGGTCCGTCGAGTTAATTATAACTTATTCCACACAAATCACAATATTTCTAAAATTTACTGTAGACAATTAGAAACTAAAATTCCCACTTTCATATTTTCCTTATCCAGGGAATTTTTCTTTAAAGTATACATATCCTAGGGGCTATTCGACAAATTGCATCGGTGTTGTCAATAGCCCCCCTGATGCATAATACTCTGTAAATGTTTAGGCTTCCGTTGTTTTTATAAGAGTTTAATTTGAACTTCTACTGAGTGACTCCACTCCTTGATTAAGCACAAAGTAAAATGTCGTGTTTAGAAAGAACTAATGTTCAGAGACACAATGCGTATCCCGCATATACTGTGTGTAGCGGCTCTATTTTTGAATAAAAATGAAAAATAAAATATAATATAAAACATATATTGAAATAAACTATTTTTTAGTAAGTTTCACTAATAATATAATGGAATAATATTTCTTTTTTATTTCAGATGTGTTGCTAAAGTTTGGCACAATAAATTCAAACTAATTTTGGGATTAAGAGATTTAGTCTCAGGATTGAGGATGCGTACATCAAAATGGACAGATGAGATTTAATTGACAAAGCCTCTTCTCAATCAAGACCGTCTGTGCCTGACGAAGAGTCACATCCTTCACGAGGTAATCCTGTCGTAACAAAACACAGCGGATCTAAGCTAGAAAAAGCTAAAAAATAATCATTAAATACTTTCTATTTAATTTTTTGTATGAAATTTGTATTTTATTATGTAGCTATACATTTGTTTTTTCTTCTTGTACATTTTATACATAATCAAATAAATTCTTATTTTTTTTAATATAATTTTGATTTTCCCGCTTTTTAATTTCCGTTCTTTCGTAGCGCCCCCTACCGGCAGTAATATGCACATAACTGCATTTTAAATTTCCCGCGTTCAGTAAAATTCTGGGGTCGCTAGATACAAATTCGACTGAGCGCCAGCGCCTTCGCAGCGATCCGAGTAAGGTACTAATCCACTGGTGGCAACCTGTCACTCGGAGAGTCGCACATCTATTCTTGTCTAGGATCCGAACCGCGGGAGATAATCCACTGGAACGGGCAATTAGTTGTTTGCTGGGTGCGAACTCATTTAAAAAAAGCAAGAATAACAAATGCTATTAACAATTCTTGTTGCTGGAGATTAAAATAATCCCCGGTAACAATACTGCTTATGAAATCTTTCAACATTTGATGGTCTCAATTAATTTGATTTAAAATCATGGCCATGGTACAGGGCCTCCACGACCAACCCAACGTCCTGGAAACTCATCATCCAAATATCTTCTAACGCGCCTTTCATAGTGAGCTGGCGCACCATCTTGCAAATACCACATTATTCTAAGAACCGCTAAGGGTACATTTTCTAGAAGATCTAAAAGGCCATCTTGCAAAAATCGTAAATATCGTTCTCCATTCAAATTAAATGGGAACATAAATGGCCCAATTAATTGATCATTTAAAATACCTGCCCAGATATTAAGGGAGAAGCGATGCTGGAAATGAGTTCTACGCGTAACACGAGGATTTTCTATTGCATAAACATGCATATTATGGAAATTAAATCTTCCATTACGCGTAAAGCACGATTCGTCGGTCACTAAAATGTCTTTGGTAAAGTTAGGAATTTGAACATTTTGTGCCAAAATCCATTGACAAAATGCAATTCTTTTGGGAAAATCATGGGGTTCCAACAGATTCAAAATTTCATCTTCCGCTCGCAAATATCGCATTGGACGGTCACCACCTCCGACGGCTCCGGCGACGGGCTGCAAACTTCCAGTGTCGCGTGCTCTTTGTAATAAATTTCTAAATTGGTTTGGCGGTGGTAAGTGTCGTTCAGGAAATCGCTCTTGATAAATTCTTAAACTTCCGCGGAATTACACCGAGTTTCACCGTAAATAAGAAACATGTCTACCATGTAGATGTAGATGTTTCATGGAATAAGTTTCACCATAGACTAAACAGCAAACTATTTTTATGTTTAAAACTCATCCACCCTCGCCGCTCTTATCTAAACATTTCAATAAGAGTGGAGATAAAGTGAAGTGTGAACCTAATAAGGAAAAATATTGAATTTCATTAACACGTTCAGAAAATATTCGGAATTTAGTCAGCAATGGGTACTTATGAAAACGATAACATAGACATAATTCTTCACAATCTGACCCACTTTTCTCTAGATAGTGTAATTCGATATCCAAATCGTTTAAAAACTACCAGTCTATGTGGAATCTCTCTTAAAATACGCAATGTGCGCGTATACCAGGTACCACAAACATGTTGCCTATTATTATTAATTATTTTTAATAATTATTTCTGAGCTATCTACTAAAGGTATGGTAATTTCAAATGCAAGTATTGTTTATTTAAACGCTGCCCCTTATGTGGTAGAGAGCCTGTACAGTAGTTCGTTTACACGCTGTATTTCAAGAATCGATTAATTACTGATTAGTATATGGATTATTATTATCACTAATATTAATATTATTACCGACTTCATTCAGACTCCAGTTCAAAGGCAAAAATTCATTATTTGTGTTGAATCGAATTAAATTAAAAGGTACACTTAACCAAGGCCGTAGCCAGAGGCAGGAATTGTGGAGTTCAAGCTCCCCCCCCGAAATTTTTAAAATGTAAAATGTATATCCCCCTCTACATCTAAACAGAATAAGACTGCACTTACGATTTCTCATATATTTTGTATAAAATTTAAAACCGTGTTAACTGGACACGGTTTATTACTACAATTATTAGACCATTCAACATTTGAAAAGAATGCCTATCTTAAATTCTAAATTAAATGCTAACAACATAAAATAGAAATTCAAGTTATTTACAACTAAGATGGTAATTTAAGAGCGCCGATTTTTGACTATGCATTGGTTTATAGTGCCTGCCGAATTTTATTAGAACGAATAATAAAAATTATGAGCGCGGAGCGCGTTGTTTGTTTGTTTAGATAGCGCCGGGCGAATGAATGGGTATTGAATTATTGAATTACACTAGACAAGTAAACTGAATAAATAAATTTTCATGATTTTAATTTCAATCGACATACATACAACTGTTTTTGTTTGCCTCATTTCCAAGACTTATTTTTATTATATTATTATGAATTACAATCAATATAAATATATATTACATATACATATTTATTTATGTCTATACAAATCAAGAAAATATAATTGATGTATATTAATTAATGATGGAAATGATCGATATATTTTAATATTCGATTATTTTAAAAAGAGATATTTTTATAATCGATTAAATTAGTAGTTGAAAATTAGTAGTTAACCTGTCAGTTCAAAATATGATGAGTGGGGGGGCTGAATAATTATGTAGTACAAACAAGAGAGATGTAAAGTGATCTTGTAAAACAAAAACAGGCCATAGAATGTTTATTATATATTCGAACGAGGTGTTTTTTTTTTCTGGAACTGGTTTTCCAAAAATGTTTTTTTGGGGTGTTTTTTTGGGGAAGGGGGGGGGGGGGGTGATATTACAGGCAAAGCTTTTTTATGGGGGTTGTTTCGCGGGGTGGGTTTTCGGGAGTGTTATTTCGAAGGGTTGGTATTTCAGGGAGTGATTTTTATGGAGGGGTTTCTTCGGGGGATGAATTTCAGGAATGGTTTTTTGTAAGGATGATTTTTAGGGGGATCGTTCCTTTCGGGAGATGTTTTTTCGGGAGTGGGGCTAATTTTTCAGGAATCTTTTTACATAGGGTAGTTTTTCAGAACGTGTTTTAATCCCGTAGGTGTGATTTTCAATAAAAGTTTTTACAAGGGGTGGTCTTTTAAGGTGTAGTTTTTTGAGGGAGTGGTTTCTAGGGTTTGTATTTAAGCCCGTGGTTTCATGAACGTTTTTTCTGGGGGTAATGTTTGTTAGTAGTGAAGATTAGAATTTTTATTAATTATAATTGAATGATTTATTTAATGAAATACAAAAGAACTGTCAAATCAGTAATTATTAATATTACTATAGATTAATTAATACTCCTGTCTACCGAGATAATAAGCGAAACATTTGTTGATAATAACTAATAGTCCAGTCTACCAAGATAATAATCAATTATTTTAGTATACTAATTAGTAATTTGCCCGACGAAATAATCGCTTAAATTAGTATATACTATTTTACCCGGTCAAATAATCGATTAAATTAGTATCTACTAATTTATCCGATTAAATAATCGTTTAAATTAGTATATACTATTTTACCCGATCAAATAATCGCTTAAATTAGTATATACTAATTTAACCGATCAATAATCGCTTAAATTCGTATTACTATTTTACCTGATCAAATAATCGCTTTAATTAGTATATACTAATTTCCGCATAATAATCGATTATATCAATATATTTCAACAATCGACTAATTACTGATTAGTATATGGATTATTCCCATCACTAATATTAATATTATTATCGACTTTATTCAGACTCCAGTTCAAAGGCACAAATTCATTATTTGTGTTGAACCGAATTAAATTAAATGGTACACTTAATCAAGGCCATAGCCAGAGGGGGGAATATGGGGTTCAACGCCCCCTCCCCCCGAAATTTTTAAAATGTTAAATTTTTGTATGTAAAAGCTTTTACATACTGTAATGTACCTATTAATTAATTCATATATATATTGTTATTTTCATATTTCCTATTTCTTATTTCTGATAATGATGTGAATCGTTTGTTTACTTTGTTAATCTCTTCAGCTTCGTGAAAATATCATTACCAGAACTACGTTTGTACAAGAGGGCACAGATAACCCTGGGAAGAACAAATAATCAATTAGTTTCCAAATAATACAAAGTTCACCCCGGCTTATGCGTGCCCCCACTTATCTAATATTATCATTCCTTTCATTATTGTAAATTACTATTTTCCAAGACACTTCTGTTTCTGATCTTATACGAAACACTCTTAATTCTACGTTGATACAAATTCCGCATTCGTTGTACTTATAAAATTTATTTAATCATCGACAATAAATATAATACGTTTAAAGTTTAAATATTATATATACGTTATTAAACCATCACTAATCCCCGCTCGACCATTACAATACAAAAATTTAACTTTTTAAAAATTTTCGGGAGGGGTGGGTTGAACCCCATACGCCTCTAAATCTAAACAGAATAAGACTGCACTTACGATTTCTCATTTATTTTGTATAAAATTTAAAACCATGTCCAGTTAATCTACAATTATTAGACCATTCAACATTTGAAAAGAATGCCTATGTTAAATTCTAAATTAAATTTTAGTAACCAAATAGAAATTCAAGTTATTTACAACTGCATAGGTAATTTAAATGATTACTATCAAAAATCAAATATTAATTATTGCCGAGTGCCGCACATTCAACTTGGTAAGTTATAAATGAAAAAGGAATTTTTCAGACTCAGCATATGAATCAACATTTATTGGCATTTCACATTCCTATTCAAAACACAAATCCAGAAATGCAATTATATTTACAAAATGTATTGGGAAATATTTCAACAACGTCTTCCTTTGTTGTGTATCAATAACAAAGGGTCCGTGTCAGAAAAAATGCATTCGTAATTAAAGGTCGGGAGCCCGAGTCGCGACGCGGGCTTTTGGCTCCCGGCTGTCGTACACGAATTCTACATATCAAATCTAATTTCTTTTCATATGTTTTTAGAAATCATAGTATATTTTTAAAATATCACGAAAAAGGCACGATGCTGCCCCCCTATTTATTGAAAGCATAATCAAATTTTACATTGCTCTTATGGAGATTTCTAAGCAACGATTAGTTTTATTTACCATTTATTTGCAATTAATCTATGCAATACAACATGTTTATATAAATTACCTCAATAAATTAAAGCAATATGAAGAAGAAATAATGTTTCCAATGGAAGCATTTCAAGGATTTATCTGATCGTTTGACAGTGTTTCATTATTTAATTTATATTTAATTTAAGAACCATTTTTTTTAAATTAAATACTGTCAATCTATTCGCAACGCTTTAATGTACAATATGTATAAGTTTTAAAGATCTATTTTCATTATTGTGGGAGATTAATCGTTGTTCGTTCTAATGGCCAAACAACATGTAAATTTCCGACTTTAATTACAATATGACTATAAACAGGATCGTTATAACGCAGATTTTACTGTGTTACAAACAACCATTGTAACATTTTTTTGGTTCTGATTTTGTTTGTTAAATCGGTCAATCCTTTCCGGCCCAAGTCATGATACGAACATTTCATTTCGCCCTGCTTACTAGGCGATCACCAAACGTGAAAAATTATCATTATGTTACCATAGTAACCAAAATGAATGCGAATTATGAACTAAACCCATTGTTTGATAAATACAAATCTGTTATTATTTTGTATATATTGTTTTTATTATTAAGGAATGTTATGATAGCATCAGCAAATCTATTGTTTATAACAAGAGCTTACTACCCATTCAATTTCACATGAATTTTCACGTTGAGTTTCCAACACTTTCTTTTACCACAATAATTATTGCAGTTTTGTAGAATATAACTGCAACTGAGAAATGAAAATTTTCCGGAATTATCTACGCCCGCAACAAACAGGCAAACGGATTCTGGTGGTTTTGCAATAAAATACGCAATTTACCACAGCGTTTTATAATCAAACAGCTTAATTATATTGTAAAATTGTCCATCATATTAAAATGCGTAATTTATTCATAACTAGCGCCCGGATACGAAGAATTCGTTTAGTTGTTTAAAAAATCCGGGAATATGTTTGGACTTTTTCCGTGTAAACGAGATACAAAGGAATAAAACCATTCCTAGGAAATCCGGTGCGGAAATTCTCCGCAGTAACGCAGTAATTCTAAGAATACTTTATATAACAAAATAATTTAAATGATGATCACTAATTGTGAACAAACCGTGAATAGAAACAATAGGATTGTAGTATTATTTGCAATTCTCATGAAAATCCAATTATGAAAAATATCTGAAAAGCCTTACAGTTTTTATTTGAAAGATTTTTCGATATGATCAATATTTATATTTTTATTTTTACCGCAGTTTCACCAAAAGTTATTCAGATCGTATGATTGTAATAAAATGCTTAGATTGAAAGTGACATCTTAATATCATTAGCGGTTTTTGCTATACAGTGCATACAGACACATACAGCCGTATTCATAGTCGTTCCTTGTCTTAAGGATGAAGGAAGCCTCTATGAAGGGTCGCTTAAATGTCCAAGGTCTCCTTATTTTATAGTATCTTGAGTCTTCCTTCCAAAAGGAAGGAATATTTTAGGGATTTTAGTTATTATTGGATGCAGTACTGTAATATGACAGCAACATATATAACCTACAATAAATTTAACTCATTTTCCCATTCCATTTCGCCTCATGCATTCAATGTTTCTCGTCGTTTCTGTTGTGTGTGTTCAAGGCCGTAGCCAGGGTGGGGGGGGTATAGGGGTTCAAACCTTCCCCCAAAATTTTCAATATGTTATATTTTACTATGTAAAAGCTGCCCCGTAACGTCACAAACGAAACTTTTACCATTAAACCCCCCCGACATTTTTATATCACACTCCGATTTTTTTTTCTGGCTACGGCCTTGTGTGCGTTCCGTGTATTTTGTTTTCATTCGTTTTACGTTTAGGTTTTTTTGTTAGTAATAGATTAGCGTTTCTTTAATATTTAGTTTAGGTTAATCTTCAGCAGTTTTTCGTTATTTTTTCTGTAATAATTTTAACTTTTACATTATTATAACTTATTTTTTCTGTAATTCCCCCGTAATTGGAATCTTTTCTGTTGCGAAAAATAAATAAATAAACGTAGAAAAGTACGGAGAAAAGTGTTCATTACACGGATGAGGAGATAATGCTGTTGGCTGTATCTGATTACAGAGGTATATATGTGCAAAAAATTGAGATCTTAAGGAAGTTAGTGACCTCCCTTCAGATAAGGAAGCCAAAAGGCTCCTTATTCGGTCAAAGAACGTTTGTGAAATGTACAATAAGGAATCCTTATCCCTCAAGCAGCGACTATGAATACGGCTGAGACTAGTGATGGGCGGTAACGAATGATTTCAATAATCGAATGATCGGTACTTGAATGATGTTGATAATCGAATGATCATTCGAATGATCATTCAAATGATCGTTCGAATGATCATTCGAATGATCATTCAAATGATCATTCGAATGATCATTCGAATGATCATTCAAATGATCATTCGAATGATCATTCAAATGATCATTCGAATGATCATTCGAATGATCATTCGAATGATCATTTAAATGGTCATTCGAATGATCATTCGAATGATCATTCGAATGATCATTCAAATGGTTATTTAAATCATTTAAACAGTGATTCGAATTACCTATTTATGCTTTATTTTGTTGAATCAGTCTTATTTTTTTGGAATAGTAACACATTTTTATTACATTTCCCATATTTAAATAAAAGTTTTTTTGAAAACAAATATTTTATTTCTACACCATATCTGGAACTAGTCTCAGAACCAGGAGGAGACATTACTATTAACTAGACAAAACCATAAAAAATATAACTACAATTGCTAAATAAAATCCTTTATATATTTATCGCAATGCATTTAGAATTTTCTATGCAGTGTATTGGTACAGTTAATAATGTTATTTATTCTAATTTTATTTATTTTCAATAGCTTAACACTTTCAATCATCTGCACGTAACCCATCAAGTGGATTTGATATTTGTTATGTTTATAAAATGTACATTCAAGTGTACGCACGTGTATTAATAATGAATTGCTTATACATTGAGTTTACATACATTTTTAATTATTCGAGTAACTTGATACACTTTATTTACGATTTTCGGTCATAAGGATTAACGTATTAAATTATAAGTGGTTTGATTATATTTGTTTCTTGCAATTGTTGTAAATATGTATAGTCATATAAATACTTCGAGTCTTTTCTGAAGATCGCAGCACATTATTCCATTAATGTAAATACACTCAAGAATTAAATATTAAGCAAAACAATATACCATTGAAGGATACTTGGACACTATTTTATTTTCACATAAAAAGTAATTTGAGTATATGAGAATTGTATATTATTTTAATGTTATATGCACATATTGCATTATATACTTGAATTGGTAACTTATTCCGCCGATTAGTGTTTAGTAGAAATTTAGTTTTCCTGTGAGATAGTCGTCGTGCAACAAGTTTTTTTTTAAATTGTGCTTCTGTTCAAAATGAGACCCGGTGCGAAGAGATCCATTGTTTGGGAATATTTTACGAAATCAACAGATGGGAAAAGTGTATCTTGTAGTTTGTGCCAAAAACAATTTATATTTTTCAATAATACTACCAATTTAAAACAACATTTGTTAAGACTTCACCCGATACATATGTGCTCCCCAAAAGAGAATCAACAAATCAACGCAACAGAAAGTGTCACGGACGACCCGGAAATGCCAGGGCCATCCTCGTCTTCTACAGCAGTCAATAAAATACGTGAAAAAAATAAGAGAAGCGCCGAAGAAGAAAGTATTGTTCCACCACTTTCTAAAAAACCACGTCAGCTAAAATTATTTGGAGCAAGCAATATTAATTTAAGTGATAGTGATATAAGTGACATTAACAAAAAACTATTAAAAATGATTGTGAGTGACTTCCAGCCATTATCAATTGTTGAAAATGAAGGGTTTATAGAATACTCAAAAAAACTTCAGCTCCTATATAGTTTGCCTAGCAGAAAATATTTAACTTCAGTGTTAATGCCAAAATATTATGAAGAAGAGACAATAAAATTGAAAAATAAATTGAAGACTGTAAAAGCTGCCTCAATTACGACGGATTTGTGGACGTCTGACAGCAACAAGCCTTACATTACAGTAACAGTACATTTTATTTTGGAAGGGAAGCTCTGGTCGCATACACTTGCTACCAAAGAAATAACGGGACAACACACAGGACCAAATATTGCCGAGGAAATTCAATCCATATTATATGAATGGGACATCTTTGATAAAGTCATTACAGTAGTTTCTGATAATGCAGCGAACATGAAGAGTGCGATAAAAACACACCTGAACAAGGAACATCATCCATGTGTCGCTCACACTTTAAACTTATGTGTTAAAGAAGCACTCGATGGATGTGAAAACTTGAAAATGTTAATAAAAAAGTGCCGGTCATTAGTGACGTATTTTAAACATAGTGTGGTGGCGACAGAAAAATTAAATGTACAACAGCATGACATGAATCGACCACTATTAAAAGTGAAACAGGATGTTCCCACTCGGTGGAATTCAATGTTAATAATGATCGAACGATTGTTAGCGATTAAGGATCCGTTATCAATTACTATTAGTAATTTGGAAAGGGCACCGGAATATTTAGATGCTGCCGAGTGGAAATGTTTGGAAGATATTGTTCCAATTTTAAAACCAATTGAGAGTATCACAACGATTTTATCTGCAGAAAAATATCCCACTATGTCAGTTATTGTTCCGTTAATTAGAGGATTATTACATACATTAGGCAATAGTATTTCAAAAACAGAAATTGGAATTAACCTCTCCAACAATTTATTAAATATCTGCAACCGACGTCTTGGACCATTGGAGAGCAATGAAACAGTTGCAAAGGCTACACTTCTCGACCCTAGATTCAAAAAAATTGGATTCGGTGTCGAAGAAAATGGTAATATTGCCCAAGACTGGCTTACAGATGAATTATCCAGCGTACTTTCTTCGGAAAATTGTATACAAGAAGAGGATGTGTGCGAGGAAGATAACGCGGCTTCACTACCTACAGATATATGGGCTCATTTCGATAAGAAAATATCAAA
Organism: Philonthus cognatus; assembly: GCA_932526585.2. Lineage (NCBI taxonomy): Eukaryota > Metazoa > Arthropoda > Insecta > Coleoptera > Staphylinidae > Philonthus > Philonthus cognatus. The sequence continues at coordinate 78,295,284 of OW052243.1, read as the reverse complement.
CATTCGCACTAACACCCGCGGCAGTGGTATGGCAGCACTCTTTATAAATCAATATTTAGATATGCCTCACCTAGAGCGAACAAAAAATCCATTAGAATTTTGGGAAAAATACAAACCAACTTTTCAAAAGTTGTATCAATTAGCCTGCAAATACCTATGCGTGCCTGGCACTTCAGTACCTGCGGAGCGAGTATTTTCAAAAGCAGGGCAATTGAGTAACGTTAGAAGAAATCGTTTATCATCAAAAAATGTCAACCAAATCATATTTCTTAATGGAAATCTTTAATTTATTATAAAAATAAAAAATAAAAATTTTAATTAACATATATACTTCATGTTTTAATCACTTACTTTTTTAAACAATCCCCATTATGTATTCACCGGCAGATATTTTAAAGGTACGTAATGATTTTCTTTTGTTCATCACTACAAACCGAACTAATGTACTGGGGTTCTACCGGCGCTCAAAAATGAACTTTTTTTATTATTGAATCAAAAAATGTTAAACATACTAGATATTATTACAAAAAAATCATAATAAAATTTAAACAAAAATTAGAAACAAATATTTTATCAAAAAAGCATCCGTCTTTTAATCGAGATTCCACATAAATTCTTTTAAACGATCTCAGTTTGAGTATCGAATTACCCCATCCAGAGACTGAATGAATGAAATGTAGGTGAAATTTTAAGTAAGGCCAAGGATGTTTTCATGACTAATAAACTTCCCAATGTAGGTCAGATTGGGAAGAGATGTGTTTGTGTTATAGTGTTTATAAGTACCCATGCTGATGGAATTTATTGAAATTTTTTATAAGTGACCTTGTTTCATTATCCATTCATCCCAGACACGCACTATGCGTCTCGTCGTAGTAAAAGTAATTAATCCGCACAAAATACTACATCCACGAAATTATTGTTATGAACACAGTTAATCGGAAGTTCTCAAAAAGTAAAAATATGCATAGAAAATAGGTTTAAATTATTTTTTTACACCCCTTAAGAGCATGTACAGTAGTTCAGTTACACCCTGTATATTAATAGAGGTGATAAATATAGATTATACATTTTTTTCATGGATACCGGTCATTAATTAAGCCTTGTATGAAATAAAACCGTTTTGGATATTACAAGGAGGAAAAAAAATCTTGAATTTTCGATAGTTTTGCATGCATTTTGAGAACTTCCGATTAACTGTCTTTATAATATTAATTTCGTAGATATATTGTATTTTTTATAGATTATTTACTTTTACAGTAAATTACCCCATCCAGAGAATGTATGCAATGTAGGTGGAATTTTAAGTAAGGCCAATGATGATTATTCATGACTATCAAATTTTCCAATGTAGGTCAGTTTCGGAAGAAATATGTTTGTGTTATCGTATTCATAAGTAGCCATGCTGAAGGAATTTATTGATTTTTTTTATAAATGACCTCGCTTCAGTATCCATTCATCCCAGACACGCACTATGTGCCAAGTGATTTATGCGTCTCGTCGTAGTAAAAGTTTTACTACGACGAGACGCATAAATCACTTGGCACATAGTGCGTGTCTGGGATGAATGGATACTGAAGCGAGGTAATTTATAAAAAAAATCAATAAATTCCTTCAGCATGGCTACTTATGAATACGATAACACAAACATATTTCTTCCGAAACTGACCTACATTGGAAAATTTGATAGTCATGAATAATCATCATTGGCCTTACTTAAAATTCCACCTACATTGCATACATTCTCTGGATGGGGTAATTCGATACTCAAACTGAAATCGTTTAAAAGCTGCCAGTCTATGTGGAATCCCTATTAAAATACGCAATTTTCGCGTGTACCAGAGAGAATTATGAGAATTTATTAAAGATACAAAAATTTCAATTGCAAATATTGTTTTTTAAACATTAACTAATCTTATTTATTTAAGTGTTTCGAACAAATGTACTTAATTTTGTAGAAAAATATATGACTTTTGAGAGAGATATAAAAGAAATTATATCACATGTGGCTAGAGATGGGCATAATCGATTATTATAACCGATTATAATCGTTTAAATCATAATTTAATGGAAATGTACTTGTGTTTCATACTAATAAAAAGAAGTGCCATTAGATTACTACTTCCTTTTTGTCTTCATAAAATAAAGTATGATTCAATTAAATGATAAATTGAACAAATATAATCGATTATATTAATCAAATTTAATCGATTATGCCCATCACTACTGATGTGGCACAATAGAAATTCTAAAGTCATGAATTTCTTTAGGGCTCTAATATTTTCGTAGAAATGCCGAATAACGGCAATGAACTTTATTTTGAACAAATTCATGTTGATTACAAATTAATTATTATTCATTCTATTTTAATTACCATTTAAATGATCATTCAAATTATCATTCGAATGATCATTCGAATGATCATTAGAATGATCATTCAAATGATCATTCGAATGATCATTCGAATGATCATTCGAATGATCATTCGAATGATCATTTGAATGATCATAATAGATGATTGAGTTACGTGAAGATTATAATAATAAAAAGAAGTATCAATAACCTTTCTTCACACACTTTATTTTAATACCAGATGTACATTTCTGTCACCAAGTGACCATTATCAATGGATTTTTAATACTAGTATTAAAAATCCATTGATAATGGTCACTTGGTGACAGAAATGTACATCTGGTATTAAAATAAAGTGTGTGAAGAAAGGTTATTGATACTTCTTTTTATTATTTGAATGATCATTCGAATGATCATTCGAATGATCATTCGAATGATCATTCAAATGATCATTCGAATGATCATTCGAATGATAATAATAGATTATTAAATAATCGATTATTTTAATAATCGAATGATTCGATTATTCTCACTCGAGTCGGCCCATCACTAGCTGAGACACACTGACAGATATTTTTCAAAAATTGCCTTAATCGCCTCAGCGGACCTCAAAATGAATATTTCCGATCATGGGCGTAGCCAACATTTTCACCAGGGAGGGGCCACGATATAAACATATATGCCATATTTACTTTCACGTCATAATTATCGTAAAATGATGAATATAAGGAAATTGATGTCAATAACGTTAAAAATACATATTTTATCGAATTTTGAAATGATCGTCAATGTTGACGATTTTATATGTGATTATGTGTTTATATGTGATAACAAAATTTATATGTGATAAAAAATCCAAATATGACTTTCACGTAATCTTATTTTATTAGTTAGTTTTAGTTAATGTTGCCTTTCGAAAACCAATATATATATTATTTTAATATAGTGATACATTATTTTTATTATAGATGTATGTTGTTGAACTTAATAATAAGTTAGTATTTTATACGCCTGGCGCATGAAGCAAATATTTCGAATTTAGCAAAGCCTGAAAATTTTCAACATTTTCACCCTTTTTTGAACTCGAAATATTTACTTCATGCTTAATCAAATAGTGGACAAATCTCTTTAAAATAATACCCAGATTTCGATAAGATTGATTTGATTTTGTTTTATCGATTTTATTAAAAAATCGTAAAATCGTTTAAACTAAATCACTGATTATTTAATTGAGTCATGTGTAGTATTTAATTACAATGAAAAACGTTTTATTATTAAGGAATAAAAAGTTTTATCACAATAAAACACTTTTAACTTTGTTTGTATAACACAATTTATTTTTATGTGACTGCAGTTTCGGCAAATTCAGCTTGCCATTATCAAACATGAAGTGTCTAAAACTGGAAACAATACGGGTATATATACAAAAGGTGATTACATGAAAACGGATTACAAAACGGCTTTAAAAATGGGGGTATACAGTAGGTCAACCTGGTCGTTAATTAGGGGGATTCCCGGATTAGCGCTAGCTTTATGTATTTCTAGGGATTCAAGGAGATTCATCTTCCGACCCTTTTCGGCACAATGAATAATAGTAACTACATCTTTTCCAAAAGTATGGTTTTCATCTAAGAGATGTTTTGCAAAAGATGACTTATCACATTGTCGCAACCGAAAAGCCCGGTTATGCTCCTTTAGTCTAGTATTGAAATTACGACCAGATTGACCAATGTATACTCCTTGACAATCTGTGCATGTTAATTTATATACTCCTGATCTATTACCTTTATCAATTTTGGTTTTACTATTAAAAATATAATTATTAATTTTACAAAATGGTTTGAATGCAATTTCTATATTATGTTTTTTCAAAATATTTTTAATTTGGAAACTAACATTGCCAAAGTAAGTAATCGGTTTGTAAGTTGTACTGTCTGATTTATTTGGTATTCCTGCATACAGTAAATGTTTAATTTGGGAAAATTTATGTTTTTTAATTAGTTTATCAACTAGATCATGACCATAACCATTATTAATAGCCATGGTCCTAATCAGGCTAACTTCTTTTTCAAAAGAACTATCTGATAAGGGAATTTTAAACGCTCGATTGATCACTGAATTGAAAGAAGCTATTTTATGTTTATAGGGATGTCTGGAGTGGATGGGAATTATTGAGTCTGTGAATGTGGGTTTTCTAAAAATGTCAAATGTTAATCTATTATTTATTTTAGTGATGGAGAGGTCAAGATATTTAATGTTGTTGTTAATTTCTGTTTCTACTGTGAATTTTATTCTGGGATGTAGGTTATTAATGTAATCTAAAAATTGGTTGAGATGTCTATCTGTACCCTGGAAACAAGCTAGTATATCATCGACGTAACGGTGCCACAATTTAATATGTTTTTTGCAAGTGGTGAATTTAAAATAATTACAGTGAAGTTGTGCATAAAAATATCGGCTTACTGAATACCCTCGTTTTTAAAGCCGTTTTGTAATCCGTTTTCATGTAATCACCTTTTGTATATATACCCGTATTGTTTCCAGTTTTAGACACTTCATGTTTGATAATGGCAAGCTGAATTTGCCGAAACTGCAGTCACATAAAAATAAATTGTGTTATACACAAACAAAGTTAAAAGTGTTTTATTGTGTTAAATTAACATGTATAACGAAGTAGAAGCCTCCACAATCAAACAAGTTTTTTATTGTTAACTGATTCAGCTAATTTCTTCGAATTTGTATTGTTTTTTCACGAATTCTTATTTATTCTTATTTCAATATTGTAATACTCTAATAATTTTTAATATTTACCTTTTCTGAAAATAATTTTTATTGTAAATTTATAAATACAGAATATTAATTTTCTGCAGAATTTTGTATCATTTTTAAGAATTTCATAATTTATTTTCTTTTTCTTAAACCGCAATATTTTATAAGAGTAAATATTTAAATCTTTAAAGTAGCAAAAATTGACAAAATCTAATAATATCAACTTTCAACAATTAAAAATTACTTTGAAAAATTGTAACAAATCCAAGTTTTATATACAGGGTGTCAATTTCTTTGGAACCGTAACAGTTAGAGAAAATTTTCCAAAACCGTTCCTAGGATATGGAGGGGGAACCATTATGATTCACATAACAATCTTCTGCAACCAACCCCTTAAGCTGTAGCCACCCTTGCCCATTTTTTTTAAATGGCATGACCCCACTTGTGATATATCATTACAAAGGTCTTTCAACATGCTAATCAGTGGTACCAACTAACATTTTTATTGTTACATAAAAAATGGAATAAAATGAATTATTAAATTATAGTATGCTCAAAATTCAAATTTTAAAACTAGATCTACGACATACTGACGACGTACATTTTTTTCAGGATGTATTCATTGAATGAAATTGTAGTTTGTCTACCACAACGGTTTTTAGAACCATAAATAAAAATAATTTCAACACGTTCGGCGATTGTGTAAACCATTTTATAAAAATTAATAACAAGTTTAAGATAAAGAGCACAGATTACTTAAAGATAGTCACAACAATGCTAATGGCAGTGTCACATATTGTGTTTATTTGAATTAAGTTAATGAAAGATTTATTTTTATTTCATTGGTGTTTTTTGTCAATGTTTTTTTTTTAATTTGCGGACAGGTGCAATTTATTCAGTTAATTAATGTATTCCATTGAACCAAGTTTTGTTATTATTTTAATATTTTTTTTAGAGTTGTCCATATTTTAATAAAACAATAGATAACTCTGATAAATATTGGGTATTATTGTGTTTATCTGTGCTTTTTCATTTGTAATTTGTAAAAATAAATTGTTATAATAGATAATATGACAACAATTTTAAAATCAAATAAATTGATTTAAATTTTTATTTTTGCATTTTTTATGTAACAATTAAAATTTTAGTTAGTACCACTGATTAGCATTTTGAAAGACCTTTCTAATGATATATCACAAGTAGGCTCGTGCCATTTAAAAAAGAATGGGCAAGGGTGGCTACAGCCTAAGGGGTTGGTTGCAGAAGATTGTTATGTGGGTCAAAATGGTTCCCCCTCCATATCCTAGAAACGGTTTTGAAAAATTTTTTCTAACTGTTACGGTTCCAAAGATATTCTGGCTGGCTTGTTTTCAAATTGACACCCTGTAAATATTATAAATTCAACGATTTTAACATTTGTCATCGGTGAGAAGTTGCACTGAAATGACGTCATTTTTGGGAAGAATTTACCCAACCGTTCGGAGTAAAATGACGTAATTTCAGTGTAACTTCTCACCGATGACAAATTGCATCGGTACTGTGAATACGGGCCCAGTGCCTGTATTCCGGGAAGCCATGCAATTTGTCATTGGTGAGAACTTGCACCAAAATGACGTCATTTTACTCCATACGGTTTTGTAAAATCTTCCCAAAATAACGTCATTTCAGTGCGACTTCTCACCGATGACAAATTGCATCGGTGTTGTGAATAGGGGCCCAGGGGGCTATTCACAGCACCAATGCAATTTGTCATCGGTGACAAGTTGCACTGAAATTACGTCATTTTACTTCATGCAGTTTGGCAAATTCTTCCCGAAATGACGTCATTTCAGTCCGACTTCTCACGGATGACAAATTGCATCGGTGCTGTGAATAGCCCCCCAGAAGACCCGATATAGACTAATACCACAGTTCATATATATCCAGTTAGCCAGTCCCCATATAAAATTTGGGAACACGCGAATGGGAGCAGAGCGCAGGAGGCCGGACTGGTGTATATGTTTGCCTATATACACCAATCCGGCCTCCTGCGATCGGTTGGTTACGACTATTTTACTCCAGATGTCGCGAAATCAAGTCTCAGAGAGAGAGAGTGAGAGAAAGACAATTGCTTTCTCCCTGTATTCCGCGCTTCTCGTTGTATCATATTCCAGATGTTGATTTTTCAATCTTGAAAACACGTTTTTTTCTTTCTTTTAACGAGCTAATGCGTTTCCTTCTACAATTATATTTTCTGCGTTAGTAGAGAATAGATTTTATGAAATTATATGTGAACGTAGTAAACTTCATTAAGTATTATTTATTTTATACAAAAAACGAAAAATACTAAACTATTTAACTTTTTTTTGTATTGTTTAGACTTCTACTTCGTTATACATGTTAATTTATTAATAAAAAACGGTTTAACTTTGTTTGTATAACACAATTTATTTTTATGTGTCTGCAGTTTCGGCAAATTTAGCTTGCCATTATCAAACATGTAGTGTCTAAAACTACTTACAAAACAAATTAAACATATATTATATGCCGGTATCCCATATAAAGTAGATAATTTAAACTACAAATCAATCACTTATTTTGGCAATGTTAGTTTCCAAATTAACAATATTTTTAAAAAGCATAACATAGAAGTAGCGTTCAAACCTTTTTGCAAAATTAACAATTATATATTTAATAACAAAACCAAAATAGATGTAAACAATAGATCAGGAATTTAACTTGTACAGATTGTCAAGGAGTTTACATCGGTCAATCTGGTCGTAATTTTAATATTAGGCTCAAGGAACATTTCCGGTCTTTTCGGTTGAGACAGTGTGATAAGTCGTCTTTTGCAAAACATCTGTTAGATGAAAACCATACTTTTGGAAAAGATGTACTTTCCATCATTCACTATGCCGAAAAGGGTCGGAAGATGATTCTCCTAGAAGCATTAGAAATACACAAAGCCCGCGCTAATCCGGGAATCCCTCGCATTAACGACCAGGTTGACCTAGTGTATACCCCCATTTTTACAGCCGTTTTGTAACTTGTAATTTGTTTGTGTTTTTCTCTAACCATTTTATATATATACCTGTTTTGTAAGTAGTTTTAGTCACTACATGTTTGATAATGGCAAGCTACATTTGCCGAAACTGCAGTCACATAAAAATAAATTGTGTTATACAAAGAAAGTTAAACCGTTTTTTATAAATATTTAACTTTTGATAAAAAGTAAAACAAGTACATTAACTTATCATTTTATTAACTAATCAGATCAATCTTATTGATCAGATCAAATTTACTGATCGATAAGGGTTTCTTTTTTAATTGAAGGAGTCAGTGCAAAATGCAGTTAAGTCATTTTTCTTTTAGTTTTTGAGTTATTACCTTTTAAAGTTCCGTCTTTTTAACGAAAAATCAGGATTTTTTATATTAATAATACAATTAAAGATTATCAAATGGCTAGTTCTGTTCGGAGCACGAATTTGACACATTAAATAATATTAAACAAAATTTAAAAAAAAATGGTGTTGTATCCATCATAGCACATTCCCCGTAATTTGAACAATTGATAACTTACATACTAAATTTATTACACTCTAACCAAGTAGTTGGAGATTTTACTGATGGTTAGTGTAAAAGATAGTGCAGAAGTAAAATTTCGAGTTTTAAAAAGCCTGATAATTTGGATTTGCTGGGGCCGCGACTCGCTTGGCTCGCGCGTCTAATCAAATTACATTTTAAGGCTTTCTTAAACTCAAAATTTTACTTTATGCTTAATCTGGTAGAGAAATCCCTGTTTAGACGATCAATCAGATATGAATTTTGCAGTTTCCTTTATTGTCAAAATTATGACATTAAATAAAAAGATTTGATGTTATTTTTTAATTCAAATTTAGAACGAAAACAAGTTTGTGTACATTATTTATGTGTTACTAAACGTTGACGAACAAATGGGAAAATCTTAAATTATACCGAAATTATGTAAAATAGAGCTTAATAAATAAGCTACCAAAGAACCAATTTTAATTAAAAATCAAACAGATTAATTAATTATTCACACAAAAAAAATAAAGTATCAAATTCAAGTTTGAGATCTGTAGAATTACCTACTTGAGATTGTGTTAAATTACATTATTTTCAACTTGTATTATTCGAGATTTTTACGCTTCAGAGCGGTACCACACCGAAGCGAACAGGGCGTGATGAGTGCCAAAAGTTTTAACAATTCTGGCATCTTGTCGCAGTTTCATCTGTTATTATCGATTTTGTAGTTATTCGTTTATTTAAAGAAAGAATAAGCAGAAATATTTTTCGATATTCTCAATACTTCCCGAGATACACGAAATGTTATTTAGAGAAAGTACAAATTATATAAAAATCAAGAAACTTTAAAATTGAGAATATTATCAAAAACTGCGAAACAAACAAACTTTTTAAATCAAGTAATTAGTCACATTAATAAAATCATTAATTTTTCATTTTAATGATTTTTACCGACCTCATTGCTATCTTTTTTTGTACGGAAATATACCTTCTAGGGTGCTAGGAATCAGAACCAAGTGTTATCCCTAATATTTGAGATAATTGGCTTAAATATTGAAAAATGTTGAAAAGTCTTGTTAAGTGATAATAATCAAAAACATCTAGAAAACAACAAGATATCTTTTAATTTAATAATTCAACACACAAAAAGTATAATACATTTTCTCTGACAAGTGTACTTGCAAAAATAATTAAAAATAATTGATTGCGCTATTTCAAGTTTTGCAATGTTTTGTATGTCAGGTTAATTATTTTATTTTTGATCGGATAACATTTACAAAAGGTACCGATGGGATTATGTTACAGACTAAATAAATAAGGAAAAAGGATTCTATTAATCTAATAATTTTAACAATATTTTTTTTTAATATATATAATAACAAAAACGTTGAAAATATATTTTAGAATTGTTAATTTCAATGTAAATTTAAGTTTTTATGAAATATAACTAGTTACCAAAGTTCATAATTTAGAACACGCTTGAAATCCTAAAATAAAAGAAATATTTTCGAATAGACTTATTGTGGTGATAATAAATTTAATCATCCGTCTAACACAGTTCATATATATCCAGTTAACCAGCTCAATACAAAACTTGGGAATACGCGTTTACTTACTTCATGCGCGTATGAACAATGATTTAGTGTAAAGTTAAAAATATATAGCTTTAGCTTACTGTTTAGGTAGTATATACTTAGAACTTCACTTGAAATGAGTGTTCTATACACGTGGCGCATAAAGTTCATTTTTCAGGCTTTTCTTAACTCGAAATTTTACTTCATGCATTAAACACTCGATTAAAGCTTAGACTTAAACTTTTTTTAAAAACGACGAATATCTGAAAATGTAGTGTATTCAGTACATTGAGTTATTTATACTTAAAGAAAAACTCCCTGTATAACTAATCAATAATATAAATTATTTTCCAAATTTGGTATGTTTTTAATTGAATTTATGAAGAAAAAGAACTAATCAAAATAAATATAATATCAAATGAATTCTGGCAAAGTGAGGTAAAGTTCATTTACTTTTGTGTGAACTCATTGAATTTTATTTTTAGTTTAATTTTAGGTTTATTTAGCTTCTTTTTAAATATATCTGATTCCTAAAGGCCATAATTTCGAACACGCTGGAAATCTGAAAATAAAAGAAGTGTTTCGGAATAGTTTAATTTTTCTGAAGGTCATCCAATTTATCATCGTACAAGTGGTGTAGACGGGATCAAATTACACGACGAAATAAGAGCGAGCGCGTTTGAGTGTGCGTGCATGTGTGTAGACGGAACCGGAGCAGTTTTCTCTAGAATATTTCACGTTTACTCTATTCATAAGTAGATGGACCCACTTCCTGACTACAGTCTCTTCTTTTCTATCCTCCAAAACTCGGAATCCAGTTCTCCCATAAGCATCTACCCTTGCTAATACAAATATGGGTTAGATCAAGGGTTGGAACCGCGGTGCCCGCATATTTAAAATGCCCGCTGTTCAAACATCTAAATCAAAAACTATTTATATTCGAACTACAAAGTTTCGTAGTTGTAATGAATCCACTTTAAGATTATGTTTCTTCAACTAAACTTGAAATTATTTATAAAAAAAGTTATGTAACTAATAATATTATCCAACCAGTTTACTCGCAATTTATCTGTAAATTACAATTTTGAGGTCAAGCTTATTAAGTACATAAAAAAGTAAAGTTTCTAAATGACTTTAAGCCACTGGCGGCTCGTGGCTTTAGTTATAAGGTAGGCGACTTAAAGTAAAATTGCAGAACCAAAAATTGTGTATTATATATTATCTCTTATTATTTCTTATTAATTATAATATCTTATTAACTATGTTTTAAATGTTAGATCAGCATAACGATCTTTAATTTAAAAAAATATAATTATTTCATCTGTAATTTCAGTGTTTGATAATAACGAACTTAATCTTTTTATTAAATAACAGTTTGATTTTTGAATTGCAAACTATGACAATTTAAATTTATATGTTGATCATATATATATTTTTTTCTCAGGAATGCGTTCCCAATTGTTTGTCCGCAACAACATCGTTTCTACCAAGTTATACACACAATCATGATAAAAATTCATCAATTAATGTTTGTCAAATGTGTTTAATTTGGCAATTGTAACATTGCTGCATTACCGTAGCAACCGTAAAAATTCGAAGTCCTGGCGGGCTATTCACAGCACCGATGCAATTTGTCATCAGTGAAAAGTTGCACTGAGATTACGTCATTTTACTCTAAACGGTTGGGCAAATTCTTCCCAAATTCTTATGTCTTTCAGTGTAACTTCTCACCGATGACAAATTGCATCGGTACTGTGACCAGGTCCCCTGTATTGTCGACCCACGAGCACACAATACCCCGTACATACGAGCAAAGACGAAGATTTCCGTTTACGGAAGAACGGGGCGCCAAATAGCCCGAGACAATATCAAAACATCCATACCATTTTCGCCACCACTAGTGCTGATCTTTTATCTACTTTTTTGTCATAATTTTGATAATTTCTGTTAAATAAAAAATTTAAGTACGTAGTCGTATGTACTAACTTTTAGAAATTTAAATGCTAGTAATATTTTGCAGTTTCTCTATTAAAATATGCAATTTACATTAAAAATAGTGTGCTAAATGTTACTTTTGAAACCAATCTGCTAATAAAGGGTGGGCCATCTCTTGGAATCTTTTTAACCTACCACTTTATTTTTACTTTCATGATATTTTCAGTATACAACACCCGGTTAACAAAATGGCACGCTATACGCTCGATGAACGTTGGGAAATGTTCAAAATCGCGAATATGCACCAAATGCAAGTGTTCTGAAGAAATTTGTGCACAAAGTTCGTGAAACTGGTATGCTGGTGGACCGTACTAAAGTTCCACACGCTCGTCCGGTTCGTACACCCGAGAATATTGCTGCTGTTGCCTGTAGTGTGCAAGCTAACCCGAGAACATCGACTTGTCATCGCTCTCAGCAATTGAACATTAGTCGCACTACCTCGAGGCGTATTTTGCATAAAGACATCTGTTTATTCGAGTATAAGGTCCAAATAACACAGCAGTTGAAGAGAGTTGACCATTCACTTCGATACAACTTTGCTATTTGGGCTTTAGAGTAGCTGGAAGCCGATGAATTTTGGCGAAAAATTATCATTTCCGATGAAGCGCATTTTCACCTCGGGGGCTATGTAAACAAGCAAAACTGCAGGATATTGGCATCGGAAAACCCACACGTGATCGTTGAGCAGCCAATGCATCCCGAACAAGTGACTGTATGGTGCGGATTATGGGCCGGCGGCATCATCGCCCCATTTTTCTTTGAATCTGGCGAAACGGTTAAAGGAAACCGCTATATGACCATGATAGCAAACGTTTTTTTGCGAGCAAATTGCTGGTTTGGATGTGGGCAACATCTGGTTCCAACAAGATGGGGCGACATGCCACACTAGCAACGAAACTATCGACTTATTGCGGTCAAAGTTCGAAAATCTTTGGGGGGGGGGGGTAAAATGTAAAATGAATAAGTATGTAGTACAAACAACTTTGAAGTGTGGTTTTTTGGGGGATGGTTTTTGGGAGGGGTTTTTTATGGGTCGATGTTTTGGGAGGTGCTTTTTCGGGGTTGGTATTTCGAAGGGTTGGTATTTCGAGGGGCTGGATTTTTCAGGGAGTGATTTTTATGGAGGGTTTTTATCGGGGGATAAATTTCAGGAATGGTTTTCCGTAAGGATGATTTTTAGGGGGGATGTCAAATAAGTAATTATTAATATTACTATATAATAATTAGTAGTCCTGTCTACCGAGATAATAAGCGATACATTTATTTAAAATAATTAAAAGTACAGTCTACCAAAATAATAATCAATTAATTTAGTATAATAACTAGAATTTGGCTAGTACTCCGCTCCGCTGGAACTACCTGCGGGTACCAAGCTAAAGCCCGCAGAAAGCGTGAGGGATTGTTTAAATCAAAACTAAAAAATGTTTAATGCGTTGACAATGCAATAATTGCAACAATCGAGTGATGACGGGGGGAAAGGAGGAGGGTACATAAGCCGAATGTTGTGGTTGGAGAATGATGTGTTGTTGAGGTAGTGAGAATGCGGTGGATGGAAAAAGCAGTTTGTATATTAAAAGGACTTTGCTGCTCGCTGACGCTCACCCCAGCTCGCTTCGCTCGCTTGCCTGCTCGCTGCGCTCGCAAACTAAATCGGGCTTAGCTTTGATTTTTACACTTTTGAAATCGCTAAAATATCGTTAGGTATTCACTTGACATTTGGTGTAAATTTCGTTTGACAACAACGGCCGTCAACGTCATCCATCAAAACAACACAGGCCTGCAAATAATAATAATAATATTAATAAATAAACAATAAATAAATTATCTTTTTATTGATAAAAAATTAGCATGTAAAATTTGAGGGTTTGTTATTGTTAAGAATGATGTGTTGTGTGTTTTTAGGGTTATTCCATTATCTTACTTGTAGATGTTATCTTAGCAATGGTATTGAAAAGAAATGTAAATAATTATTGAATGTTTGTCTGGTTTATTACAATGATAATAATAGAAAAGTTGTTTGGTTGGATGACAACAACAATAAAACATATATAATATTGAAGAATCTCTGTTCCACACCACCCTTGAGGTCGAGAATTGGGCGCGTTTTTATTAACGTGGTATCCCCAATAGGCCTAGTCCACCACTCGGTTTTTACACCGATTCACATGCTCATTAGGCATGTGATGATTGACCGTTCTTATAAATAAGAACGGGAAACAATTACGCATAACGTAATTGTCGAATCACCATTAATGGCTAGAAAACGGAAAAAATAGTACTTGTGATTGAGACCGGACTAAAAATGTTGTGACCGACTTGATGCGTCGTATTAAGTCTCAATGCTGCGTGAGCGAGCATTTATAATGGATTTATTATTAACTGAGCGATACAGAGGACGGCGCACATTTTAGTATTATTCGTTCATCATTTCAAGCACAAATTCAAATCCGAATTCACCGCTCATTAATAGAGATAGATCCTGGGAGGGGAGGAGCAACCGGAACGGTTGTCGGTGTCCAGCCAGGAATGGAAACGGTTATACCGTTCAGCAGCCACATGTAACATAAAAATGCAATTAATGGTAGACATGCAATGTACACACATAGGAATTATTATGGATATCAAACCAATAACTTGAGTGGTTCTGTAATCACATACTATACCATGACAAAAAAATATCACGGAAGCTGACTTTGTTGCTCTAGTCTCCGAAGCAGCTCTACGGGTGCCAAGTTTCTCGTGAAGACACGCGGATTCCCTCAGATGAGTCGGCCTTGGACCGGTGTCTCATCCACTTGCACCTGAAAAGAAGAAATAAACACATTTCATTAATAAACTTGCGAGATTGTCGTCGTCGTCGTCGTTGTTTTCCGTTAATAGTTACCTTGACTGACTCGAAGTTGACCGTTCTCGAAAAAGCAACATAGAGCTGGCCGAAAGCGAACACAGGCTGTGGCAGGTAAATGCCGACACGCCTGAACGTTTGTCCCTGTGCTTTGTTGATCGTCATTGCGAAGCAGACTTTGACAGGGAACTGCCTCCTCTTCAGTGTGAACGGAAAATGACAATCCCGGGAGGACATGTCCAACCTGGGAATGACGTGGTATTCTCCTCGATGTGTTCCACTGATTATTTCGCCGGTGAGCAGGTGTTGCGACACGGCCCTCACTATCATCCTCGTACCGTTCACCAGGCCGTCGGCCATGGAAATGTTACGTAGGAGAATAACGGGTACGCCAATCTTCAGCTTCAATTCGTGCTTCGGCAATCCACTGAAGTCTCTGGCGTTAAGTACTTCTTCCTGGTACTTGATCCGATCTTGTACATCGTCGGTATCGATACTGTCGACACTGAGACTGATCACGACTTCTCCGGGAAGTAAGTCGATCAGTCGATCGTTCACGATGTCGCAGGTCCGATTCAGCGAACAGAGAACCATGCGTTCGGTGAACGCTCGTAAACGTTCCGGTTCGCTCATTCCGAAGACGTCACCGTAGATGTCGTCGACGACGTTCCTCGTGACGCACTGTTCTGGAATCTGAACACTGCACGGCGGCAGAATGTCCGTCAGCAGTGGATCGGGCGTCTCCGTTCCGTTTCCCAGACGTAGCAGCCACTCGGCAAAGTCTTGGGCCCCCGGATCTGTGCGCATGTTAACTCACAGAGCTCCATCACGTTAAAATAGCGCCACGCCGCACAATTGATGAAGGTGTGCTCTAGTTGAACAACACTACCTCGATTGACCGGCAGCAATTGTCGCAGGTCACCACCGAAAAGAATGCACACTCCTCCGAAGGGAAGGTCTTTCTTTTCGTGTAGATCCCGCAACAATCGATCGACCGTATCGATGATGTAGTGGCTCGACATCGAAATTTCGTCCCAGACGATCAACCTCGCTCGTTTGATGCGTTCGGCTTCTTGAGATCCCCTCGATATAGACGATGTGGACGACTCGTGTATATCCTGAGGTAATTTGAACGTCGAGTGAACCGTTCGTCCGTTGCGCAACAGCAGCGCCGCTACGCCGGTGTGAGCGACGGCAAGCGTTGGTATCCCGAAGTGTTCGAGGGACTTCAGTAAAACGTTGTAGACGAACGTTTTTCCAGTTCCGCCGGCTCCTTGCAGATAGAAGCACTTGGCCCCTCCGACGGTGGTGGCATTCGTGACGGCTTCGAACAGTGTTTGATAGACATGCGCCTGCTGATGGTTGAACATGCCCATTTCTCGTTCGACTTCGTGCATCAAATCCAAATGAAGTCTACCTTCGGGGTTGGTGTAGAAGTTTTCGATGGGTTCGTCAACGTCTACATCACCCCCCGTGTAAACCATCTAGTGTTGACGGATAGTCTCGTCAATGTTGAATGTTCTCAGTAAATCGGAGAAATCATCCAACGTCGACAGAGAGGTGTCCAGATTTTGATTAATATTATATAATGTGACGCGTGTGTGTGTGTGTGTGTGTGTGTGTGTGCGTGTGTGCGTGTGTGTGTGTGCGTGTGTGTGTGTGTGTGTGTGTGTGTGGTGATACGTTAATACGTTTCATTATAAAACTATCATTTATTTTGTATTGTATCGAATGTGTATCGCGCGGAGAAAGTGAACATAAATTAATTGGATAAATTAAAAAAAGCTAGCTACTGTATATGTCGACGCTATAATGCAATTTTAAATTAATACCTTTAATGTGAAGAAGAAGTACTCGCAGGTGGAACTTCTCCGTGCTTCGAGGATTGATGGAATATATACGACCCATCGTTTTCGCTCGTCTTTGTCGTCGATGCCAAGATTTATCACGAAATACGTAATACTCCGGTATTTCGACGTAGTATAACGTTCTCGCGAACTCATCTCTGGCATTCAAACGGAAATATTCCTCGAGAAGGGACACTTGACTGTCCGCCCGATCGATTAAAACTTCTAGATCGTCGTTCTCGTGGAAGAAGACCGTCTTCTCGTTGGGAAGATGGACAGGGAGTCTGACAACTTTGTGACTCTTTTCCACCATATTCATCGCGAATATCCTCCACATCGATTCGCACGCCGATACGTACCTGCTTTCGACGTATTCGGATATTTCGTCGTAGATGACATCTGGTGCTGATCTTCTCTGCTGGACGAGATAAGAGAGCCGCATCGTGTCCTTTGGTGATGTACTTGTACAGATACTTGACACACCCGACGTTCGCAACGAACAGGACGTTGATGTGCGATCTGTACTTCAACAGGAGTTGCGGATTGTACGGAACGACCCACTGTTTGTCCATTTCGTGTCCTCGGACAGTGACTGGAAAGTTGTGGGACTGCCTTCTGCGATACACGATCCGGCCATCGCTCAGAACAGTATTTTCTGCAAAAGGGAACGGATATTTTTTAGTACATACACCGTCTGTCATGCACAGAGAATTCGGATATTTATCTCCGCAAGGTCCGTGCCTCATGAAATCCAGAACTACTTGATGTAATTCTGGGTGGTCGACCTTGTTCGGAAGTTCGGCCGAAATCAGCCTGTCGATCTCCTCCGGAGATTTGGGACTGTCGGCTTCATCGACCGTGACGGAAATGTGGGCGTGCGGAAGACCTCTTTTCTGAAACTCAATTACGTACACCCAACACAATACCTTGCCGAATATTTTGCCATCGAGCAGATCGTCCATGAGCATTTTGAATTTTTGTTTAAATACTCGGACTACGAGATCTGGACGATCGGAAAATACCTGACCGCGGCGCAGGTTCTCGTCTATTTCCGGCCATCTAGCGTTGCACGTCATGGTGATGAAAAACGTCGGCTTGCCGAATTTCGCCACCATGGCCATCGAATCTTGATAGCTGCCAACCATGAAACGATGTCCCCCTTGGAACGTGCTCGGCAGTATGTACACTCGACCGACGGCCGCCAATCCTTCGTCCTCTGCTCGGCGATGGATGTAATCGGCCAGTCCGTCGAAGTGTTCCACACGCAGTGCGCTCTGGTTGTTTCGGACAAAGTGCAGTCTGTCACCCTCGACTTTCACGTAGCTGTCCACCACGAACTGTTGCGTCAGCTTCCCTGCACTGAGGATCGGGTTGAATTTGTCCCGGCGAATTTGAAGACGGAACACGAAAAACTCTCGCATCGTAATCCTCTTCCTTTTTCCTCGTGCATTCGATAATTGCATGTCGATGGCCCATCCCAATTCACCTCTCGGGAACAGAATCGGATAACAGAGCGGATCTGATATCGGCCACGATCTCGACATGTCCTCCCCTGCGCCGGAATTGTAGTAAATGCGGATGCATTTGTCCGGCATAGGTGGTATTTGCCCGTCGGCGGACACGAACACCGTCCCGATTTCGTTCTCGTCGGTGGGCGCGTTGTATCTACGCCTGTCCGTCGTGGGATTCAAGTAGAAATTTATGTAGAGGTTTGGCAATTCTACTTGGTGTCGACGTTCGTACTCGTCTATCAGAACGCCCATTTGCTTGTAAGTTTTGACGTACGAATTGATGGCCGTTAATTCCCGTCTCAACTGCGTCAGCAAGAACACGTTCAGCGCTGGATTGTCGCAGGATGGATCTGCGGATCCCGCACAAATGTAAACGCTGCCGAAGCGTGGATCGTTCCTTGACACGCCACCGATCCTGTGATGGAATATTCCGCTGATCTTCACGATTGGCGCTCCCCTCCCCGGAACGGTCTCGTATTTGGCACTGACCGACGCCATCGCTACATTGGAATTGTAGGCTCGGATGTTCCGCTTGAACTCTTTCGAACACGGATGATCCCCGTCCAAAAACGCTCGAAAAAGTTTCGGATATCCGTCCAAAACCGGTATGGAAATTTGGCCCTGTTTGCAACAGCCGAAGGCTGTCTCTTGCACAAATTTCAAGGCCCCACAGAATTTACATACATCGGTCATGGGTCCCAAACTGCATTGTCTGTTCGATGCAGTCGTCGTTCTCGCTCTGACGACAGATTTCATTGCGAGCACTGGCCGCTGCGGGGGTTCTTGCTTGCTTCGAGTCGATCTCCGCCTGCTGACGACCCCTGTGGCGAATCTGAATTCGTCACTGGGCGGCACGATGACCTCCGCTGGTCCCATTTCAATGTAAACGGAGTTTAGGGTGTACTGGAGAAGTCCCTGGTCAGGATTACGCAGGAATATCTCCAGTAGTGCCAACGTCAGTTCTTCCAATGATGGGCATCTCATTAGGAACGCGTTGGGATATCGCTCTCGATTGCCGTGTCTGAGGCCTTCTCTGGAATGAGAGTCGATTAGGCAATACTTACCAGCTTCTTTTTTTATCGCCATCGTTTGATTGGCGCAAACGATGATGCCCGCGTTGGCATTTGAAAAAAATTCGTTCAAGCCGTCGCGCAAGCATAGCATTACTCCTCGGGTTTCGAGAAGGTAGCCGAATTTCACTTGGTCGATGATTTCGGTGGCACGAAATCCCATGGCGAAATCCGTTATCACTATCCTGTTGTTCCTATCGTGCGTCACTTCGTCGATGCTCAGATAAGGATGAGTGATATTGGGTGCGTAGGTATGACGAACCCGGATGCATTGTTGATAAAATTTATCACCAATCAAGAGAACAGAGTCGACAGTTTCTCTGGTCCACTCCCTCAGTGGGATATGCGATGATATGCACAGAGCTACAATAGCGCATGCCGTGCACATCTGTCCTCGCGACCCCGAAGGAAAATTCAGACAGCCCTGGTGCATTGTTCCATACACCATTTCTACAGCTGAAATATAAATATTTTTCTTTATACAAATGTATATTCTATTTAAATGATAGTATATTGTTAATAATTTCATATAAATACATTGTTTTTATATTAAAATATGAATTGTTATTATTATTCATTGAAATATTTTCTGTTACATCCTGTACAATGTTATGATATAATTATGATTTAAAACAAATTTAAATGACACTGTCAAATAATGAAACGATATATTTCATATAGGTTACTGTGAATTATTGCCTAGTATATTTTTGAAAATTTAGTAAATTACTATTTTCATTTGTTAATATCAATTCAATAAGATTAATAAACAGAGAAATTCTAATTTATTTACCTAATGTGGGAGCTGCTGCAACACTATCTGTTCTGGGTCGCTTTGATGGTGCAGGCATTACTCCCGCTGCAGGTTTAGGGCAGTCCTTTAATCGACGACTTAGTTCTAAAATAAGAAATAACCATGATTAAAATCTTTGTGTGTGTGGGTGTGTCTGTGTGTGTGTCTGTCTGTGCGTGTGTGTATGTGTGTGGCTGTGTGTGTGTGTGTCTCTGTCTGTGTGTGTCTGTGTCTCTGTCTGTGTGTGTGTGCCTGTGTGTGTGTGTGTCTGTGTATGTCTATGTCTGTGTGTCTGTGTGTGTCTGTGTATGTCTGTGTGTGTGTGTGTCTGTGTATGTCTGTGTGTGTGTGTGTCTGTCTGTGTGTGTGTCTGTGTATGTCTGTGTGTGTATGTCTGTGTGTGTGTCTGTGTATGTCTATGTCTGTGTGTGTGTGTGTATGTCTATGTCTGTGTGTGTGTGTGTATGTCTGTGTGTGTGTCTCTGTGTGTGTGTGTGTCTCTGTGTGTGTATGTGTGTGTGTCTGTATGTGTGTGTGTGTGTCTGTGTGTATGTGTATGTGTGTCTGTATGTGTGTGTGTGTGTGTCTGTGTGTCTGTCTGTGTGTGTGTCTCTCTCTCTGTGTGTGTGTGTGTCTGTCTGTGCGTGTGTGTATGTGTGGCTGTGTGTGTGTGTGTGTGTGTGGCTGTGTGTGTGTGTGTGTGGCTGTGTGTGTGGCTGTGTGTGTGTGTGGCTGTGTGTGTGTGTGTGGCTGTGTGTGTGTGTGTGTGTGTGTGTGTGTGTGTGTGTCTGTGTGTGTGTCTGTGTGTGTGTGTGTGTGGCTGTGTGTGTGTGTCTGTGTGTGTGGCTGTGTGTGTGTGTCTGTGTGTGTGGCTGTGTGTGTGTGGCTGTGTGTGTGTGTCTGTGTGTGTGTGTGTGGCTGTGTGTGTGTCTGTGTGTGTGTCTGTGTTAAAAAATACCTTATGGATTGGATTCTTAAAAAGTGTCTGAATGATAAAATCAGATTGAAAATTTGAAATATTGCAACAATCAATTGTTAACTGAAAAGATATTATTGGTGTATATTAATGAGAATATAACTCAAGCGTCACATGATTACATTCCCTCCAATCAGAATCACGTATTTCCATAGATACATGTTATCACACCGGTAATAGAATCCTATAACCTTGTTTTGGTCGTTGCTATGAAAATTATTTGTCAAATCTGGCAGTCGATAATTAAAAGTGTCAACCGGGCGATGGAGTGAATTTTATTCTCTCATCGAATATAACTGGAGGTATGATTAATAATCGATAATATTTATTCGTGAAACTGGAGCAGCACAGCTCGATTTCACTCATAAATATTATCGATGATAATCATACCGCTTATTATATTACAGCTGAGAATATAACTCAAGCGTCACATGACTACATCCCCTCCAATCAAAATCGCTTATTTCCATAAATACATGTTATCACAGCGCGGTAATAGAATCCCATCACCTTGTTTTGGTCGTTGCTACAAAAATTATTTGTCAAATCTGACGGTCGATAATTAAATATGTCAATCGGACGATGGGGTGAGGTTTCCAGAACAGGAATATAGTGAAATTCGTTATATTCTCTCCATATAGTAATAATAACTGTCAAAAAGTAATCAAATCATGAGGACAACTTAAAATCAACAAATTTCTACATTTTATTTAAAAATTTTCCGCTAATAACAATACTATAATTGAAAAAGTTTCTAAAATACTTACCAGAAATAGTACTGATTGTCGTCGAAGCACTCGACGTTTGGGATGAGGTTTCCATGTCTGAAATAAAGCACGAAGTATTTTCAAAGGTTATTTGACTATTATCGCAAGATAATGAATAATAATTTCTGCTGTCATATGACAAATTATGACTTGATAAATATTGAAAAATTGTTTATTAGAATCTGTACAACAAATGTGTATGAATTTATATATTGCATTGTATTCTATAATTACTAATGTGAAGTATTAAATAGATACACTTACCAGAGTTTTTTGCACTTCTGGTGCGCCTCGTATTTATATTTCTCAATCGACCAGCTAAAACGGAAACAAATAATGAATATTTATTTTATTTTAATATTTTAATTTGACCAAATCTCTAAGCGAAATCTTTAATTTTACATATATCTTCTTATTAATTTTCTCATATTCTAACTATTCACTACTAAATCCACTTAAATGGTAAAGCGAAGGAATAAAATATTTGTTAAAATTAACATTTCACTTACGGAATCGTCTTGATTGTATACATAATAATTTAATATGAATGTTGATTCGATGTTTGTTATGATTCTTAAAAATACAACAATTTAATTTACAAATTGTCTACACAATCACATATTTAAATTAACTTAGAAATTACAAATTTATAATTTTCTTATATTCTAGAATTTTGACTTAATCAGATAATGAATGTGCACTAATTTATAATGTTAGTCAGTCGAGCACAAACAGACTTCGGAGAAAACACTGATTTAATTAAAAACTTTCGAGATTGTGTATTAAGAAGAGTTTAATAAAAGTAACTTACTGGATGTATTGCTGGTCGTTGAGTTAGTGTTGGAGGAATCAGATCTCTCTGAATCTGATCCTGAAATTAAACCATAAATTAGTATATTTACAAATAAAATATGAAATATCATTATTTCCAATTTCGTTTTTGTACCTAGGCATGTTTGATAATAATTTCGATTTTATTTTATTGTCAAGTATTTTTTCCTACGACCACTCCTGAAAATAGATATATCGCCGCAATACCTTTGCATTGAAAATTGTCAATTGCATATTTGTCACTTTTTGACAAGTAATGAAACGGTTGAAAATTGAATTTTTAAAACGGTCGTTTTGAAATTGAAATCCTCAATCTTCAGTCTCAAAGTTATAAATTAATTGAAAGAGACGCGGGTAAATTGGACGAAAATTATGACTGAAACATTTATAAGAAAATGTTTGCTCGTAAGAAAAGCAGAGTGTTAAACATATTCTGAAAGCTACATTGCATGCTCGTATGTAAATTGTTACTTGCATGCATACCAAAGCTTTTACACGTTGCCAAACAATCTACTATTGTATTTCTTAATCTTACGTTATCGGTTGTTGTTATCGAAACGTATGTAACAATTTTATAACAAAGTTTTGTTTTATTAAAACTAAGTGAAATTATTTATTTTTTGATAATTATAAATTCACTATAAGAAAATAATAAAATATGTGTTAATAAAAATGTTGCTTAATTAAAGATAAGAAGCATCTGTTTGAAAATCAATCTATTTAAAAAAAAGGGTAGGAAAAATGCAATCATCGGAATATGTAATGCATATATTAGAAAGAAAAGATGATGGACTGTACGTTCATCTTTGTTTTAAATTATTTAGAAAAACAAAAATGTCGGGACATCGTTTCGAAGCGTCTATCTCGGAAAAAAGTTCTGGGGATATAAATAGAACATTTCTTTGGACAACATTCAAAATGTTTAAATCTGATCATGAATTAATGAACAACTCAGTTTAATGTTGATTAGAGGCACTTACCGATTACATGGGTGGTTTTTTTGTGGGTAAAGTGTGTACGGCGTGGCATGATGAGTGTTTTTTTTTTAATAATGCATATATTAGAAAGAAAAGAGGCCGAACTCTACGTTCATCTTTGTTTTAAATTATTTAAAAAAACAAAAATGTCGGGACATCGTTTCGAAGCGTCTATCTCGGAAAAAAGTTCTGGGAATATAAATAGAACATTTCTTTGTACAACACTCGAAATGTTCAAATCTGATCATGAATTAATGAACAACTCAGTTTAATGTTAATTAGAGGCACTTACCGATTAGGTGGGTGGTTTTTTTGTGCGTAAAGCGTGTACGACGTGGCATGACGAGTGATGTAAACAAAACACACGCTGTTCTAATTAATGTTGTTCACAAATCACTCCTACCAACATGATGCCGATCACTGAAATTACATTTCTGCCAATCTTAGAGTTTAACAATATTTGATATTACGTTAATTTATTTTACCTATATTCGATACATTTACAATGATATTTACGTAAATAATAAATTAATATTAAATATGTATTGTTCGTATGTCGAATAAACGTGATCCACTTTGTTTTTGCCGTTTTTACCAAACGTAATTGTGGCGGTGAACGAAATGACATTTCTGTCAATTTTACAATGAGAAATACGGAAATACAGAAAACTGTAATTTAGAATTTCATGAAAACACAGACAACATAGAATTTTTAGATATGTGAATGCATAAATAAACATATTTGTTAATATATAATCAGGGCCAAGTGGCCGATTATGCGTGTGGAAATGCAAGAATTGCTTGCAGTTAATTATTAAATCGCGATCAGTGCCATCTAACCGCGAAAGCTTGAAACTATATAAATTAAATATGAGGAAAATGACTATTCTCAGTAAAATATTTATCACTTTAAAAAAGAATAAAAACAAACCATATCGCGACTGAACAGAGTGATAGAAGGATGAAAGTTGCACAAATTATAGGCCCCAATATGTGTAGTTCACCTCTGCAAACTCTCAACTTTCCGCGAAAAAAACGGAAAGGAGCTGAAATTCACCATTTACTGTATTTGAATAAGAAAAATATAATTTTTTCAACTTTGTAACTAAAAATAAAAATACTTCCCGATGTCGAAAAAAAATAAAAATTAGCATGCATGTATTGAAAGACAATGGGGATTTTTTTGGTAGCATTAGTTGGACAAAAAAAATTTGGGAAATCATCCAAAGGGGTACACCCATTTGATCATGATTTTCAATGAGTGGAAGGGAGATGGCCGTATGGAGCGGTTTCGTTGGTGCGAAAGAGAGGTGACCACGAAAATCTGAATTTTGCGGCGATTTCTCGAGATTAGTAATAAAAAAAAAAATATCAAAAAAAATTCATATCTCGGGTAGATAAGAAGCTATTAGAACAAAATTTTGACAGATTGTAGACCTTATACCGGAGCATGTCTATGCAAATGCAATATTTTAGCCTAGTACGTGGAACCGAAAGGGCGCTCGAATTATTTTTAATAATTAAATAAAGCAATTGATTAAAATAAAAACATCATATCTCATTTAAATAAAAGGCTATCGGAACGAAATTTTAAAAGATAGTAGGCCTAATGCCAGAGCGTGTCTCAGCTCAGTACGTGGAGCCAAAAGGGCGCTAGAAATTTTTAAATTATTAATTACGACATCCCGCACGAAAGGGAAAAACGTCGCCGTTTTCGTCGAAAACTCAACTTTTTTATTAAACGTCTCAGAGCTTCGCGAATAGTCTTAACGTGTCGGGCGTCGACGATTACACACAAAGGAACTCTTCTTGATGCCCCACAATGTCTGGGGAGTGGTAGCTGAACGCACGGTTTATTTACATTCGCGACTCGCGCGGTGCCGCTAAACTTTGAAATTGAAAAAGAAATACTTTCCACAGGCAAAGAAAAAAAAATTAGCACGCTCGTACTCGAAGACAGTGTGGATTTTTTTGGTGGCGTCAGTTGAAAATTTTTTTTCCGCAAAAAATCCAAAAAAATCATATCTCGGCGGGACGAAGAGGTGGAGGGATGGGGGGGTGCACAGATTGTAGGCCCCGGTGTCTAGCACACGCGTGCAAAGTTTCAACGTTCCACGATAAAAGGTAAAGGAGCTGCGATTTTTTTTAAAGTCAAAACGCAAGGACAGGGTCCTAATAAAAAAAAATACTTCCGGTTGAGAAAAATAAAAAACCCTTGCTACAAAAACGTTATAGAAAAAAATTACGAATTTTTTGATACCTTTAACAAAGGTTTTTTTTTTTTCAAAAAAATCCAAACCCCTTGATTCGAAATTTAACATTGAAACCCGCATAAGTCTGTCCTTTTCCTACTCATGGCTAAAAAGTAAAAAATATTTATTGCTCCGGTCCTACTTGAGCTAGATAATTGAAATTTTCAGCATTTATACAAATTTATATTTCCCATCCACTGGTATAATTCTTATTATTGTACTGTATCAAATACTGAAAGAAAAAAATAAAATTTATTTATTTAATTAATATGAAAAATAAAAAAAAATCTATCTCCTATCCAAATTGAGCTGGATGAATGAAATTTTCAGCATTTATACATATTTGTATTTCCTATTCTTTGGTACAATTGCAGTTGTTTCACTGTTTTAAATACTATAGCAAAAAAAAATAAAAATTAATTTTTCTAAATAATTTAAAAGGCAAAACAAATTTTATTTCCGATCTGAATTGAGCTAGATCAATGAAATTTTGAGCATTTATAGAGATTAGTATTACCTATTTATTGATCTAATTGCCATTGTTGTACTATAATTAATAGCGGAGGTAAAAAATAAAAATTGTATTTTTAATTCGCCGTTTTAGCCTGAAAAGCGGTTTTGAAGCGCAGAAAAAAATACCAATTTCCGTCCTAATAGAGCTGGATCGATGAAATTTTCAGCATTTATGCAGATTCCTATTGCCCATTGCCGTCTGAGCTCGGTGTAAGAATAGGCTCAGAGTATGCCCGCTTGTCGTAAAAGGCGACTAATAGGGCCCTCTGTCCGAAGTCCTACACTATGTATCCTCACCTCACATCAAGCCCTTCCCGGCCGTCGTGTCGTGGCCAAGGGACTGCACAGGGTTCCCAACGATGCCGGCTGTCTTAGAACAGCCGTTATACCACCTGCCCTTGGGACGTATCTGATATGACTCAAGGGTGAAGGGGGTCCTGGCTTAACCGCCCGGGCCGAGAGGAGACAACCTCACATAAACCCCATGGTCACAGTGGAACAGCCTATGCCTACTTCCATGGCTGCCAGCAAGCACTGGTAGCTGGCCAGATGGGTAAGTCTGGTCACCAATAGGCGGACTCTGGATACCTGCCGACCTCCAGATTTCAATAGGCTTACTCAGGCAAGGGAGCACGGCCTGAGTGGACCTTTATTTCTGCCCATCTCGTGGGACCATTTATGGACCATAAGAATAAAACCAAAACCCCGGACGAGGGGGGGAGCCTCGTGACTTTACAAGTGGAGGCGATGGAGACTGGGGTCAATCCCGCTCCAGAAAAGCCAGCACAGACCTCTCCAGAAGGCGAGCGGGAGACAGTTTCCCCTGGCACAGAGGAGAGGCTGTTAGCAAGACCCAGCGATGAGGACATCGAGAAGATGACGAACCTCTCGCTAAAATACAAGAAATTCGGGGGAGCCGCAAGAAAACGACTCTCCAGAATGCTCAAGAGCGGAATACCGTACGAGACCGCCTTGAGCACCGTAATCGAGCAAGGCCGTAAACGTCGTGAGGCCGAAGGGACCGGTACCCACCCCGAAGGGGCGGAAATCCAACCCAAGACCGACACGACAAAAAAACGGCAACGCTCTAACGTGACTACCCCTGAGCAGGGCGCAAAAAAGACCTGCAAGAAGGACACACCGACAGACGTCACTGCGAGGGTGTCGAAGCTGTCGTACAGGGCTGCAGTCGCGGGTATCAGAGTGGGTATAGTCCACACTGACTACCCCGGCACTGCCCTGACGACTGAGCAACTCACGACACTTCGCAAAAGCATCATGGCGGAAGTAGACAGGCTGCCGGACAACGGACCGCCTGTCAGGTTTCAGGGATGCACAGCAAGGCCAGGCTGGCTGCTCCTGACCTGTGCGAATGAGCCAACCGTCTCATGGCTGCAGGAGGTGTTAGTACGCCTGCAGCCGTGGAGCGACGCGAGGCTCAAACTCGTACGGGGAAAGGAGCTGCCTAAACCAAACATATGCGTGGCCTATATCCCAGACGACGAAGCAGGAGAACGGCTCGCGTCAGAAGTAGTCCTTAGAAGACTGAGGGTCATGAACCCGGGACTGCAGGCTCAGGAGTGGGTAGTTCTACGCCATGAGGATGCAGGACCGGGGCAGACCTGGACGTTTTCGATGGACGACGGGTCATTGGCCTATCTCAAGGAGATGGACCTCAAACCCTACTTCGGCTTTGGACAGGTGACATTCAGGGTCAAAGGCAGGGACAAGGAGGCCAATAAGCCCCCTGCTGCAGAGCCAGGGGAGACAGAGGAGGAGCGGACTCCAACCACCCTCTCAGTCGACCAGGTGGCCGGCGGCAGCGGAAGACCAAGCGAACCCCAAAGGACACATCCTAGGCCTACATCGGCCAAGGGTAAGGGTCCACTAAGGGGCAAGGCACACCCAAAGAGGGGCGGTAAATCGACCTTCCGGGGAGCCAAATCACCGTCGGGTAAGTGATGTACCCGACGGTGAGATGTGTGCAGGCCAACCTGCACCATGCCAAAGGAGCCTCTTTTCTCCTTGGCAAACGGTTCAGAGAAGAGCGTGCAGATATCGCCTTCATACAGGAGCCATGGGTGACTAGCACAGGCCGGATAAGCGGCCTGAGCAACATACCAGGTAAGGTAATTACATATAGTTCGGGGCAAAAACCCAGAGCTTGTATATTAATCCGTAAGGACATTGAATACTTTCTGTTGACAGGATACTGCACCAGAGATGTAGTCGCTGTGCAGCTGAAACTCCCGGTGGGGAAGAGCAGGCTGGACGTAATAGCCTGCTCGGCATACTTCCCGGGGGACAGCGCAGACCCACCACCTCCAACAGTTGTGAGAAGACTGGTGGCCCACAGCAAGAGGGAGAATATCCAGCTTGTTGTGGCATGTGACGCCAACGCACACCATCTAGCGTGGGGCAGCACTGACACCAATCCGAGGGGTGAGTCTCTATTAAACTTTATTATGGGGGAAGGGCTAGCTATACTTAATACTGGCAACGAACCTACCTTTGTTACGAAAAATCGCGCAGAGGTATTAGATATTACTTTCTGCTCAAACTACTTGAGCACAAAAATTTCCGACTGGAAGGTGTCAGAAGACCCCTCCTGCTCTGACCATCGGAACATTCAATTTAACATTGAAGCAGGCACTAGACCAATAGTGGAATACCGTAATGCTAGAAGCACTAAGTGGGACGGTTATACGCGTACACTTGGAGAGCTTCTGGGATCAACGGCACCCACTATTAAAAGTCATGAGGACATTGAGACGGCGGCGGAGCATATCTGCCGATCAATCGTCTCAGCGTACCATGAAAATTGTCCACTACAAAGGAAAAAGGACAGTAGAAATGTCCCCTGGTGGAACAATACATTAGAAAAAATGCGAAAAGAAGTCCGGAAACTATTCAACCGGGCTAAGGAGGCGGGCAAATGGGAACCGTACAGTACAGCTCTAACGGAGTACAATAAACAAATTCGCAGGGCCAAGAGGGAATCTTGGAGGAAGTTCTGCGAGGGTATTCATGATACTCCCCGTAGTGCAAGAATCCACAAGATTCTAGCCAGAGAGCCGGCGCAAGCACTTGGATCGATAAAACGACCTGATGGCTCATATACGGCCTCTGGTAAAGAGACGTTAGAGATCCTGGCCCAAAATCACTTCCCAGATTGTTCCCTTCTAAGTAACGAAACACCGGATACAATGCTTCCACGGGATCGAACTAAGAGACCGGGGAAGCAGGACTGGAAGGTGGTAAACAAAATCGTTACCTACAGATCAGTAAGTTGGGCGGTCAAATCCTTCCAACCATACAAAGCACCAGGAATAGATGGGGTCTTCCCTGTCTTACTCCAAAAAGGCTTGGAGAAAGTAATCCTCCACCTTATAAGACTGTTCAGGGCGAGCCTAGCGTGGAATTACATTCCAACTAGCTGGTCGGAAGTAAAGGTAGTCTATCTACCTAAGGTGGGAAAAACAGATCCCCTACCAAAATCCTTCCGACCTATAAGCCTGATGTCATTTATCCTAAAGACCCTGGAAAAGGTGCTGGATGGCTACATCAGGAGGGAGATACTGAGTATTAACCCTCTTAGTGTGCACCAGTATGCCTACCAAAAAGGGAAGTCAACGGACTTGGCGCTGAATAACCTAGCCGGGAAAGTTGCGCAAACCCTGGACTACAAGGGAATTGCGGTAACAGCTTTCTTGGACATAGAAGGGGCCTTCAACGCTGCTCTGACGGGATCACTCTGCAAATCCGCGAGGGACAGAGGGGTTCCACCGGCTATTACAGGCTGGATCAGAGCAATGCTCGACACCAGAACCGTGACAACATCACTATGTGGCGACACGGTCAAGCTGAGGACTGCCAGGGGATGCCCGCAGGGAGGGGTTCTTTCCCCCCTGCTGTGGTCTTTACTGGTAGACGATCTGCTTGCAATAATAGATACGCTTGACGTCGAAGTGCAAGCGTATGCTGATGACATAGTCATTCTTGCAAGGGGCACGGATGAAAACCAAATCTGTGAAGCCATGCAGGAGGCACTGGATGCGACTCAGAACTGGTGTATAGGGGAACGGTTAAACGTAAACCCTAGCAAAACATCAGTTGTCCCGTTCACGAGAAGGAGGATCCTGAAATTGAGACCTCTTACTCTACGGGGAGAAACCATACCATTTGTGGAGGAGGCGAAGTATCTAGGAATCACCCTGGATAAATCGCTGAATTGGAACTCCCACTTGGACAAGACAATCCGCAAAGCAAAGTACGCCCTGTGGACGTGCCATAGAATTTGCGGGAAGTCATGGGGATTAAACCCCAAGCAAATGTACTGGCTATATGGTTCGGTCATAAAACCAATAATAACCTATGGCAGTATCGCCTGGTGGCCGATTACAACTCGAAAAACGGCCATATCAAGGCTCTCCTCACTGCAGAGAATGGCGACAGTGGCGGTAACTGGAGCCATACGCACTGCCCCATCAGCGGCGCTGGAAATGCTACTGAACCTCACCCCCCTGCATATCCTAATACAGGGCGAGGCCAGATTGGCAACGTATCGATATCACCACGCGGCCCTATTGGATCCGAAGGTGATAGTCTTCACACCAAATGGGCTGTCAACTGCCATTGAGGCGGATGACACCCTAAGTATGAGGACTGACTACGCAGTCACGGACTACTGCGAGGATCAGCCGTACAAGGTCCTGTTCCCAAGCAGGGACGACTGGGAGCGACACAAAATCACCCCAGAAAAGGCTGACTCCTACTGGTACACTGACGGCTCAAAACTGTCCACTGGAACAGGAGCCGCAGTCGTCGGACCAAGGACTGAACTTTACTACAGCCTTGGCAGGTATGCTACCATACTTCAGGCTGAAATATACGCCATTGAAATGTGCGCCCACGAAATCCTTTCAAAGGGTTGGGCGGGCAGGACAATAAAAATATGTTCGGACAGCCAGGCGGCCCTTAGGGCCCTGGCATCTTCTAGATGCTCCTCGCTGGCTGTACGGAACTGCAAGGAAGCCCTCTGCCAAATGGCACAGGTAAACGGGGTCAGTCTGATGTGGGTGCCAAGCCACTCTGGCGTGGAGGGAAACGAATTAGCCGATTCCCTAGCCAGAGAGGGGGCGCGTACAGCCTACATCGGACCAGAACCCGCTCTGGGGATACCCAGATCAACAGCTAGAGACCGTAACAACGGATGGATGAGACACGAGGCACAGGATTTCTGGCAAAACCGCCCTGGGATGAGACATTTCAGAGCGGTAACAAGTGGACCATCTGCGGCCAGGACGGCCTCATGGTTGAAGCTGAGCAGATCGGATGTTCACACATTAACTGCTCTCTTCACTGGACACAGCCGTCTAAGGCATCACCTTAACAAACTAGGACTGAGCGACACCACTGAGTGCCGCCTATGCCTAGAGGATGATGAAACAGCAGAGCACGTCATATGTGCCTGTCCAGCTGGCAACCAGATCAGGACCACGGTGTTTGGCACACCAAAGCTAAACCTGAAGGACCTGGAGAAAACTTCACCTGACAAGACCCTTGACTTCATCAAGAAGATGGACTTGGAAGGTGAATTGTAAGGTCGGATGTTCGACCTTAATTGTGAGCCACAATAGATCCTTGCGGTCGCAGTGGAGGGTAGCATAACTACCCACTCACTTTCAATAGAATAGAATAGAATTGCCCATTTGTAGTCCAACTCCCATCGGTCTACTATTATTATGACGAAAGTAAAAAAAAAAAATTGTAATTTTTCTCGATTTTCACGACTGCGCCAACATAAACTGAAATATTTCAGCAAATATCCAAAAGATAAGAAGTGATCCGGGGCGTATAAAAGGTGCTACCCTAGAGTACATTCGATCAAAATTTCAGCCCTCTACGATAAACTCACAGGGAATGGTGAATTTTTTTCTTGGATTTTTCGTTAAAAAATGGTGATGTGTCCATCATAGTACTTTCCCCCGTAAATTGCGTATTAAATCACTTTTAAAATATTTGTAGCATTATTATTTTCAAAATGTCTTCAACATTTTGATAACTACAACTTTTTTTTGAAACATTTTTCAATTGGATCAACATATACTGACACAAACCAATGACTAGATAAAAAACACTATTTATTGAATGTCTCAAAAACTAAGAGTGCTATGACAAAAAGTGAAGATACAAAAAATCTTTAATATTTTATTACCTACAACTTTTATTTGAAACATTTTCCAATTGTATAAACACACACACTGACACAAATCAATGACTAGATAAAAAACACTATTTATTAAATATCTCAAAAACTAAGAGTGCTATGACAAAAAGTGAATCCACAAAAAATTTTTAGTTTTTTACTTCGTACAACTTTTATTTGAAACATTTTTCAATTGTATCGACACATACACTGTCACACATCAATAACTAGATAAAACAAACAACTTTTAAAATATCTGAAAAACTAAGAGTGCTATGACAAAAAGTAAATAAACAATACATCTTCATTTTGTTATTATCTACAACTTTTATTTGAAAGTATTTTTTGTTTGATGAACATTTATTGAAAAAATCTGAAAAAACTGAAAAACGCTAAGAGTAAAGTACCACTTCCGGTTTTCCGATTTTCACCAAAAGCTTTTCAGTTCTTCCGATTGTAACAAAAAGCTTAAGTTTCAAGTTTCATCTCGATATCTTTAGCGGTTTTTGCGGTACAGCGCACACAGACACATAGACAGACAGACAGACAGACAGACAGACAGACAGACAGACAGACAGACAGACAGACAGACAGACAGACAATTTTCACGAAAACAATACTTTCCCTTTGTATTACATACGGGGGAAAGTAAAAATAGCATTTGAAAAATGTTGAAAATTATTGAAGTTTGTGAATTTTTGACGGGCCCCCCGGGCCCCTCAGTAAGGGCGCATGGAGCACACCCTAATAAGTGATCTTTTGGCTACTTGTGAGTATTTTTTTCAATCGGATAAGTCATCGCGTATGCGAACAAAATGGCGGAGGACCGGACCGGATATTTTCTTAGCTGTGGGCCCCATAATGGGGCCACGGTAAAAAGTTCGTACATCAATCGAAAGCCCTTTAATTGGGCTACAAGACCCCGAAATCGAATATTTTTTTGGAGCTTTCGTTTGGTCGCTATCGCTTTTCAAAGTTGAGGGAAATTTTTGTTTTAAAAAAACAGTTGCCACCCCCGAGTTGAAGATCGGAGGCAGCGCGGCCGGTTTAATTCTTGTAGAGCAGGTCAAGGACTACAGTTTGCTGAAAAAAAAGTCGACGTAGCTCATTGCATAAGGGCGTTATTAAGGTCGAAAGTTTAAAATTATTTTGTAAAATTGCCGAGGTACCAAGGATTCGGATTTTCTCAAAAATTTCGTGTTTTTTTTTTCGAAAATTCGCACTGCCTCCGGGGGCGGCGATTTTCGGTCGGAAAAAATCTCGTTCCATAGAACTTTTTGCGCTCTTTCCGATTTTTTATCTTTCGTGGTTTTCCCGTGAAAAATTCGCAAAGTCGTAATTTTCGTGTGTCTGGGGCGGCGCAGGGGGGGGTCTGATAGTTTTGCCTCGGGGGGCCTCTGGCCCCCCTCGCAAAAGACGGGGGCCCCCGTCTGTTAGTTTTGCCTCGGGGGGCCTCCGGCCCCCCTCGCAAAAGCTCGCTTCGCTCGCTTAATTGGAAGTGTGTTTTTTTTAATTAATAATTTGCCCGGCAAAATAATCGCTTAAATTAGTATATACTATTTTACCCAATCAAATAATCGTTTAAATTAGTAATTACTAATTTACTCGATCAAATAATCGCTTAAATTAGTATATACTAATTTCCCCATAATAATCGATTATATCGATAAATTTCAATAATCGACTAATTACTAATTAGTATATCGATTATTCTCATCACTATTTTTTATCATTGAAATAAATAAATAAAATAAATAAATTGAATTGCATCCACACAAAAATCGTAATAAAGAAATTCCGGAATCAATCAATAAAATTAAAAAAGAAAGATCTCAAAAATTGTCATTCAAATTTATACATTTTTATTTATAATATTTTTTAATTTTATGTATTAATTATAATTAGTATTTTAAATAAAACCAGCAAACATCAGAAAAATAATAAAAATTTTAAAATTGTCATCCAAATTAACACAAATTGGCAAAAAACACAAAAATATGATAAAACTTGACAAAAAAACAAACATTAATGATTAAAACAAATCAACAAAAACTGAGAAATATACGTAAAAATCAAAATTGTTTTGAAAAAAAGGAACATTCTTATACTTAACTAAAATAGTAAACATTTCTAATTTCAACATTTTTTTTGTTGAAATTAGAAATGTTTACTATTTTAGTTAAGTTTAAGAACTCTCCTTTTTTTCAAAACAATTTTGATTTTTACGTATATTTCTCAGTTTTTGTTGATTTGTTTTAATCATTAATGTTTGTTTATTTTGTCAAGTTTTATCATATTTTTGTGTTTTTTGTCAATTAGTTGAAATTGATGAACTCAATACAAAATGATAAAATCTTCATAATTTGAAATTAATGGCATTTAATTTAATGACTTGCCTTTAAAGAGTGTCTTTCAAAAATTTTTAGTTTAGAAAAGCCGGAACGTTTGGATTTGGACGCGAAATTCAGGTTTTTCTAAACTCGAAATTTTACTTTACGGTTATTAACTATTTTAAATAAATTACTTCAATAATTATTATCATTATGTAACAGTAAATAAAAATGTAAACTAAATTTCTCGGGCACTACCCCCTGTTCGTTTATCATCTCGTGCGCATGCGAATGAAATAATTTTACCAATGTTACTGAAAAAGCTGGGTAATTTACCATAGTTTACTGTAAATGACAGGTGGAAATTACCGACATCAATTACTAGTAACATCACTAATCAGGCGTTAATAAATTTTACAAATATTTATTTCGTCTAAATAAATCTTCCTCTTTCAAAGTTCGAGCAATTTTCTTTTAGATATGTAACTAAATGTAAACGTAGGCTCTTGAAATTTTTAAGATTTAGTTACACTTAGGCCCAGTTGCACCAGAAACGTTGAACTGGAGTTCAAGCTGAACTTAAGTTCAAGATGACAGTTGCAAAAGAGAGTTTATACCTAATTTAATAATTTGTTGCATAAAATAGTTGATTTGACATTAAATGAGTTTTAATTTAAGTAATAGTTTTCCAAGGCCTAAAAATGGCGGTCTAGGACGTTTCATCGCCGCCGATTCATCGCCACCGATTCATCGCCACCGATTCATCGCCGCTGTTTCATCGCCGGGCCAGTTCATCGCCGGCCGTTTCATCACCAGGCCTGTTCATCGCCAATATTTTTATTAAAATAAATTTTGAAAGAAAGATCATATCTAATGATAAAATTTCAAATATTACACATATCTGGAAATTGTCCACTAATTTAATATTAGGTTTTATAGCCAAGTAATCGTTACTCAATCTTAATAAAAATCGAATGAGAATGCTGTCATTTTTGATATATGACATTGAGTGCAATTCAGTCTGACCAAACCTATCCTAACCTATCCTAACCTATCCTAACCTATCCTAACCTATCCTAACCTATCCTAACCTATCCTAACCTATCCTAACCTATCCTAACCTATCCTAACCTATCCTAACCTATCCTAACCTATCCTAACCTATCCTAACCTATCCTAACCTATCCTAACCTATCCTAACCTATCCTAACCTATCCTAACCTATCCTAACCTATCCTAACCTATCCTAACCTATCCTAACCTATCCTAACCTATCCTAACCTATCCTAACCTATCCTAACCTATCCTAACCTATCCTAACCTATCCTAACCTATCCTAACCTATCCTAACCTATCCTAACCTATCCTAACCTATCCTAACCTATCCTAACCTATCCTAACCTATCCTAACCTATCCTAACCTATCCTAACCTATCCTAACCTATCCTAACCTATCCTAACCTATCCTAACCTATCCTAACCTATCCTAACCTATCCTAACCTATCCTAACCTATCCTAACCTATCCTAACCTATCCTAACCTATCCTAACCTATCCTAACCTATCCTAACCTATCCTAACCTATCCTAACCTATCCTAACCTATCCTAACCTATCCTAACCTATCCTAACCTATCCTAACCTATCCTAACCTATCCTAACCTATCCTAACCTATCCTAACCTATCCTAACCTATCCTAACCTATCCTAACCTATCCTAACCTATCCTAACCTATCCTAACCTATCCTAACCTATCCTAACCTATCCTAACCTATCCTAACCTATCCTAACCTATCCTAACCTATCCTAACCTATCCTAACCTATCCTAACCTATCCTAACCTATCCTAACCTATCCTAACCTATCCTAACCTATCCTAACCTATCCTAACCTATCCTAACCTATCCTAACCTATCCTAACCTATCCTAACCTATCCTAACCTATCCTAACCTATCCTAACCTATCCTAACCTATCCTAACCTATCCTAACCTATCCTAACCTATCCTAACCTATCCTAACCTATCCTAACCTATCCTAACCTATCCTAACCTATCCTAACCTATCCTAACCTATCCTAACCTATCCTAACCTTTTTTTTTTTTTTTTTGTTTATAGAGGGGATTGGGAAATCTGCAGACAGACAAGGGCCTTTTGGTCTATTACGGCCTATAGTGTCGGGTTCTGGTACCGACTAAAACCCTTCCCCCTCTCTTCCCTGGTATCGCCATCTAGGCATTTCTTCAGGGGTAGTCTTGAGGCGATTATGATGGTATCGCTCCCTCCTCTCCATACTTCCTGGACATGACTCTATTTGCGAATTCGCAAACCGCGTCCCACGCCTCCTCGCTATCGAGCATACGTCCCACCAGCGTACTCTCGTCCAACATGCCAACCTTGGTTGAGAGCTTGGTCCTTTCTGGCTGCCACTCCGGGCATCTGAACATCGTGTGCCCAGCCGTGTCCTCCTCTCTCCCGCAGTATCGACAATCCCCGCTTTCTGCCTTTCCTATACGACATAGGTAGGCCCCAAAGCTGCCGTGTCCTGTAAGCAACTGTGTTAGCTGGTGGGTAACAACCCCGAGACGCCTCTCCACCCAGGGTCTTACATCGGGGATTAAGGTTCGTGTCCACCCCTGTACCTGCGTCCACCTCTCCTGCCACTTGCCCATGGCCCTGCTGCGAGCTTCCTTCCTGGCTGTGGCCCGGTCGCCAGTCTCCCTTCCTCTGTTATGTGCTTCCGCCCTCTCCACAACGTACAGGTCTCCGGGCATCGTTGAGGCGAGTACCTCCGCGGCGTCCATCGAGACGGTCCTGTACGCCCGGATTATCCTGAGGGCTCCTGTCCTGAGCGCTGTCCTGGCCTTATGCCGGTTCCGCGCCGAGATCATAGCCCCTGCCCACACCGGTGCAGCGTAGGCCAGTTTAGCCCTGGCCACCGTAGCAAGCAATCGCCGTCTGCCTTCGCTAGGTCCTCCTACGTTTGGCATCACGCGCCCCACTGCTGTATCCGCCCTTAGAGCTGCTTCCGCCGCCTCAGCGCAGTGTCTGCTTAGCCGTGGGTTGGCCTCCAGCCATACCCCCAAATACTTTATGGCCTTCCCAATGGGCACCACGGTATTAGCGATGTCCAGTGTCTCCTCCGGCGTTTTCCCTGCTCTCCTTGTCGAAAGCCACACCGCCATGGTCTTCTCGGCCGCAACCCTGAGCCCGTTTTGTTCCATCCACTGGACAATTGTTGTCGTCGCCTCGCTGACGGTTCGTCGCACATTGTCCACGTCACGGTGTCGCACTATCACGGCGAGGTCGTCCGCGAAGGCCAAGGTGGTAGCGCCGTCTGGCAGTTTCAGTCCTAGCACACCGTCATAAACCAGGTTCCATAGTGTCGGACCCAGTACCGACCCCTGGGGAACACCCTGGTCTACCTCTCTCTCCTTCACAGCCCCCCCTACACTGTATATGATGGCTCTATCCTTGAGGTAAGATTCCACCATCGCCGCCATTCCCCCGGAGAGCCTTTTTGTGGCCTCATCCTTCACGACCTGCCATGGCAATGTATTGAACGCGTTCTTGATGTCAAGCCCTACCATGACAGCGTGCTCTCTTTTCCTGAGTGGGCCCTCGTTTGCTCCCCGAGCTATTTCCCGGACCGCTGAAACCGCGTCGATGGTAGATCTCCCCTTCCGAAACCCGTACTGGTTGGGGTGGAAGCCTCCGCCGGTCTCTATTTCCTCCACAATTCTGGTGGTCAGCGCCCTCTCTAAAACCTTCGCGATACCGTCAAGGAGGCATATTGGTCTGTATGCCGCTGGATCGTCGGGTGGCTTCTTGCCCTTCGGGATCAGCGCCAGCTTCGCCCTCTTCCATATGGTTGGGAAGACTCCATCCTTTAGGCATTTGTTGCAAACCCCAGTGAACAGGCTTGGGTTTGCCTCAACTGCCTCCTTAATGGCTTCATTTGGCAAGCCGTCAGGGTCTGGTGCCTTTCTATTTGGGAGGTCGTTGGCTGCTGCGCAGATTTCTGCCTGCGTGAACGGTTCCACCTCGCAAGCGACGCGTGGTACGTTGTTGCCTATGCCGTTCGCCAGTGGGAATAGTGCATCCACTACGGCCCTAGTGCCCCCCGGTACGACCGCTTCCAGGTCAGGTGCCCTCTTGCGGAGTTTGCCCATAACCAGCTTGTATGGCTTGCCCCAGGGGTCAGCCTCCACCTCATCGCAGAGCCCCTGCCATTTGGCCTCTTTGCTTTGGGCAATACTGATTTTCAGAGCCTTCTTGCACCTCCTGTGCTCTGCCTGCAGGTCTTCCGTTTCCTGTCCCCTGCTCCTAGCCTTTGTGATGGCGCGGCGCGACTTCAGCGCCGCTGCTCTGGCTGCTGCTACCTCCGGACTCCACCAGTAAACCGCCCTCTTTCCTTTCCGCCCCGTGCTGGGCATTGCTACCTTGCAGGCCTTTGTTATCGCCCCTACTAATGAAGCTGCCTGTTGTTCCGCCGTTTCCCCGGTCGGGTTGATACCGGCTAAGGCCCTTTGCAGCTTGGCCCTGTCCAATCTAGCCACGTTCCACCTGGTTTCCACGATGTCATAGGTATTGTGGCCATGCACTGTTTCAAACCTTATCAGGCCGTGGTCGCTCATCGTTTCACGATCCATGACGCACCAATTCCTTGCCAGGTGGATCCCATCTACGGCCGTTACGTCAATCCATGACCTGCCGTCTCCCCTTGTGAACGTGGGTTTGGAGCCCGCGTTTGCCATAGTCAAGTCCGTCGTCGCTAGCAGCTCCACTAGTGCCCTCCCTCTCTTATCCGTAGCCACGGGTCCCCAACAGCTGGACTTGGCGTTGAAGTCCCCGGTGACCACCCTCTGGACACCCCGGTGCCTGCCCAGCTCATCTTCCAGCAGTGATAGCCACGCCCTGTAGTCATCGAAGGGAACGTTTGGCGAGCAGTAGCAGCTAAAGTAAGCTACCTGCTCAACCCTTACCCAAACAATTCCCTTCCCCGGCGTTCCCCACCCGTTTGCCTTCTTCCCCGCCTCCTCGCCTAGTATAATCGCTACATCCCCCCCTGCCTGGTCCCTATATCCCCCTTCACCCATCCTTGCGTTGTTGGGTTCCGACAAGAGCAAGATGTCGGCGCCCTCCTCCACCATGTGCTGCTGCAGCAAGTCGTGCGCAGCCTTGCATCGGTTAAGGTTGAGCTGTAATACTGCCCATGTTTTCCTGGGCCTCCCTGAAGGCTTGACACCCCTTACTCCCGCGAAAGTGGTCCGCGCATCTTCCTTTTTCGGCGCACAGGACGCACTTTGGTGCCCCTTCGCAGGTCTCCTCCTTGTGCCCTTTACAGCCGCATCTGCGGCATATGTCCCTACGATCCACCCCTTTACATTCGTTGGCCCTGTGGCCGTACCCTAGGCACCTTCCGCATGTAGTCGGCTGAACCCTCCTCTCCGACACTCTGCAGGTTGTCCAGCCAATCTTGACCCTCTTCGCGCCAAGCAGCACCCTAGCATCGCCCCTGGTGCATTCCACCATGGCAACGCGGAAATCGCCACCATAATCTTTAATACGACTAACAGTGTATCTTCCCACCCCGTTGGTTGCGTTGCCAATCGCTTCAATCACCTGCTCTGCGCATGTGGACTCCTCCAGCCCAAGGACCTCTACCGTGACCATGCTCCCCCTTGTAACTTTGGCTTTTTCCTCCCCGACTATTGCGTTGACCGCCTCGGTCAACCCTTGGCTGTCCGCCCCCTTAAATACCTCCAGCACCATATTGCCAGCCCGGGTTTTCCTTGCGCCCTTCACCCCGGCGCTGACTACCTTCGAGATGCCCCCTTGGACCTTCTTAAGAACCTCGCCGTAAGTGCTGCCCTTTGTCTCCACCACTATTCTGGTCGGCCGGACTACGAATGAATTCCTTTGTGGAGGATCTGTTTGGCTCCCAGCCGTCCCCCCAATCGCCTCTGGTTGCAGCTCGAACTGTTCGTTGGTTTCCCACCTCCTTGCGCCGGTGCTTGCGCCGTCTTCCAGTCTGCACATCCGTGTCCGCAAAAATGCACTCTAACATTTTCCGGGTTACTTCCCAACTCAGCCTATCGAGTCCCGCCCCTATCCTTGGGATTGCCACCTTCTTGTGCCCCCTTAGTCCCAACAACCTCTTTAGCTCAATCAGACTCTTAAAGAGCGCTTTCCTAGTGGGCTTGTCGGCGTACCTCTCCTTCGTCACGAGGTAAAATATGTCCCGCCTCTCTGCCACTACATCGCCGTCCTTGTCGGGTACTTCGGTAATCACTGCCAGACAGGCCACGCCTCCGGCCCTCACACCCTGTCGTAGCAATGCCTCTTGCTTTCCAAATCTTTCCCTGAATCGGACCGCCACTCCCTTTCCCATGCACATATCTGCGGAGACACAATGTGCCAGAGGACATTCTTCCGGGGCATCCATGAGATCGCCCACGACCTCATCTACCCTGCTGAAGCAGTCTTCTCCCCACCTCCTGTCCATTAGTTTGACGAAGGCACTGTATTCCCCGCCCGCACCCACCATGTTGTTCCTTGTCACTGCCGGCCGCTCGTCCTCTCCCGTCTGCACGCCCCGGGTCACTCGCTCCAGCTCGTCCGTTGTCCTATCCTAACCTATCCTAACCTATCCTAACCTATCCTAACCTATCCTAACCTATCCTAACCTATCCTAACCTATCCTAACCTATCCTAACCTATCCTAACCTATCCTAACCTATCCTAACCTATCCTAACCTATCCTAACCTATCCTAACCTATCCTAACCTATCCTAACCTATCCTAACCTATCCTAACCTATCCTAACCTATCCTAACCTATCCTAACCTATCCTAACCTATCCTAACCTATCCTAACCTATCCTAACCTATCCTAACCTATCCTAACCTATCCTAACCTATCCTAACCTATCCTAACCTATCCTAACCTATCCTAACCTATCCTAACCTATCCTAACCTATCCTAATCTATCCTAACCTATCCTAACCTATCCTAACCTAACCTATCCTAACCTATCCTAACCTATCCTAACCTATCCTAACCTATCCTAACCTATCCTAACCTATCCTAACCTATCCTAACCTATCCTAACCTATCCTAACCTATCCTAACCTATCCTAACCTATCCTAACCTATCCTAACCTATCCTAACCTATCCTAACCTATCCTAACCTATCCTAACCTATCCTAACCTTTTTTTTTTTTTTTTTTTTTTTTTTTATTAAGGGGGAAAATCTGCATCGCTATCATAGCATCAGACACCACGCCGCCAGATGACGTGGTAGTGTGGGGATGGTCTTGGCTAGTCCAGCCGACCTACTAAAAACCCCCTTTGCCCTGTAGTGTCCTGCTCCGGAACCGCCTCTTGGCATTTCTTCAGAGCAGGAGGGCTGCGGCGTTTGTGATGTTTGTGCCGCTGTTGTGTTCTGGCCTTTGTATCCGTCCATTTAGTCCTGGCTAATATGTCTTGCTTGCTGGGCTCTCGTTTCAGCGTCTTTTTGACTCAGCACCCTCTTGGCAAACTTGTCCATCGCTTCCCAAATCTC
This sequence comes from Philonthus cognatus, assembly GCA_932526585.2. NCBI lineage: Eukaryota > Metazoa > Arthropoda > Insecta > Coleoptera > Staphylinidae > Philonthus > Philonthus cognatus. The sequence goes on along the minus strand of OW052243.1, from coordinate 78,252,585 downwards.
CTCGGAAGCCAACATCAGGTTGATCAAGTTGCCTTGGTTGAATTCGCCGGTGACCGATACCAGGTCTAGCCTCTCCCTGCTCCACTTTGGGCAGTGGAGTACTGTGTGCATTGCCGTGTCTTCTTCCTCCTGACAGTAGGTACACTGCGGCGAGTCTGCTTTGCCAATGCGGTGGAGGTAGTGCTGGAAGCATCCGTGTCCTGTTAGGATTTGCGTCAGGAAGTAAGTTGTGGACCCGTGTTTCCTGTTTCTCCATGCTTCCACCCGCGGTATGAGTCTATGTGTCCACCCGGTGTTCAGGTCCCATCGCTCCTGCCACCGCATCAACGCCCTCTCCTCTGCCCGTGCTTTCGCGTCTCTAGGCAATGCCCCACTTCTAATTTCCTGGTAGGCTTCGCTGCGCTGCGTCACCGCCAGGTCTGCCGGTATGAGGCCGGAGAGTACTTCTGCTGCCTCCGTCGACACTGTGCAGTACGCCCTGGTGATCCTTAGTGCCCCCGTCCTCGTCGCCCTTCGGAGGATGGCCCGGTTTCTGGCCGCCCCTGTACAGGTGGCCCACGCCGGTGCGGCATATAGCAATTTGGCCCTAGCGGCGGTGGCGATCATTTTCCGCCTACCCTCTCCTGGCCCCCCGATGTTTGGCATTATCCTGGCCACTGCTTTTTCCATTTTGGCGGCGGCCGACGCGGCCCCGGCAGCCTGCGCACTACATCGCGGGTTCGATTCTAGGGTTATCCCCAGGTATCTCATCTGCTTCCCGATGGTGATTTGGGTCCCACCTGGGATAGCCAGAGTTTCGTCGGCAGATTTTCCTGCGCGCCTAGTGGACAGGAAGACCGCGGCCGTTTTATCTGCTGCTACCTGTAGTCCCGTGCTTTCCATCCACTCCATAGTCATTCTGAGGGATTCCTGCAGGATGGTTCTCAGCTGGTTCAGGTCTCTGTGGGCTGCGATCAACGCTAAGTCGTCGGCGAACGCGACCGCTTCCGCCCCAGCTGGCAGTGGCAATTTTAGGACTCCGTCGTATACCAGATTCCATAATGTAGGTCCCAGTACGGAGCCCTGCGGTACCCCCTGGTTAAGTTGTCTGGTAACTGTGGTATCCGGTGTCTTGTACGTTAACACTCTTTCCGACAGGTACCCTTCGATTATCTGAGCGAGGTAGCTTGGGAGCGTTCAGCGTGCCGCTGACTTGATCCCCGTCCACGGGATGGTGTTGAAGGCATTCTTAACATCTAATGCCACCATCACGCAGTGTTTCCTCTTCCTCAGTGTGCCACTGTTTGCCTCCTCGGCTCTCTGTTTCACCGTCATGATAGCATCTATCGTTGATCTGCCTTTCCTGAAGCCAAATTGCATGTCTGAGAGCCCTTCGCCTTCCTCCAAGCATTCCCTGATCCTTGCGGTTATCATACTTTCCAGAAGTTTTGCTACCCCATCCAATAAGCAGATGGGGCGGTAGCTGGACACCTCCTCTCTGGCCTTTCCTGGCTTCGGGATGAGTGCGAGCGTCGCCCTCTTCCATCGCTTTGGAAAAGTTCCCTCCTCGACGCATTTGTTGAACGTAGTCAGGAAGGCCTCTGGGTTCTCCGTTGCTGCTGCCTTGACAGCTTCATTTGGCAAGCCGTCCGGCCCTGGGGCCTTCTTATTAGGCATACGCCTAACTGCCGCCGTCAGCTCCTCCTCCGAGAATTTCGTCCATTCCGTGGCTTGCAGTTCTTGGCCGCGATCTACGTGATGGTCTTGACCACGATCTTCGTGCTGGTTTCTTGGGAAGAGTGCTTCGACTACCGCAGTTGTCCCTCCTACCACGTGGCCCTCTGGTCCTGCGACCGCCTTTCTCATCTTGTTTGCCACTATTTTGTAAGGCAGTCCCCATGGGTCGGCTTCCAGTTCGTCGCATAGCCTTCGCCACGCTCTCTCTTTACTGCGAGCTATCTCGATTTTGACGGCCTTGGTCGCCTGTCTTCTGGATTCTTCCATCTCCACGGTGACTGCCCCGTTTTTCCTGGCCCTGGTAATTTTCCGTCTGGCTGAGTTTGCTTCTCTCCTAGCGCTTGCCACCTCCTCACACCACCAGTAGACCCCCCTTCTTCTCCCCATCGGAAGTTTTGGGATGGCTGTCTCGCACGCTCTTTTAAGGTGTGACATTAGGATGTCCGCTGCTTCGTCCGCTGCCAAGGTGTCGCTGATCCAGCAGGTATCCATAACCTCTTTAAATGCCTTGGTATCTAGTTTGCTTGTCAGCCATCTTGCCTTTACCTCCTGTCTGGTTGTTGTGGTGTTTGTCAGCTTTACCTCGTAGGTTATGTACTTATGATCGCTTAAGGTTTCTCGGTCCGCGTGTACCCTCCAGTTGGTGATTAAGTGTGGGTGGGATTCTTTTATCCAGGTCAGGTCGAGGTGCGAGGCTGCGCTTCCTCTCACGAAGGTGTGCTCTGTGCCCTCGTTGGCGACCTGCATCTGTAGGAGCGTCAGAGTTTCCATAACGGCCCGGCCTCTCCTGTCCGTGCTTGGCGAGCCCCACCATACCGATTTTGCGTTAAAATCGCCACCTACTACCACATGATCTCCCCGGTTTCGTCTTAGGCACCCTTCAAGCGTGCCGAGCCACTGTGTGAGGTATTCCATACTGCAGTTTGGGGAAATGTAGCAGCTATAATATGTGGTGTCGAGTATTGTTACCCAGACAATTCCGTCTCCTGGGGATCCCCATTTACTAAGCTTGTCTAGATGTTGGTTGGCTATATGGATGGCGACGTTCTTGGATCCGTCGCAGATGGTATTGTTGCCCGTTCTTATGATATTTGGCTCTGATATAAGCACGATGTCGATTTTCATTTCTACTTTCGTTTGTTCGAGTAGGTCGTGTGCAATTTTGCACCTGTTCAGGTTTATTTGAAGGATCTTATACGCCATTTTTGCTTATTACCGTCACTTTCCTGGCCCTAATTTCAGCCAAGTACTGCCTTTTTGCTTTGTCGAGTTGTTTCCTAACCTCCCTACATGCCCCCGCACCGGTCCTATGACCAGTCTCGTCGCAGTGCATACACTTTGGCTGGTTTTTGCACTCTTTTGCCCTATGGCCCTTCTCTCCGCACTGGAAACAGGTATCCTCCGCTACTTTTGTGTCTGTGCAGTTCCTCGGTTCATGCCCGAAGCCGCGACATTTGGCGCATCTGTTTATCTGTACCCTTGGCATCACCCTGCACATTGTCAAGCCAACTCTAAGTTGGCCTTCTAGAAGCAGGTTTTCCGCTGCGGCCCGTTCCACCTTGACGGTTGCCGCCTGTCTTCCCAGGTGTGTGGGCCTAAGGTCGCTTATCTCGACCTCCCCCTGGACTCCTGAAGCATTTAGTGCCGCGCGTACCTCTTCCTTGTCAGTGTCAATATCCATATCCTTTATGTGTATTACGGTTCCATCTGTTCTGGATTTGACCTCCGCTCCTTTAATATCCTGTTGGATAATCTCCTTCAATTTCCTTGCGTTCTTTTCCCCCTTTCGGAGAGTAATTAAAAGCGCCCCATCTTTCATCATTTTAGTTTGGGCAATCGATTTGATTTCTCCCTCTGTCGCCTTCTTTGCCATTGTCGTTTTGACATTCTTCAGTAGCTGTGCATAGCTGAGTCCTTCCTGCTTTACCACGACCGATTCGGGTCTTTCTGGTGCGGCGATTGCCACTTGGTTTTTAGTTACAGCCGCCGCTGGTGGTATGAATATATCAGCCCTTATTCCTGTGTCATTGAGGACACATTGCACCAGTTTCCTGAATCTCTGTGCCGTGCCACTGCTGGGTCTGTGAAAGGCGACTGAATCGCTGCCTGCCTCCAGTAGGAGCTTCTTGATTTTCATCGCCCCGACGAAAAAATCTTCTTCCTTTCCTCCGACTTTGATTTTGGCCACGATTCTGGAGTGGGGCTTGCCTCCACTCTGGCCGGTCCCGGCAACCGATGTTGTAAGAGTTAGGTACCCGAAGTCCTCTGTAATCTCCCTTAATTCCGGGTACCTCGCCGCGAACTGGCTCTGTATACCCCTTTTCATCTCCCTGTCCGCTGGTTCCACATAGACCACTAGGTTTGACTGGGCGTTTAAGGGGTTTCCCTCAATCACCTTCGTATTGCGGAAGGCTCCGGTGGACCATCTGCCTTCGGCTAGCCTTGCGAAACCGTCGTACGTCGTAACGCTTTCCAGGTCTTTGGCCTCGATGGCCTCCGCTCCCTCTGTCTGCGTAGCTACCTCCGTACGCTGTTCCCCCTCGGTCTGCGTCGCCATCTCTCTAGTAGCGACCGGTTTTTTGAGGGGCTTCTCTTTGGAATCTTCCGGTATGGCTGTAGTTTCCTCTACGATTATCAGGGCCGGTGAGCTCACTTCAATGTCTTGTAGGGCCTCAAGGTATGACTTACCAGCCAGTTGCGACGTAAGGCTTCGGACGTCGGCTGCTACAGCTTTTATTTCCACCTTGGTATTGCGGTTATCGTTTACTAGGGAGCTTAGGTTTCTAGCCGCCTTATCGAGTTTTTTGATCAGTTGGACGGCTTTTTTCTGCAGCAATATATTTGTCGATTTTTGTGGGTCCGCTTCGAGGTTGGTAGCGATCTCCACTCGCTGTCTCTTTACCGAGCGTCCCTCCGATTCGTCAAAGACCAGGTCGATTTCCCTCACATTACGGGATGGACTCTTCTCACCCTTGGGAGGTGAGGTTGTTATGGAGAGTCTCCTCTTCCATGTGTCCGGCTTCGGCCCGAGTGGCTTCTTTCCTTGGCTCATTTTTTTTTTTTTTTTTTTTCCCACCCGCGCTCACAACTAAACACTAGGTAGTGTCTCTATCACTGGGAGGGGGGGGGGGGAGGGGGCTGTCTTTGTGTAGTAAAGAGTGAATTGGCAAACTTACGTTTGTATTTTTATTTCCGTATCCGGCTGGGTCCAGAACTTCCGGTTTGGCGATGCTGGTCGATGGATGCCTATTTATCGGATTCCGACGGTTCCGGTCGGCCCAAGTCGTTTTCCGACGAGATCCGGCCACTTCCGGTGGTCGTCCTGGGCCGCAGGCCGATGCTTGGTGGTTTCCGATGCTCCCTGTGCACTTCCGGATGTTTTGCACTCACTTCCGGTCTACTTCCGGTCCACTTCCGGTCATATCCGGTCACTTCCGGTTGACTTCCGGTTGGTACCTGAAGACTTCCGGTATACCCCACACTCCCGAACACCTTCGGGAACGACGTCCCTAGCGTCCTGTCGCACTAACTTATCCAGAACACTAGCACTTGGTCCTGTCCACTTGCACTGTTAGTCCCGGTTGCAACTTTTCTTAAGTCCGAACTCCCGAGTCACAAATTTTTCTAAGTTCACTTTTCGAGGAAAATGTCGAAGTCTCGCAGTGAGCCCCCTTGGGTCTACACTGGATCTACCGTAGCGCCCGGCGCCTTGACCCCGACGCGAATTTGGTTATGTACTCGATTCGCTTGCAGAGCGACACACGTCCGTACTCTACGACGGTCTGGTCAAGAAGAACCTATCCTAACCTATCCTAACCTATCCTAACCTATCCTAACCTATCCTAACCTATCCTAACCTATCCTAACCTATCCTAACCTATCCTAACCTATCCTAACCTATCCTAACCTATCCTAACCTATCCTAACCTATCCTAACCTATCCTAACCTATCCTAACCTATCCTAACCTATCCTAACCTATCCTAACCTATCCTAACCTATCCTAACCTATCCTAACCTATCCTAACCTATCCTAACCTATCCTAACCTATCCTAACCTATCCTAACCTATCCTAACCTATCCTAACCTATCCTAACCTATCCTAACCTATCCTAACCTATCCTAACCTATCCTAACCTATCCTAACCTATCCTAACCTATCCTAACCTATCCTAACCTATCCTAACCTATCCTAACCTATCCTAACCTATCCTAACCTATCCTAACCTATCCTAACCTATCCTATCCTAACCTATCCTAACCTATCCTAACCTATCCTAACCTATCCTAACCTATCCTAACCTATCCTAACCTATCCTAACCTATCCTAACCTATCCTAACCTATCCTAACCTATCCTAACCTATCCTAACCTATCCTAACCTATCCTAACCTATCCTAACCTATCCTAACCTATCCTAACCTATCCTAACCTATCCTAACCTATCCTAACCTATCCTAACCTATCCTAACCTATCCTAACCTATCCTAACCTATCCTAACCTATCCTAACCTATCCTAACCTATCCTAACCTATCCTAACCTATCCTAACCTATCCTAACCTATCCTAACCTATCCTAACCTATCCTAACCTATCCTAACCTATCCTAACCTATCCTAACCTATCCTAACCTATCCTAACCTATCCTAACCTATCCTAACCTATCCTAACCTATCCTAACCTATCCTAACCTATCCTAACCTATCCTAACCTATCCTAACCTATCCTAACCTATCCTAACCTATCCTAACCTATCCTAACCTATCCTAACCTATCCTAACCTATCCTAACCTATCCTAACCTATCCTAACCTATCCTAACCTATCCTAACCTATCCTAACCTATCCTAACCTATCCTAACCTATCCTAACCTATCCTAACCTATCCTAACCTATCCTAACCTATCCTAACCTATCCTAACCTATCCTAACCTATCCTAACCTATCCTAACCTATCCTAACCTATCCTAACCTATCCTAACCTATCCTAACCTATCCTAACCTATCCTAACCTATCCTAACCTATCCTAACCTATCCTAACCTATCCTAACCTATCCTAACCTATCCTAACCTATCCTAACCTATCCTAACCTATCCTAACCTATCCTAACCTATCCTAACCTATCCTAACCTATCCTTACCTATCCTGACCCATCCAAACCTATCCTAACCTATCCTGACATATCCTATCGCAATTGGCCTGGCGATGAACTGGCCTGGCGATGAACTGGCCTGGCGATAAACTGGCTTGGCGATGAAACAGCCGGCGATGAACTGGCCCGGCGATGAACTGGCCAGGCGATGAACTGGCCCGGCGATGAAACGTCCCATTCCCTAAAAATGGTGCTTAATAAAATATAATTTCGTCGTTTATTGATTGGCGATTGGTTATCCTAACCTATCCTAACCTATCCTAACCTATCCTAACCTATCCTAACCTATCCTAACCTATCCTAACCTATCCTAACCTATCCTAACCTATCCTAACCTATCCTAACCTATCCTAACCTATCCTAACCTATCCTAACCTATCCTAACCTATCCTAACCTATCCTAACCTATCCTAACCTATCCTAACCTATCCTAACCTATCCTAACCTATCCTAACCTATCCTAACCTATCCTAACCTATCCTAACCTATCCTAACCTATCCTAACCTATCCTAACCTATCCTAACCTATCCTAACCTATCCTAACATATCCTAACCTATCCTAACCTATCCTAACCTATCCTAACCTATCCTAACCTATCCTAACCTATCCTAACCTATCCTAACCTATCCTAACCTATCCTAACCTATCCTAACCTATCCTAACCTATCCTAACCTATCCTAACCTATCCTAACCTATCCTTACCTATCCTGACCCATCCAAACCTATCCTAACCTATCCTGACATATCCTATCGCAATTGGCCTGGCGATGAACTGGCCTGGCGATGAACTGGCCTGGCGATAAACTGGCTTGGCGATGAAACAGCCGGCGATGAACTGGCCCGGCGATGAACTGGCCAGGCGATGAACTGGCCCGGCGATGAAACGTCCCATTCCCTAAAAATGGTGCTTAATAAAATATAATTTCGTCGTTTATTGATTGGCGATTGGTTGTAAAAATGTAAAAAGTTGATAGAAATAATTTTCTTAGAAAAATGATAAGAAAGTTTACACTTTTTTGAGACGTAAGAACAAATAAAGTTTTGACAGGAACATGTCAAAATATTTTTTTTATAAAAATTTAAAAAAGTTGGGTGAAATATTTTTTTTTGTTCATGAAAATAACTAGCTAAAAGAAATCATAAATTTGAAAAATCTAAGAGATATGAGCAAACAAAAATATTAGTGAACGAAATGTTTTCATGATGTGATTTTAACAGAGCTGAAACGAATCCTCGTAAAAAGGATTCGAATCACGAATCCGAATCACCTAATATGATTCGAATCACGAATACTCGAATAAAGGATTCGTATAAGATAAATATGATTCGAATCAAAGATTCGAATCCTGTTTTTTCGAATCACGAATACAAATCCTTTAGGAATAAATTTGATTTTATTATTTTCTTGCAACCATTAATATATAAATATCGTTGCCATGTGTTTTAACAAAAACATTCAAAACAATTAACACTGAACATCGTTGATAACAGAGTAAATATCTGATTCGCTGTTACTCTGATTAAAGATGTATTTGTGGGTTTTTGAACTTCACTTCTGATTTAAAGTTTTGTACGCGTGGCGCATGAAGTAAAATTTCGAGTTTAGAAAAGCCCGAAAATTTGTCTCGAGACAAATTTTCACGGGGCTTTTCTAAACTCGAAATTTTACTTCATGCTTAGCCTGGGAGTGGAAACACCCGTTCAAAACTTCAAATTGAACTTTATTATACAATCGACGAATGCCTGAAAATTACGTTAATAAAAAATTCACTGAATATCATTAAAACCGGGAAAGTCAGAGAAAAGTCATAGAATTATATTTAAATTAACCAAAACACTAACGAAAATAGCCATATGCTATTATTAAATTTGTCAAAATCAGCAGGCAAATTACAAAACACGTAAAAATTTATAAAATTAACTTAAATATTGATAAAAACAATGAAAACAATTTAACAAAATGGAGGTTTCCCACAGAAGAAAGTTGAGGTCATAGAAAAAAATCTTGAATCAGGTAAATGCCGGAAAAATTTAACATTTCAGATTGTGGCTACTATGTCAGTTTTACTTCAAATAATATTAAACAAGATTTTGAAAACTAGATTGGTATCTTTAAACATTTTCAGTCATTTAATGTTCTTATCAGAGCATTCAGTTTGAAGTTTCGAACGAGCTTTTCCACTCCCAGACTAAGCATGAAGTAAAATTTCGAGTTTAGAAAAGCCCCGTGAAAATTTGTCGAGGGCCGCGCAGCGACCCGAGACAAATTTTCTGGGCTTTTCTAAACTCGAAATTTTAATTCATTCGCCACGCGTATAAAACAGTGATTTAACGAGAAATTTAAAAACACACAAATGACATTTTTTAAGTTAATTCTCACAATTAATTCGAATTATTTTTGGCGATTGAAAACCTTTTGTAAGTATTCGAATCTTTTTATAAATATTCGAATCTTTTTATAAGGATTCGAATCACCCACATTTGGATTCGAATACGAATCCTCTTAAAAAAATGTAACGAATCCGGATCACGAATCCAGTTGAACTAAAGTATTCAAATGCCTCTTTTGAATCCTCTAAAAGGATTCGAATCCAGGATTCGAATCCTGAATGATTCGAATCCTGCCCAGCTCTGGATTTTAAAATGGTTAAAATGTGTTTCTGAAGAAAATGTAACTTTTTACTATTTATTATCACATATATCTTTTAATTGAAAATTGAGAAAACATTACAACCTTGAAAAAAAATATTGAAATACCACAAACATCATGAAAATTCACCCAAATTATGATAATTGTGAATATTGACGAATTGATGAAAATTATTTAATTTGAAAAAAATAATCAATTTTTTAATTCTCAAAGTTTCAAATTGACGTAAATGAACAATTTAATATTTCTTACACAATGACAAGTAAACTTGTACAGGAATATAATATTTATGATAAGAAATATACGAAAATATGACAAGTGTAAAAACCGGACTAGCTCGAAATAAAAAAAAAAAACTATTTTTTTTATATTTTATGCGCATGTGTAAGAATCACGGAAGAAAGGAGTATTTTTTTAATAAAATACATTGAAAGATGTATTCGTCATTAATTAAACTGCCAAATCACATAGTATATATCAACAAAACCCAGTCCTCCGTGTGACGTCGCACCGAGAAATGGAAAAACAATAAAGATGTATTAGTCATTGTTATTGCTGTTTACATAGTTGTATGATAAACTAGCACTCATTAAATCTAACGATAATAAGTATAATCTTTATTTACAGCTTAGCCTCTTCGCACACGAACGGGTTGCCGACGGGGCGGGTCAGGACGGGACGGGTCGGGAATGCTTTTATCAATGGAGTTAACGAGAGCTCCCACGCGCGTTTTTCCCGCATCGTCTGCGAGCGCTCATTTAACTCCATGTGTTGAAACTTTTCCGTCTCGACTCGCCTCGCTGGCAGCCCACTCCGGTGCGCTGGGGCTTATAATCTGAATTACAAATTTTAACCAAATTTTTTTATTTCATATTTTTAAATCCGGACCGATTGAAATTAATACGTAACTTTTATTATTTTATCTGGGACTGAACCGGGGAATCCCCTTTCTTTAAGTGAATGTAGTTATCTCGCTCGCTCTATCGACTTGCAACACCGTCTGTGCCAGAGCTAAGCAAGATTCGAATCCTGGGTTCGCATCCTTTCAGAGGATTCAAATGATGGTATTCGAATACTTCAGTGAAAAAGGATTCGTAAACCGGATTTGTTACTGTTTTTTAAGGGATTCGTATTCGAATCCAAATATAGGAACCCGTATAAATGGATTCGAAGTCTCCAAAAGGATTCGAATGCTCCAAAGGGATTCGAATTTTCAAAAATATTTCTAATTCATTGTGAAGATTCGCATTAATTATTTTTTGTGTATTTGAACTATACGTTTATTTAATGTTTTATACGCCTAGTGCATTAAGTAAAATTTGAATTTTAAGGGGGGTAATTGAAAATTAATAGAATAATAAATAAAATAATCAATAAAATACCCCCTCGAATATGGTTGGGGCCTTGACGTGGTGAGGGGGCTCCTCGACTCCAGGAGCAGAGTACCTTATCGCTGTTCCTGGAGGCGAGGCTAAATACCAACCCCACGTGTTTGTGCCGTGCGTGGCAACCCCTGTCGACGGATGAAGGAATCCTGGTGGTTGAGAGGAAACGTCACCTGCGGGGGCGTGGATTCGACACACCACTTTGGCCTGGATTTCGTCTAGACGGGCAGTTAGAGTTACCCAACTTCAATCAATCGGCTGCGTTGTCCCGTCAGAGGGCCGACAGGGTAGACCCTGGGCTGTGGTAGGCGCAAAGAGGACCGTACTATGGGCTTTGGTGTGGTAGCCGAAGTTCTGTGGTGGGGATCCCTCTCACGCTGCAGACCGCTTCCTAGGGACTATATCGGACCGGCAATCCTGGATGTCAAGTTGACATTTCCCTTGTGGACTCCGTGGTGGGTGGGAACCGGAAAGATGAAACAAAATGGTCACTGTATGGAGAAGCCATCTAAACCAAACGAAGTGGACGAGCCTTCTGGTACGCCACAAATGATGCCAGCTCTGGCACAAAGCACCCCCACTAGAGGAGTGACAGGGCCCTCGGGCACGCCGCTCCCACAGGTGGGTGGGTCCTCAGGTGCTCCTGTAAGTGGTCAACCTGCGGCTGGTCCCCTAGGACGACCACAGGATGACCTGGCAGGTTCTACCCGGGTATACAGGAGGAAAAGAGGCCGAATATGTGGGGCTGAGGCCAAACGGAGGAAGAAGAAGAGGGAAGAAGAGGCTCGTGCGAACCCAGTCATTACGACTAAGGTAGCCGCCTCTGGCTTGCCTCAAAAGAAGGGAAAAAAACCCCAAAAGATTGAAACCGGACCAAGTCGACCGGCCCGGGTCAAAACAAACCATCGAAGCAGCCAGTTGCGACTGCAACTAAAGCTAAAGGTGAGGGTAACAAGAGGCAGCGCTCCACCACCTCCTCTGAGCCAACCCCGAAACGCCATCAAGGCCAACGGGTGGGGGCAACAGCGGAGCAAGGAAGGAGTCCACCTCGCTTATCCTACAAAGAGGCAGCGGAGAGTCACCTTAGACTGGTGATCACAGATGGATCCAATCCCTTTGGCAGGCTTTCGCCTGAAAGGGCCACCTTGATAAGGCAGGCCCTCTTCAGAGAGCTTGACTCTGTGGTGCTGGGTCCACAAATCGCCACAATTACTCCGCCGAGGTTCAGGGCTTGGTCTTACGCAGGCGAGTTTGTAAAAATTCACTGCGAGGACCAGGACACTGTGAATTGGCTTGTGAGGATAGTGGCGAGGATCAAACCATGGCCTGAGGCAAGGCTCTTCGCGCTTACTGAAGACCGCCTCCCCAGGATCGAAAGATCCACCCTCTGGGTTCCGAGGGAGGATTTCTAGACCCCTGAAGAGGAGGAAGTCATCGTAAGACGACTTGCGAGACAGAACCCAGAACTGAAGGTAAGTGAATGGCCGATCCTTCACCGGGCTGAGTCTGCAGACCCACCCAGGCAGCTGCTCGTTTTCGGAGTCGGCGAGGAGGATCGGAAGATTCTATGTATAAGGGGAAACCGCCTCAGTTATAGGTTTACCTCCTTGTATCTGAAGGTAAAGTCTACCAAGAAGGAAGAAGAGGAAAAGGGTAGGGTAAGTCAGGAAGTGACTGAGATCACACCTGAGGAATCTAACTCGCCTCTTCTTAAAAATCGCACCCCTTAGCAGGCTGAGCAGGTGGCTGCTACGACTAATTCGGAGCAGCCACCAGGCTCGCCAGCAAGGGAAGGGCCTGTCCCAGAGGATGTCCTTATGGAATCACCACTGGCCGAAGAAAGGTCCGACGCCACACCTCCTGAGTCGCTCGAGTCCACGCTCGTCGGGTCGGAGGGAGATTGGTGGAACGGGACCGGCCGCACATCACTGGGGTAATGGCCATCAAGGTAATTAGATTTATCCAAGGTAATCTGAGTCATTCGAGAGCGGCCACGGCAGCATTATGCCGCCGCCTCGATTTAACTACGGATACTGTAGCCCTAATACAGGAACCCTGGATTGTAAAATCCAGGATATGTGGTATGGGGAGATTAACCGGTAATTTATTTCACAGACCGAGCACGACACCTAGGACTGCCATCTACGTACCTAGGCAAATAGAAGCCCACCTGCTGCTACAACTTTCCGATGGTGATACTACTGTGGTGAGAATTTTTGGAGCGATGGGCAAAGGAAAAGACGCAGTTCTGGCGGCGGTCTACCTACCTGGAGACTCCACCCTTCCGTCCCCTACAAGGGGAATGGAAGGGCTTGTTGAGTATTGCAGGAAGGAGGGACTACCACTGATCATGGGCTGCGACTCAAATGCACACCATATCTCATGGGCGAGCAGAGCTTCTGATAGAGGTAAGTCTTTACATGACTATTTAGTTAGTAATAATTTAGAAATACTCAATCGTGGGACGGAACCCAATTTCGTGAATACGCGTGGCCAGACAGTGATTGATATCACACTGGCTACCATTGGTATCTCTAACATTATAGATAAATGGGAGGTCAGTCGGGAAGCGTCCATGTCTGACCACAGATGGATCACTTTTCAACTGGGCCTAAAATTGAGTCCGAGCAAACCTTACCGGAATCCGAGACTTACGGATAAGGATGCATACCGTATGTACCTTGGTGAGGGTTTGCAGGATATAAAGAAGCAATGCCATAAGGACTGTGCCAGCCTAGACCTCCTAGCGGAGGAAGTGCAGGCAAAGATTCTTAGGGCATATAAACTGTCCTGCCCACTTAAGAGGAGGCCTGAGACAGGGACGGCCACCCCATGATGGTGCCCAGATCTCGACTCCTTAAAAGATGAGGCCAGGAAAGCATTCAATAGAGCACAACGCTCCAAAGAGGCCTCCGACTGGACCATTTACAAGGTCCGCCTTAGAGAGTACAAAAAGCTCATAAGGCAATGTCAAAGAACGTCATGGCGTACCTTCTGCGAAGGAATTGAAAGCACTCAAGAAGTTAGCAGACTTAAGAAGACTCTATCACAGGACCACCATCAATCTGTGGGAGTCCTGAAGAAGGAGGACGGCACCATGACTGACGACCTCCATGAAAGTCTGCAACTATTGCTCAAGACTCACTTCCCTGGATGCACTTTACTATCTACGCAATCTAGGGATGTGGTTGAAATCACTTCGGCAATACCAGAAGACTGGGAACTGGCTCATGAAGTGATAAATGAAGAAAACACCCTTAGAGCAATTGCAAGCTTTTCCGCCTGTAAAGCACCCGGACCCGACGGCATCTTTCCCGCCCTGCTACAGTGGGGACGGGATGAACTAGCTGAGTTTGTAATGATGCTGTTTCGGTCCAGTTTGGCGCTGGGATATGTTCCTAAGGTACACTTTCCTCGTTTCTCCTTAAAACACAGGAAAGGATTTGTGAATGGCACATAAGAACGTCAGCTTTAGTCAGACAGCCGCTGATGGCGACACAACATGCATACATACGGGGGAGGTCCACTGATTCAGCCCTGCATAGTGTAGTCAGCAAAATCGAGAGAACATTGGATGTTAAAGAATCCACCCTAGGTGTTTTTGTTGACATAGAAGGTGCGTTTGATAAAACGACCATACCGAAGATAGGAAACGCGCTAAGCAAGCGCGGAGTACCATCTAAAATGTGTGAATGGATTAGCAATGCACTGGCCAATCGTATAGTCACAGTGGAACAGGGAAGGGAACGTATAACCTGTAAAATTGACAGAGGCTGTCCTCAGGGAGGTGTTTTATCACCACTATTATGGAACATGGTTCTGGACAGCCTACTAGACGAATTTCAGCAACTAGGCTTGTTTGTGACAGCCTATGCTGATGATCTGGCCATATTAGTATGTGGCAAGTTTGAAGACGCCCTATGCGACCAGATGCAAGGAGCTCTAAACATAGTTTCTAGGTGGTGCAATGATCACTCCCTATCGGTAAACCCCGCCAAAACGGAGATGGTCCTGTTCACCAAGAAAAGGAAGGTGGAAGGTGGTGTGATGTTGCAGTACAGCGACGAGGTGAAATACCTGGGCATCACTCTCGACAGAAAACTGAGCTGGAAAGCGCACATCGACATCAAAACAGACAAAGCTATAAGGGCCTTCTGGCAATGTCGTCGGGCAGTGGGGAAAACCTGGGGTTTGAAACCACGCACGACTCTGTGGTTGTACACAGTTATCATAAGGCCCATGCTGACTTACGGAGCTTCAGTTTGGTGGCCCAGAACCAAACAGAAGACCACGAGGAAGCAACTCTCGCAAGTGCAGCGGACAGTCTGTCTTAGTGTAACAGGCGCCATGCACACTACTCCGACGATGGCGATGGAAGTCATGCTATGCCTTCCACCACTTGATATCCACGTGGAGAAGGAGGCCATGGCGACTATACTTCGCCTTCAGTGCAGTGGGATTTGGAACAGTAACAGCTGTGGGGAAGTTAGATGACACCTCTGGACTAATGTCTGTAGAGATATACCTCTTTTAGAGGCTGTTAATGACTGCTGTGTACCAACACTAATACGGAACACACCCTACAACGTTACTGTTCAACCCACTAAGCGGATGAGAGAGTCTGCTATGAGGATCTACACAGATGGATCTAAAAGGAGAGAAGGGCCTTGGAGTTTTCTCTAAAACCCTAAAAATCCAAGCAAAGATTCCGATGGGAATTCATGGAACCATCACGCAACTGGAGCTGATGGGAATAACACTTGCGGCTGAGTACATCATAAACCGCAAGGTGACAAATGTAGCCATACTAATCTTAACGGATAGCAGGCAAGCGATTCTGTCTCTGCAGAAAGCCTATGCTTCGTCAGAGACCGAAATAAAGTGCCACGGGAAACTCAGACAGGCCCAGCAAAGCATTGTCTGCCGATCGGCATCCGATTTCTTGTCGATTTGACGATACGGTGCCGATGCCGATGCGTCGATTTCTATCCTTTGCCTATTAGGAACCTTCAAATCTGCATCCCACACGTCCCGCTGCGTCGTTGCCTAATGGTTTCTCATTCGGAACCATCATCACTAACTACGTGTCGACTCCGATCCGCTTGCTAGTCGTAACATATTTATTTTGCTTTCGCCGTATTTAATGTATATAATACAAAACATTTAAATAATAATTTAATTAAAACTAGCTGAAAATGCGCAAGCTTGTATTGTGGTGACGATTAAAAAATAATTTTTATTTCTAAAACAATGCGTCAGAGGCGTGCCGAGCGGGGAGGGGAAAATTTTTGGGGCGGCTAAATTTCACAATAAATATACCGGGTGTCGAAAACGCAACACCATAGAGCTTCGCGATAAAAAATGGTATTACCAAAGCCTACTTGAAGAATTTAATGGAGTTAGTGTCGACTTCCGGAAATTACCGGAAGTGGGCGTAACTGCACTCAACTTTAGAATTTCAAATGGGAACCTAGGTCGTGTGGGTTATCGTTGGATAGGTATTTAAAATAGAAGCAACTTTTGTTTGAAAAATTTATTTCTAAATGATAAGGTTTACGAAATAAAAATTAATGCTTTAGACACTCAGTCCTGGGCCATTTTCTCAAAAGTATTGCGCCATAGAGCGTCAAAAAACAAAATTACATGTCATAAGTCTACCTAAAGAATTTATTGGATATAGTTTCGACTTTCGGATGTTACCGGAAGTGGACGTAACTGCCCTCAACTTTAGAATTTTAAATGGGAACCTAGGTCGAGTAGGGTATCGTTGGATAGGTATTTTAAAAAGAAACAATTTTTGTTTGAACAATTTATTACTAAATGATATGCTTAACAAAATAAAAATTAATGATTGCCTAATCAGCCGAACAATAATTATTATTTAGTTAAGCATATGATTTAGAAATAATTTTTTCAAACAAAAGTTGTTTATTTTTAAAATACCTATCCAACGATACCTCACGCGACCTAGGTTCCTATTTGAAATTCTAAACTTGAGAGCAATTACGTCCACTTCCGGTAACATCCGGAAGTCGAAACTAACTCCATTCAATTCTTTAGGTAGGCTTATGACATGTAATTTTGATTTTTGAAGCTCAATGACGTAATACTTTTGAGAAAATGGCCCAGATTTCGTTAACCTTATCATTTAGAAATACATTTTTCAAACAAAAGTTGTTTCTTTTTTAAATACATATTCAACGATAACCCACACGATCTAGGTTCCCATTTGAAATTCTAAAGTTGAGTGCAGTTACGCCGACTTCCGGTTACTTCCGGAAGTCGACACTGCCTCTATTAAATTCTTCAAGTAGGCGTTGGTTATACTAATTTTATCGCGAAGCTCTATGACTTCGCGTTTTCGAGAAAAGGCCTGGGACGGGTGGTCTGAATCATCCCTCATATATAAGAAATTGGCCTTCACCCCGGGTACGGGAGCGACGAATTTGGCCTCAGCTCTAGAAAATGGGGCGGCGAATTAGGCCTCCACCCCGGGTAGGGAGGCGGCGATGTAAGAACAAAGTTTTTCTTGATCGAATATACCCATCAGGGTTTTAATTGTATTTGGTTTGAGTTACGTGAAGAGTTTAATATAATAAACTTAATAAAAGACTTACACTTTCTTCACTAAAAGTGAAGTGAAGAAAGTGTTAGTCTTTTACTAAGGGTTTTAATTATCCCTTAATTTTTGCTGAAAAATCACCCATTAAAATCTTTCGCATTTGGAAACACCATTTTAGAAAATTATCATAATTGGATTTTACGCGCCCATAAATTCTCGCCTAACTACTTTCCCTTTTCTATGACCTTCGGTTATTTCCGTCGTTTTCTTTACCCACCCAAACAAAGGGCCCGAGGAAGATGTGCTGAGGAGAATGCTCGAACCTTTTCTAGGCCTTGTATAAAAAAGGAAAGACTCGTGCGTTTCTAACATAAAAAGTGCAATTGGTGTTCTTATTATATTTGGTACTGGACAGTGGAATAATCCGTTAATTTTTGGAAATTGCAATAAAAACGGCATTGTGCACAGTGGGTGGCTGTTTTACTCGTTTTACTGATTCCCTAACGCTGTCCCCATTGCCAGGTTGACTCATTCCTAGTTTGATTATCAAAATGAGTGCTTGTCCTATTTGTATTTTTTTCGTCAACTTTACGTTATCGTACAATGTAAGTATAAAATATAAAACTATTATAATTTAAATTTCATCATGATAAAATACTTTTTCTCTTCACAATTTAAAAAAATGTTAATTAAAAACACTACACTTGAACTTAATATCTAAATTTAAAAAAATATATATGTTTAGCACTTACACTCTTGCTTTTAGGTCATTCAAATTTTTATTTTTCATATTTCATTGTTATTGATATTATTAATTTATTTACAAATATATCTCTATATTTGAAGTAGCTTTTTAACATTAATCTCCCTTAATAAAAACGTTAATGCAGTGGGGATCCGAGAAGGCTGCGATTCGGTCGCCTTGGCAACCACTTTTACATTGCTCTTATGGGAGAAAATTTTCGAGAGGCCTTAAAAAATCGAAAAATTCATTACATCCACCTGTAATTCGAACTGAGCACAGATTCCGTCGCCCCTCGCACGGCCCACCAATTCCCCTCTCGATACGACCCTTTTTTCTATTTTTTTACATTTTTTGAAATTCTGACGTTTTAAACGTCAGGCAAAAACTCACTAACCTCAATACTTTATACGCTGGTCTTGCTTCACACGGCACTTTTCGGGGTCGCGCATAGCATCATTTCGATGGGATTTGACCTGGCCTTTCCAACGCGACACATCCGAGCGCTCAAATCGCCCGATTAAAAAAGATATCGATTTTTAAAGATTTTCAAAAAAAAAAAATTGATTCTCAAAATTTTGGGTGCGCCGGGGTCACAATTACATTAGAAACACAACCCATCTATCGGGCATTTTTTTCATCCACGAAAAGTATTTTTTTTTTTAAATCAAAAGTTTAAAAGGATAAATACAGGGTGTCGAAATCCTGATTTTATTCATTATTTTTTTTTTTTCATCCAAATTTTTTTGTTTTACCACAGGATGATAGGATTATACTTGGTGATGTTGGGACCATTTTTTCTTTTTTTTTTAATGGCCGCCTTCACCGGCTGTCAGCACTTTTTCGGTCAAAAAATTGCCATCGACAAATTTTGTTTCCACAGTTCGATTTCGAATATTTATCCGCAACCGGCAAGACAAAACAAAACTATGAAAACAACAAAAAAAAATTATGTACTCTTATGGAACAGATTGTACTGATGGAACACGAAAAACACGCGGGGCATGAGCCATAGTAGTTTTCATTTTAGCGATCTGAAATTTTTACTGGGCATAGAACCGAACCGCGAAATTCCGATAGGCTATACGGCGTTAAAATCCAAAATCGTTTTCTATTTTTAAAAAAAATTTGAAATTTTGAATTTAGTGGATCTTTGCGAAAAATTGCGATAGAGAAATTTGGATTTCAGATTTGGATTTAGACCACTTATCGGCTCCTGGGAAAAATACAAAATCAAAAATCTAATTTTTTGACCCAAGGTATATACCTTTGAATTTTGTTTTCATCTCAAAAAACATGAAAATCACCGGGGCATAAACCATAGTAATTTTCAAGTTAGCAATCTGAAATTTTGAATGGACAGAGAACCGATCGTCCAGAGTGCACATAGCTATTCGGATTTAAAATCAAAAATCGTTTTCTATTTCGAAAAAAATTTTGAAATTTTGATTTTCTTTTTTTTTGGTCGAAAAATTTAGATAGAGAAATTTAGTATTCACATTTGCATTTCCACTAATTATACGCAATTGATAAGAAAAAAAAAATCAAAAAAACCTTCGGATTTTTTAATTTTTTTTTTTTTCTGAAAAAAAGGTGACCCTATAACCGGGGCATACAATATCGAAATATTCATTTTAGCGATTTGAAATTTTTACAGGGCAGAGAACAGACCGTCGCGAGTGCGCAAGGCAATTCGGCGTAAAAACCCAACCCTTTTATCTAAAGTCAGACTACATACATCACCCCCGACAAGCTTGCGAGCGAAGCGAGCTCTATCGAACACAGTCCTGGAGCTACCTCAATTAAGCGAAGCGAGCAGTAACCGGGTCAGTATGCGAGCGAAGCGAGCAGTAACCGGGCCTAGCAACAGCAGCACGAGGCGATAGCCAAGTGCTGCTCTACATCGACCCAACAACAGCAGCACGAAGCGATAGCCGAGTGCTGCTCCATATCGACCACACAATAGTAAAAAAATCCAATCTATGGAAATTTTGACTTTTTAGTGATTTTTTAAATATCGAATCAAGCAACGAGACATTTCAAAAAATCACCGCTTCGTTTCTGTTTATCGTGGAACGTTGACATTTTGCAAAACTTTAGTCCACTATGGACCCTTTAATCGGTGCGAGTTTCGTTTGTTCATCTCATCATCGAACCGAGATATAATTTTTTTTCAATATTTATTATGCAATTCGCATTTCACTGAAAAATTTCGATTTTTTATAGTGCGTATTTTTCCAACACATGAGGTTTTTGTATCTTTGCGCTCTCTCCCACTCATTGAAAATTTCGATCACAGGGGTACATATGGAAATTTTTTTTGGTAAAAATAATATTTTTTAATTCATACCAAAAAACGTTTCTCTTTGTTTTTCACGCGTGCGCTTTTGTTTTTTTTTATTAATTTTTGGCGAATGCGGCACCACCCAACGATTGTATAATATTATTTTAAATTCCATCGTGTGCAGAATTTAATGCGACAAATCACCGTTCTTTTTCGAGTTCGATCCGATTATTAAAAGTATTTTTTTTTTAATTTTAAAGTTTAATGTGCATATACAGGGTGGTCTAAAACCATGATTTTCTTCATTATTTTTTATCAAAGTCAGACTACATACATCGCCCAGGACAAACTTGCGAGCGAAGCGAGCCAACCAAAGTCGTGAAGCTACCTCCATTAAATTCTCGCGAAGCGAGCTCTATCGAAGTTAGACTACATACTTCGCCCAGGACGAGCTTGCGAGCGAAGCGAGCCTACCAAAATCCTGGAGCTACCTCTATTAAATTCTCGCGAAGCGAGTTGTGTCGAAGTCAGACTACATACATCACCCCCGACAAGCTTGCGAGCGAAGCGAGCTCTATCGAAGTCAGACTACATACATCGCCCAGGACAAACTTGCGAGCGAAGCGAGCCAACCAAAGTCGTGAAGCTACCTCCATTAAATTCTCGCGAAGCGAGCTCTATCGAAGTTAGACTACATACTTCGCCCAGGACGATCTTGCGAGCGAAGCGAGCCTACCAAAATCCTGGAGCTACCTCTATTAAATTCTCGCGAAGCGAGTTGTGTCGAAGTCAGACTACATACATCACCCCCGACAAGCTTGCGAGCGAAGCGAGCACTATCGAAGTCAGACTACATACATCGCCCAGGACAAACTTGCGAGCGAAGCGAGCCAACCAAAGTCGTGAAGCTACCTCCATTAAATTCTCGCGAAGCGAGCTCTATCGAAGTTAGACTACATACTTCGCCCAGGACGAGCTTGCGAGCGAAGCGAGCCCACCAAAGTCCTGGAGCTACCTCTATTAAATTCTCGCGAAGCGAGTTCTGTCGAAGTCAGACTACATACATCACCCCCGACAAGCTTGCAAGCGAAGCGAGCTCTATCGAAGTCAGACTACATACATCGCCCAGGACAAACTTGCGAGCGAAGCGAGCCAACCAAAGTCGTGAAGCTACCTCCATTAAATTCTCGCGAAGCGAGCTCTATCGAAGTTAGACTACATACTTCGCCCAGGACGAGCTTGCGAGCGAAGCGAGCCCACCAAAGTCCTGGAGCTACCTCTATTAAATTCTCGCGAAGCGAGTTGTGTCGAAGTCAGACTACATACATCACCCCCGACAAGCTTGCGAGCGAAGCGAGCTCTATCGAAGTCAGACTACATACATCGCCCAGGACAAACTTGCGAGCGAAGCGAGCCAACCAAAGTCGTGAAGCTACCTCCATTAAATTCTCGCGAAGCGAGCTCTATCGAAGTTAGACTACATACTTCGCCCAGGACGAGCTTGCGAGCGAAGCGAGCCCACCAAAGTCCTGGAGCTACCTCTATTAAATTCTCGCGAAGCGAGTTGTGTCGAAGTCAGACTACATACATCACCCCCGACAAGCTTGCGAGCGAAGCGAGCTCTATCGAAGTCAGACTACATACATCGCCCAGGACAAACTTGCGAGCGAAGCGAGCCAACCAAAGTCGTGAAGCTACCTCCATTAAATTCTCGCGAAGCGAGCTCTATCGAAGTTAGACTACATACTTCGCCCAGGACGATCTTGCGAGCGAAGCGAGCCTACCAAAATCCTGGAGCTACCTCTATTAAATTCTCGCGAAGCGAGTTGTGTCGAAGTCAGACTACATACATCACCCCCGACAAGCTTGCGAGCGAAGCGAGCTCTATCGAAGTCAGACTACATACATCGCCCAGGACAAACTTGCGAGCGAAGCGAGCCAACCAAAGTCGTGAAGCTACCTCCATTAAATTCTCGCGAAGCGAGCTCTATCGAAGTTAGACTACATACTTCGCCCAGGACGAGCTTGCGAGCGAAGCGAGCCCACCAAAGTCCTGAAGCTACCTCTATTAAATTCTCGCTAAGCGAGTTGTGTCGAAGTCAGACTACATACATCACCCCTGACAAGCTTGCGAGCGAAGCGAGCTCTATCGAAGTCAGACTACATACATCGCCCAGGACAAACTTGCGAGCGAAGCGAGCCAACCAAAGTCGTGAAGCTACCTCCATTAAATTCTCGCGAAGCGAGCTCTATCGAAGTTAGACTACATACTTCGCCCAGGACGAGCTTGCGAGCGAAGCGAGCCTACCAAAATCCTGGAGCTACCTCTATTAAATTCTCGCGAAGCGAGTTGTGTCGAAGTTAGACTACATACATCACCCCCGACAAGCTTGCGAGCGAAGCGAGCTCTATCAAAGTCAGACTACATACGTCGCCCAGGACAAACTTGCGAGCGAAGCGAGCCAACCAAAGTCGTGAAGCTACCTCCATTAAATTCTCGCGAAGCGAGCTCTACCGAAGTAGGACTACATATTTCGCCCAGGACGAGCTTGCGAGCGAAGCGAGCCCACCAAAGTCCTGGAGCTACCTCTATTAAATTCTCGCGAAGCGAGTTCTGTCGAAGTCAGACTACATACATCACCCCCGACAAGCTTGCAAGCGAAGCGAGCTCTATCGAAGTCAGACTACATACATCGCCCAGGACAAACTTGCGAGCGAAGCGAGCCAACCAAAGTCGTGAAGCTACCTCTATTAAATTCTCGCGAAGCGAGCTCTACCGAAGTTAGACTACATACTTCGCCCAGGACGAGCTTGCGAGTGAAGCGAGCCCACCAAAGTCCTGGAGCTACCTCTATTAAATTCTCGCGAAGCGAGTTGTGTCGAAGTCAGACTACATACATCACCCCCGACAAGCTTGCGAGCGAAGCGAGCTCTATCAAAGTCAGACTACATACGTCGCCCAGGACAAACTTGCGAGCGAAGCGAGCCAACCAAAGTCGTGAAGCTACCTCCATTAAATTCTCGCGAAGCGAGCTCTATCGAAGTCAGACTACATACATCGCCCAGGACGAGCTTGCGAGCGAAGCGAGCCTACCAAATTCCTGGAGCTACCTCTATTAAATTCTCGCGAAGCGAGCTGTGTCGAAGTGAGACTACATACATCACCCCCGACAAGTTTGCGAGCGAAGCGAGCTCTATCGAAGTCGGACTACATACATCGCCTAGGACAAACTTGCGAGCGAAGCTAGCCAACTAATGTCGTGATGCTACCTCTATTAAATTCTCGCGAAGCGAGCTCTATCGAAATCAGACTACATACATCGGCCCAGGACGAGCATGCGAGCGAAGCGAGCCTACCAAAGTCCTGGAGCTACCTTAATTAAGCGACGCGAGCAGTAACCGGGTCAGTATGCGAGCGAAGCGAGCAGTAACCGGGCCTAGCAACAGCAGCACGAGGCGATAGCCGAGTGCTGCTCTACATCGACCCAACAACAGCAGCACGAAGCGATAGCTGAGTGCTGCTCCATATCGACCACACAATAGTAAAAAAATCCAATCTATGGAAATTTTGACTTTTTAGTGATTTTTTAAATATCGAATCA
This sequence comes from Philonthus cognatus, assembly GCA_932526585.2. Lineage (NCBI taxonomy): Eukaryota > Metazoa > Arthropoda > Insecta > Coleoptera > Staphylinidae > Philonthus > Philonthus cognatus. The sequence continues at coordinate 78,228,487 of OW052243.1, read as the reverse complement.
CGCAACGAGACATTTCAAAAAATCACCGCTTCGTTTCTGTTTATCGTGGAACGTTGAAATTTTGCAAAACTATAGTCCACTATGGACGCTTTAATCGGTGCGAGTTTTGTTTGTTTATCTCATCATCGAACCGAGATATGATTTTTTTTCAATATTTATTATGCAATTCGCATTTCACTGAAACATTTCGATTTTTTATAGTGCGTATTTTTCCAACACATGAGGTTTTTGTATCTTTGCGCTCTCTCCCACTCATTGAAAATTTCGATCACAGGGGTACATATGGAAATTTTTTTTGGTAAAAATATTTTTTTTTAATTTATACCAAAAAACGTTCCTCTTTGTTTTTCACGCGTGCGCTTTTGTTTTTTTATTAATTTCGCAAATCAGAAATGTTTTTTTTTTAATTATTACAAATCGGTCAAACGACATTATACCGTGCATTAACAATCGATTTAAATGAAGAACGTAAAAAAAAAATTAATAAGTATATTTTTTGAAACCTATAAAAAAAAAAATTTCTGCAAAAACTACTATCGTGTGCAGAATCGAACGCGACAAATTACTGTTCTTTTCTCAGTTCGATCCGATGATTAAAGGTTTTTTTTTTTTAATTTTAAAATTTAATGTGTTCATACAGGGTGGTCTAAAACCGTGATTTTCTTGATTTTTTTTTTTTACCTACTGAAAATGCTCCAAAACGATTTGTTTAAACGCAGGATGGTATGGTTTGACTTCCCGGTGTTCACAAAATTATTTTCGATCCAGAAAATGGCCGCCTTCACGGGGTTTCAACAAATGTTCGGTCCAAAAATTGCGCTAGAGACAATTTGTTTTCGTGGAAATTAAGGAACAACCACCCTCTCAGTGTGCGAGCGAAGCGAGCACCCTAGCGAGCGAAGCGAGCAAGGCAAGCGAGCGAAGCGAGCGGCTGGAGCGAAGCGACCATCTCTTCCAACCTTTTCACGGACCTTTACATCCATCCACTCCATAACCACTACACAACAACGATCTATCTTGCAACCACCACCATTCGGCTTATGCATCATTTCCTCTCCCCCTCCGTTTCCCCTTGATACTATTATACATATATTTTTCTTCAACATCATTTATTTTTCTTGGCATTTACCGAGCTATTTATTATACTTTTCTCTTGATTCGGCCCTCGGTTCCCCGGTTGGTAAACCGGGCTAAATGCTAGTCTCCCTTAATAAAAACGTTAATGCAGTGGGGATCCGAGAAGGCTGCGATTCCGTCGCCTTGGCAACCACTTTTACATTGCTCTTATGGGAGAAAATTTTCGAGAGGCCTTAAAAAATCGAAAAATTCATTACATCCACCTGTAATTCGAACTGAGCACAGATTCCGTCGCCCCTCGCACGGCCCACCGATTCCCCTCTCGATACGACCCTTTTTTCTATTTTTTAACATTTTTTGAAATTCTGACGTTTTAAACGTCAGGCAAAAACTCACTAACCTCAATACTTTATAGGCTGGTCTTGCTTCACACGGCACTTTTCGGGGTCGCGCATAGCATCATTTCGATGGGATTTCACCTGGCCTTTCCAACGCGACACATCCGAGCGCTCAAATCGCCCGATTAAAAAAGATATCGATTTTTAAAGATTTTCAAAAAAAAAAAATTGATTCTCAAAATTTTGGGTGCGCCGGGGTCACAATTACATTAGAAACACAACCCATCTATCGGGCATTTTTTTCATCCACGAAAAGTATTTTTTTTTTTAAATCAAAAGTTTAAAAGGATAAATACAGGGTGTCGAAATCCTGATTTTATTCATTATTTTTTTTTTTCATCCAAATTTTTTTGTTTTACCACAGGATGATAGGATTATACTTGGTGATGTTGGGACCATTTTTTCTTTTTTTTTTAATGGCCGCCTTCACCGGCTGTCAGCACTTTTTCGGTCAAAAAATTGCCATCGACAAATTTTGTTTCCACAGTTCGATTTCGAATATTTATCCGCAACCGGCAAGACAAAACAAAACTATGAAAACAACAAAAAAAAATTTTGTACTCTTATGGAACAGATTGTACTGATGGAACACGAAAAACACGCGGGGCATGAGCCATAGTAGTTTTCATTTTAGCGATCTGAAATTTTTACTGGGCATAGAACCGAACCGCGAAATTCCGATAGGCTATACGGCGTTAAAATCCAAAATCGTTTTCTATTTTTAAAAAAAATTTGAAATTTTGAATTTAGTGGATCTTTGCGAAAAATTGCGATAGAGAAATTTGGATTTCAGATTTGGATTTAGACCACTTATCGGCTCCTGGGAAAAATACAAAATCAAAAATCTAATTTTTTGACCCAAGGTATATACCTTTGAATTTTTTTTTCATCTCAAAAAACATGAAAATCACCGGGGCATAAACCATAGTAATTTTCAAGTTAGCAATCTGAAATTTTGAATGGACAGAGAACCGATCGTCCAGAGTGCACATAGCTATTCGGATTTAAAATCAAAAATCGTTTTCTATTTCGAAAAAAAATTTGAAATTTTGATTTTCTTTTTTTTTGGTCGAAAAATTTAGATAGAGAAATTTAGATTTCACATTTGCATTTCCACTAATTATACGCAATTGATAAGAAGAAGAAAATCAAAAAAACCTTCGGATTTTTTAATTTTTTTTTTTTCTGAAAAAAAGGTGACCCTATAACCGGGGCATACAATATCGAAATATTCATTTTAGCGATTTGAAATTTTTACAGGGCAGAGAACAGACCGTCGCGAGTGCGCAAGGCAATTCGGCGTAAAAACCCAACCCTTTTATCTAAAGTCAGACTACATACATCACCCCCGACAAGCTTGCGAGCGAAGCGAGCTCTATCGAACACAGTCCTGGAGCTACCTCAATTAAGCGAAGCGAGCAGTAACCGGGTCAGTATGCGAGCGAAGCGAGCAGTAACCGGGCCTAGCAACAGCAGCACGAGGCGATAGCCGAGTGCTGCTCTACATCGACCCAACAACAGCAGCACGAAGCAATAGCCGAGTGCTGCTCCATATCGACCACACAATAGTAAAAAAATCCAATCTATGGAAATTTTGACTTTTTAGTGATTTTTTAAATATCGAATCAAGCAACGAGACATTTCAAAAAATCACCGCTTCGTTTCTGTTTATCGTGGAACGTTGACATTTTGCAAAACTTTAGTCCACTATGGACCCTTTAATCGGTGCGAGTTTCGTTTGTTCATCTCATCATCGAACCGAGATATAATTTTTTTTCAATATTTATTATGCAATTCGCATTTCACTGAAAAATTTCGATTTTTTATAGTGCGTATTTTTCCAACACATGAGGTTTTTGTATCTTTGCGCTCTCTCCCACTCATTGAAAATTTCGATCACAGGGGTACATATGGAAATTTTTTTTGGTAAAAATAATATTTTTTAATTCATACCAAAAAACGTTTCTCTTTGTTTTTCACGCGTGCGCTTTTGTTTTTTTTTATTAATTTTTGGCGAATGCGGCACCACCCAACGATTGTATAATATTATTTTAAATTCCATCGTGTGCAGAATTTAATGCGACAAATCACCGTTCTTTTCCGAGTTCGATCCGATTATTAAAAGTATTTTTTTTTTAATTTTAAAGTTTAATGTGCATATACAGGGTGGTCTAAAACCATGATTTTCTTCATTATTTTTTATCGAAGTCAGACTACATACATCGCCCAGGACAAACTTGCGAGCGAAGCTAGCCAACTAATGTCGTGAAGCTACCTCTATTAAATTCTCGCGAAGCGAGCTCTATCGAAATTAGACTACATACATCGCCCAGGACGAGCATGCGAGCGAAGCGAGCCTACCAAAGTCCTGGAGCTACCTCAATTAAGCGAAGCGAGCAGTAACCGGGTCAGTATGCGAGCGAAGAGAGCAGTAACCGGGCCTAGCAACAGCAGCACGAGGCGATAGCCGAGTGCTGCTCTACATCGACCCAACAACAGCAGCACGAAGCGATAGCAGAGTGCTGCTCTATATCGACCACACAATAGTAAAAAAAATCCAATCTATGGAAATTTTGACTTTTTAGTGATTTTTTAAATATCGAATCAAGCAACGAGACATTTCAAAAAATCACCGCTTCGTTTCTGTTTATCGTGGAATGTTGACATTTTGCAAAACTTTAGTCCACTATGGACCCTTTAATCGGTGCGAGTTTCGTTTGTTTATCTCATCATCGAACCGAGATATAATTTTTTTTCAATATTTATTATGCAATTCGCATTTCACTGAAAAATTTCGATTTTTTATAGTGCGTATTTTTCCAACACATGAGGTTTTTGTATCTTTGCGCTCTCTCCCACTCATTGAAAATTTCGATCACAGGGGTACATATGGAAATTTTTTTTGGTAAAAATAATATTTTTTAATTCATACCAAAAAACCTTCCTCTTTGTTTTTCACGCGTGCGCTTTTGTTTTTTTATTAATTTCGCAAATCAGAAATGTTTTTTTTTTAATTAAAACAAATCGGCCAAACGACATTATACCGTGCATTAACAATCGATTTAAATGAAGAACGTAAAAAAAAATTAATAAGTATATTTTTTGAAACCTATAAAAAAAAATGTTTCTGCAAAAACTACTATCGTGTGCAGAATCGAACGCGACAAATTACTGTTCTTTTCTCAGTTCGATCCGATGATTAAAGGTTTTTTTTTTAATTTTAAAATTTAATGTGTATATACAGGGTGGTCTAGAACCGTGATTTTCTTGATTTTTTTTTTTTACCTACTGAAAATGCTCCAAAACGATTTGTTTAAACGCAGGGTGGTATGGTTTGACTTCCCGGTGTTCATAAAGAACAAGAATGTCCAAGAATTGCGCTAGAGAAAATTTGTTTTCATGGAAACAAAGAAGCATATACTGGGTTAGTGTGCGAGCGAAGCGAGCAGTAACCAGGTCCAGTAAGAGAGCGAAGCGATCAGTAACCGAGTTCATTATGCGAGCGAAGCGAGCAGTATCCGGGTTAAGTGACATCTTCCCGACAACAATAGTACAAGGCGATAACCGAGTGATGCACCACGTAGATCATATAACGGTAAAACGAGTGCTGTGCTCCGACACAACTTGCAGTACGAGGCGAAGTCGAGTGATCAACTACGTCGATTGCATAACAGCTGCACGAGGCGATAGCCGAGTACAAAGTCTCAAAACATTTCTTTGCACAAGGCAAAGCCGAGTGATGCACCACGTCAACCTCACAATAACAGCACCAGGCGATAGCTGAATGCTACGGTACAACATATTACTCAATGCATCGTTTTTAATCTGGGTACGTTTCGTTTTATTTACTCATCATTACATTGAGAAATAATATATCGTAATTATTGATTAAATTAATTCCAATTGATTTAGTTGTCTCATTTAGAAACAAACTATTCTCTTTTAATTGGAATAATTTAAGTTTTTCACCTTTCCGAGGAAATTAGTCAGTTGATTTTTTTTTATGAAAAAATGTTAGTTGTAAATAATTGTGGATTATGATACTAAATAAAGGTTATAATACTATAAGATAATTACAATAATTTAAGTATTTCATCATTTCGAAGGAATTTATCAAAGTTGAATATTTTACGATAAACTTAAATTTTGAATTTATACCATCTATTCAATTGTAAATTAATTTGTTTCTGTTAATTTAATAAATAAAAGTAGCTTATTCGTGACAATAAAATAATTTTTTTTACTACTCATAAATGTTTGACGTTGAAATCTTTCCCATTGCTATTTTTTAGAAAAATGTATAATTATTGATTAAATTGATTTCAATTGCTTTAGTTACCTTATTTACAAACAAATTGTTCTCCTTTAATTAAAACAATTTCAGTTTTTCACTTTTCCGAGGAATTTTGTCAAAGTTGAATTTTTTTTATAAAAAAATGTTAATTGTAAATAATTGTGGATTATGATATCAGATAAAGGTTATAATACTATAAGATAATTAAAATAATTTGACTTTTTCATCATTTCGAAGGAATTTATCAAAGTTAAATTGTTTACGATAAACTTAAATTTTGAATTTATACCATCAATTCAATTGCAAATTAGTTTGTTTCTATTAATTGAATATAAATATTTAAAATTGACTTATTCGTGACAGTAAAAGTATTTTTTTTTACACGGTATAAATATTTGGTGTTTTTCTAATTGCTATTTTATATAAAAATGTATAATTATTGTTTAAATTTATTTCAATTGCCTTACTTACCTCATTTATAAATAAATTGTTTTCCTTTAAATAAAATATTTTGAGTAGTTCACCTTTCTGGGAAATTTTGTGAAAGTTGAATTTTTAACGGTAAACTTAAATTTGTAATTTATATTAACTATTCAGTTGTAAATTAGTTTGTTTATGTTAGTTAAATGTAAATATTGAAAATTAACATATTTATAGTAGTAAAAATATTTATTTTACGCCTTACAAATGTTTATTTCCCAAATGATTTAAATTGCTTTAGTTATCTCATTTTTAAACAAACTATTCTCTTTTAATTAAAATAATTTGATTTTTTGACTTATTCAATCAGAATTTGAATTTAAATTAGATTTAGTAGTTTATTTGTGTTAATTGCATGTGTCTCTGTAATAATTGTTTATTCAGGACAGTAAGAATCCAACGAAAACAATGGGATCTATCAGTTACCTGTTTGCTGTCGATTCGATGTCGACATGTCGGCACCGATTCAGTGTATTTACCTGATATTAATTAGAAACAAATGTTTTTTTTTTTAAATTTGTGTAATTATTGATTCAATTTTACTATTTATTCTATTTGTGGTTCATTTAGATTAAGAGAATCACTTTTTATATCTCTGCGGTGAACATTGTGAAAGTTTAATTTCATACGTTTACATGAAAATATAAATTTAAATCATCCAATTAGGTGTCTATTATTTTGTTTATGTTAATTGAATATGTTCATAATATATTAGTGAAAAATAATAATTGTTTTATTTACCGAACATAACAGTCTGCCGTTGGAATTTGTTCATTTGCTATTTTTCATAAGTATATGTGATTTTTGTACTGTATTGATCTATATTACTTTATTTATCTCATTTATAAACAGACCATTCAACTTGAAATAATATAATAATTGTAAAAAGTTCATTTTGAGTCGAAATAAATTCATAACTATACATTTTATAAAAAATATTATTCAATGTTGCCATTGAAATTTGAGTGTTTAATTTTATTTTATACATTCATATAATGTAAGAATTCTTTCCCTTTAACTCATTCTTTTTATATTTAAATAATAATTAAAAATGATTATACATTTCAGTATATTTTGAGATTATTCATAGATACTGTATCATAGTGTATTTATTAATTCTAATCAAAATACATTTGTTTAAAATCTAATCAAAACTAATGATAGACCAAATTAAATGATAAATAAATTACATTTGTTAATATTGTTGTAGAATGTTATTAACAACTTTAATTAAAAGTAGCGCATATAACATTAGAATTTAAATTTGGCACCTTTTTCGAAATCCACTAATGACAGATCAACCAATGGTGCACTTTCCTTCAAGGAAGTGACGGTTTTATCGCGAAGCCGTCTTGGTGGCGAAAACGGAAACGAAGATAGAAATAGACTAGAAACGTGAAATAAAAAAGGATAGACAGAGACGCTGTAAAACGTTAGACACGATTTTGTTTTAACCGACTTCCTGTTACGCCATTCTTTGTCGAGTCGTGTTTGTGCTCGCAACGGATTTTTCAGCGAACTTTTGCGGGTAAGTATAAATTCCTACGTTCATAGTTTTAACCGTGTTTCTCTACTTTCAGTACGTGCGTTCAACATCTTTCAGTTTTTTAAGTACAGCTTGCGAAATTCTTTGGTTGGTATTTTTTGGTAAGTGTGTTTTTCATTATTCATTAATTGTAAACTTTAACATGAATCTCTATATTACTATATGTATTATAAATGAAATAATCATTCGTTTTTATTATAATCATCTATTAAATACGGTGATTTTATTAAATTGTCGGCTAATGTGGAGAATATGGTCTATGCGCCATGCGGTATGCGCGGTAGTGTTTACAACAGCGTGTGTGTGTGTGTGTGTGTGTGTGTGTGTGTGTGTGTGTGTGTGTGTGAATTTTCGTGTAAAATGCAAACACACAAGTTGGAGATTCAATATAATTTTAGGTTAGTGAATCAATTAAGCTTAATTTATTTTTCTCACTTTAGCTTAGCATTATGCCACCGAAAAAGAAGAGTAAACTGTCTCAACAAAAGCGGACTACAACGGAAACGTCAAAGGAAAGCGCAGCGAGAAGGGCCAAAAATCGTGCAAATGCACAGAAGAATCGGGAAAAGAAAAAGCAAGGTGGCAATAGTTCTGATTCGACATCAAGTGCAAGTAAGTAAACAAAAAAATCCTAATTTAAATAAAATAAATTAAGTTTTTAATCAGTGGCTTCATCAGGCAGATGAATGAAACATGTTGCAGTGTCAACAAAAATAAAGTGAAACCCCCCAACATTTTTGTTGTTTTAATTTTAATTATAATATGGAGTTTCATCATGTATCCGCCTCATCGATCAAATATCTTATTAATAAACAAACCATTCTCCTTATACTAATATAGTTTGTTATTAAGCTACTTAAAAATGTTGTCAAAGATAAGTTATAAATTATTTTGAATTTATTAATTTGTATGTACTGTGTACTATTTTTCAAAATAATCATATTACAATAAAATATTATTTTATTTTCAGGTCTTGATGCCAATCCTCCTGCTACTGATGATGGCTGGACTTTGGTTGGTCCTTCCCGAAAACGAAGTAAGTTAATTTAATTTATCTTTCAAGTTTATCCTTTAATTTTATGAGTAATTTCATTGTAATGTATTTCGTACTTATAAGTAATTGAATTGAATGCATTACCCCGTAAACACTTTGATTTTTAGTAAATTTATTTATTCTTCTAATTAAAACTTGAAAGTCACTTTAGGAAATTGAATCATTTAAAGTACTTAATAATTAATTTCATTACACTGGCTATTTGAATCAATTAGAACCATTTCTTTTAATATCATGATTTAGTTAGTATATAATAAAAATAAATTAAGTAAATAATTATTATTTACGAAATTTAATTTTATAATATTAATAGTTTTATTAATTGTACATGTGTTTATATTGTAGGTTTGAGATTGTCACCCATCATTCAGAGCTTGCCTTTACCGGCAACTGAAGTATTACCGAAACCTTCTACTTCAGGTAAGTTTATGCCTTTTCCTCTCTATTGAATAAATACAATAGTTGTACTATTATCATTTTTTTTAAATTAGTAAATAAAATTGTTTTCCACATTTTTTGTTCTCTTTGTTTTTAAAGAAAGCATTTTATTTTGGTTATAGAGATTTTTTTTTATGTATGCTAAAAGAATCAATATTAATTTATAAACTTATCGATAACCGAAATTTAATAATAATTGTTTCGACAAAATTAAAAATGAAAAACCTGTTTATACATTTTTTTATTTATAGGCTTGCAGTCGGCAACGCAATTGCCTCCACAGCCGACGGAGCGACCGCAATTACCGCGATGGCCGCGTCGGGAGCCTCCGATGCCCCCGACGCCTCCGACGCCGCTACCGCAATTGCCGCGATGGCCGAGTTGGGTGCCTCCGACGCCTTTGGCGCAGGTACCGCAACCGTCGCAGCCGAAGCAGCTGTTGCGAGCGACGCGGCAGTCTGCGTCAACTGAACAATCGACGCAGCAACCGTCGCAGTCGACGCAGAAACCTTCGCCGACGCAGCAACGACTGTCGAGGCAGCGGCAATCGACGCTGTGGTCGCAATTGTCGCCGATATTAGCCAACATCGGTAAGTTTTTCACTCATACCTTTTATTATTTTTAATACTACTACAACAATCTTCCATTTCTAACGAATTTAAATATAAATGTAAATTTTTCATAAATAGTAATAATAGATAATTTAAATAATTGTTTATTTTATTTTTAGAAGAGTTATCGCAACAGCAGCGATCGCTGCGTCAGCAGCGATCGCCGCGACAGCAGCGATCGCCGCGACAGCAAAGATCGCCGCAGGAACATTGGCCGTCATTGCTTCCAACGCGGGACAATACCGGTAAACTTCTTAATTATACCTATTTTAATTTTTACTACAAATAAACTGCTATTTCTAACAAATCAACGAAAATGTAATTATATAATGATATCGATCTGAAATAAATGTTCATTTTATTTTTTAGAAGAGTTACAGAGAACTGCCACCCCTCCGCAGGCGACGCAGCGGCCGCAGCCGACGCAACGGCAGCAGCCAGAACGGTTGACAGAAGAACCGTTGTCGACGCAGCAGCCGCTGCCGGAGCTGCAGTTGGTGGTGTCGTCGCTGGAAAGTACCAGTAAACATGGCGCACAAAGGACCGGTAAGTTTATTAGTTATATTTTAAACAACAATTATTTTAAATGTCACTGCATTTTACAATAAAACCAAAACGAGAGTTTTCACTCCCAGACTAAGCATGAAGTAAAATTTCGAGTTTAGAAAAGCCTGAAGAATTTGGATAGGTCGCGCAGCGAAGCGGAACGACCTATCCAAATTAGGCTTTTCTAAACTCGAAATTTTACTTCATGCGCCACGCGTATAAAACACTGTTTAAATTTAAAATGTTTTTCAATCAATTAATTAAATCTATCATTTAAATGACGGAGAAAGTGTTGTAGTGAAATATTTAATAGAACTTTGAAAATAATATTGCTTCATTATATTTATATTTCATTTTAATCCATCTCAAATCTGTGCCATAAACAAATCAACAATGTAATCATGTAATCATAAAAAATTAAAATACATGGTCATTTTCTTTTTTAGAAGAGTTGCAGAGAACCACCACCCCTTCGCAGGCGACGCAGCGGCCGCAGTTGAAGCGACGGCCGCAGCCAGAACGGTTGACAAAACAACCGTTGTCGACACAGCAGCCGCTGCCGGAGCCGCAGTTGGTAGAGTCGGTCACAATTTTACAGAGTATCGGTAAGTTTATTAATTAAATCTTAAACTACAATTATCGTAAATGTCACTATATTTTACTATAAAAACAAAATGAGAGTTTCCATTCTCAGACTAAGTATGAAGTAAAATTTCAAGTTGAAATAATTTTTACTTTATTTATTGAAGATTCGCAAGGAAGTTCGGCCCCCATTCCGCAGCTGCAGTCGAAGCGGCAGCCGAAGCAGCGGCAGCAGCCTGACCGGCTGACAGAAAAGCCGCAGCCGACGCCACAGGAACAGCAAACTTCACCTTCTACTTCTGGTAAGTTTATGTACACGCACTGTTTTTAAATACATAAGTACATTGATAAAATAGTTTCATTAAATATTCATGTGCAATTAAAATACTTTAATGTATCATTATATTTATAGATTTGGCTCAGTCACAGCCAAAGAAGCGAGGCCGGCCTAAGAAGCAGGCGACGCAACAGCCAGCGCAAGAGGCACCGAGACGGTCTCAAAGGTTGAGCAGAAGGCCGTCTCAGATGACACCACCACCACCACCACCTCCTTCGCCGGCAGTGACGCGGTCAAGCCAGCGGTCACAGCGGAGTGTTTTGCGGAGTGTACGGAGAGTAAGTGAGTCACTTAGTAATAGTTCAGTAGATGACTTAGACTTCGTAAGACTGACACCGGTACATGTTTCCCAATTGACGAATGTATTACCGCCTGTAGACGTCGTACCTGTTGTAAGAGTATTAGACGTGCAGGTGATAATACATGCCGAACCAGAACGTCCTGTCGTTGTAGTCGATACGGACGTGCAAGAGGAGGTCGCCCCTATTCCGCCCATCATGGCGGAGGAAGAGGTCGTTCCTCCTGTTGTACGCGTGGAAACAGTACAGGACGTACCGATTAGGCCGGTAGCCGTAATGATTAATGCCGAACCGGAACGTGTTGCCATTGTTGCCGATGCGCACGTGGAAGAGGAGGTCGCCCCTATTCCACCCATCATAGCGGAAGAGGTCGTTCCTCCTGTTGCACACGTTGAGGCAGTGCAAGACGTTCCGGTTAGGCCGATAGCCATGGGTTTCAATTATAATCCTGAAACGGATTATAATCGAATTTCCAATATTGGCCAGAGGATAGTCGAGTGTCCTAATTGCTGTGCATTACTTTGGCACGATGAGTCTAAAAACATGTGCTGTTCGGGAGGTAAAGTTCGATTGGTTGATATTGCGGAACCTCCTGAACCTCTAAGATCATTGATTAACGGCGAGAATCCGCAATCCGAACATTTTTTGACATTCGCTCGATCATATAATTCGGCCTTCCAAATGACCTCCTTCGGCGCGACGGAAATTGGAGGTAATGATCCGCGAATGTTCACATTTAAAATTCAGGGTCAGATTTATCACCGTATCGGCTCTTTATTACCTCCGCGAGATGGTAACGCGAAATTTTTACAGGTATATTTTATGGGCGATGATCAGGTTCAAGCTGATCATCGAATCAATAATAATTTCCGATTGAATCGCGACATCATCATTCAAATGCAGGCGATGCTTGCAGCACATAATCCGTATGTCCGCGATTTTAAGACCGCGTTAGAAAGACATCCAAATTTAGAGAGAAATTTAAGATTAGTTATTCACGCCGATCGAAGGCCCGCGGGGGCTCATCCGGGAAGGTTTAATGCACCCGTCGATGACGAGGTAGCTGTAATCATGGTCGGAGAGCAACACGGTACGAGAGATGTGATTTTAACATTTCACGATTCCACGTTGACGCGAGTGTTGGAGACACATCGATCGTACGATGCTCTCCAGTATCCATTGCTTTTCAGCCGAGGCGAGGACGGCTACAATTTTTTAATTCCTCTGCTTGATGCTCGAACCGGTTTAGAGTTACCGCGTAAAAAGGTATCCGCGATGCAATTTTATTGCTATAGGTTGATGTTTAGGCGTAACTCCGTCAACATCATCCATCGCATGCGCAACTTGGGCAATCAGTACTGGGTCGATATGTACGCGAAAATCGAGACGGAACGATTAATTTACATCCGTCAGAACCAACGCCGGCTTCGTGCCGAGGATTACATTCATCTACGTGATGGAATTAATCAAGGGACCGACCCAGCGGACCTGGGTCAATTGATTATTTTACCAGCGTCATTCACGGGGGGGCCAAGATATATGCACGAGCGTACGCAGGATGCGTTCTGCTATATCCGGAATTACGGGCGTCCCGATTTATTCATTACAATGACGTGTAATCCGTATTGGGAAGAAATACGGAACCTCTTATTACCGGGACAGCGCTTTAAACACAGGCACGACATAATTGCGCGCGTGTTTAGTTTAAAGGTGAAATCATTAATTCACATTTTAACAAGACGTAACCTATTCGGTGCCACCCAATGCTATTTGTACACGATCGAGTGGCAAAAGCGTGGCTTGCCTCACGCTCATTTGTTGTTGTGGCTAGAGGGTGGAATTAGAGCGGAACACATCGACCATCTGATATCCGCCGAACTACCTGACCCCGCCGTTGATCCGGAACTATTCGACATTGTCAAATGTCAAATGATTCACGGTCCCTGCGGAGCTGTCAACAGGAACGCTCCCTGTATGTCAGATGGCCGGTGTGGCAAAAAGTACCCGCGGCAATTTTTGCCACAGACAATGACCAACGACTACGGCTACCCTTTATACAGACGCAGGGAGCCGGGTTTGGGCGGAATTTCCGCGGAAATTCGGCCACGTGCTGGCGCTGCCGACCCGATCGTCGTCGACAATCGTTGGGTGGTGCCGCATTCGCCGGTTTTGTTAAAAATGTTCAAATGCCATCTAAATGTCGAAATTGTGAATAACGTATCGGCCATCAAGTACGTATGCAAATACGTCAATAAGGGTAGTGATCAGGCATGTGTCGGAATCGAAAATGCCAACGATGAAGTATTGGTGTATCAGAGTGGAAGATACATCAGTACTTCTGAGGCGGCATGGCGCATTCTGGGACTGTCTGTCCACAAACGGTACCCGCCCGTTATTCACTTGGCCGTTCACCTCGAGAACGGCCAACGCGTATACTTCCACGAAACGGACGATCCCCAAAATGTACAGCAACAGGTCGACAATCCGCGCGCGTCCACGCTGATGGCATTTTTTACACTATGCGCTGCCGACGAATTCGCACGTACGCTGCTGTACGTCGAGGTGCCTGCGTATTACGCTTTCAATCCGCGGACCCACGTATTTAACCGGAGACGTCGCGGTACCCCAGTCGCCGGTTTTCCCGGCGTAAAACGCGAACACGTTCTCGGTCGCGTTTTCACTATTCACCCGAGGAACGTGGAATGTTACTATCTCCGGTTAATATTGCATACCGTTCGAGGTCCGACCAGTTTTGTACATTTGCGAACCGTAGAAGACGTCGTTTACCCCACGTTTCAGGCGGCATGCAGGGCGTTGGGATTATTAGTAGATGATACACATTGGCATGACACTCTCGCCGATGCTTGCATCTCCGAGACGCCATCCAAGTTACGTCATCTATTCGCCGTAATCCTGGTGTTCGGTAATCCGTCTGATGCCAGAATTTTGTGGGATCAATTCAAAGACGCTCTCTGTGAAGACATTTTGCATCGAATTCTTAGAGCGCACCCAGACCTAAATGACGTCCAAGACAGGTCGGACCTCTACAACGAAAGCTTGATTAAAATTCAGCGAATTCTTTACGCCATCGGAGGTCAGGAGCTCTCTGTTTACGGTTTGCCAATTGCCCAACCGTCGGCCGAGAGATTCGTCTCCGGTGATGTATTCGAAAACGAGATAACTTTCGATCCCGTACAGTTACTCGAGTTCGTTGAACGTCACACACCCCTCTTGAACGATGAGCAGACGCATGTGTATCGCGAAGTGATCGCTTCAATTCACGCCGAGGAGCCTTCACTTTTCTTCTTAGACGCCCCAGGTGGTACAGGCAAAACATACCTTTTAAACTTAATTTTGGCCACCGTGAGAAGTGAAGGCCGTACCGCCATTGCCGTAGCTTCCTCTGGAATAGCTGCCACCCTTTTGCCTGGGGGTAAAACAGCTCATTCCACATTTAAAATACCTTTGAATTTGGACACGAGCGATACACCGGTCTGCAACATCAAACGGTCCGACGCAACGGGCCGCGCGATCAGGAATTGTGCACTCATTGTATGGGATGAGTGCACAATGGCAAACCGTAAAGCCATTGATGCCGTAGACAGAACTTTAAGAGATGTCCGGAACATCGACAGGCCGATGGGTGGACTTTGTTTTCTATTTGCTGGGGACTTTAGACAGACGTTACCGATCATCACAGATGGCACAAGGGCCGATCAAATTTTGGCCACAATTAGACATTCATTAATATGGCCAATGGTTCGCGTATTGACCCTCGCACTTAATGTGAGGGTACTATTAGGGGACGTGGACGAAGTCCAACGACAATTCGCCGACAATTTAATTCGAATCGGCGAGGGCGTCATGGACGTGACGGAAGGCGACCGCATTGAGCTTTTGCCCTCAATGTGTAGTTTAGTCGAATCCGTTGACGAACTCATCGAAAAAGTCTACGGAAATATAAATGAACTCAATGGACGGACTAATGAATTCATGACGGAACGGGCGATTTTGTGCCCAACTAACGAACGCGTCAAATTAACCAACATGTCAATTTTAAATGGCCTTGATGCGCAGGAAATGGTGTACAGATCGGTCAACACGTTGACAGATCTGGACAATGCCGTTCAATATCCAGTCGAGTTCCTGGATTCGATCGTCTTACCCGGATTTCCTGCACATGAAATCCGAATTAAGGTCGGTTCGCCGATTATCCTCCTACGTAATCTCAACGCACCGAAACTCTGTAATGGAACTCGATTGCGAGTTCGTGCGTTGCAAAGAAACGTAATTGATGCTGTGGTGTTGACCGGATGCGCGGCAGGAGAATCCGTTTTTATTCCGAGGATTCCCCTCGAACCCACCAATTACCCGATTGAGTTTAGGCGGCTGCAATTTCCAGTGTCGGTCTGTTACGCAATGACTATTAACAAGTCTCAGGGACAGACAATGAAAATTGCAGGCATCGATTTAGAGACCCCAGTATTCTCTCACGGACAGCTATATGTAGCCCTATCTCGAGTCTCCGACCCAAGAAATCTTTACATATACTGTCCTGGGAGGAAGACGCGTAACATTGTCTTTCAGGAATGCATACGCCACTGAGGCCTCCAAAACTCTCTCTCTCTCTCTCTTTCTCACAATACATATCAGATTTTTTTGTCACGGTCTCCAACCCCCCCCCCCCCCTTTGTATGATTCGTGCCCGTTACGATACACCTACCAGGTGTTTCGTGCCATGTGCAATCATCCTTAATATCTGATCATTTTCTCGATCGTCAAGTTTTATTTCAATCGTCAGTTTTCTCATCAGTCTATTTTCCGATTCGCTCACATCCGCTTTAACTTCTTTTTTTTATTGTAGAATATTTGTTAGCTCTCCAAACACAATAGCAGCATCTTTTACGTTTGTTTTATAAGATTTCGTGTGAGGATATTGATTTTTTTGTTTTTTCGAATATAGACGCTTTAATCCATGCAAGTCATTTATCTTATTACTGAACGTTTTTTTTTAACTCACAGTGACTTTTTCATCTTCTGGCAAATATATTTGTTTTATCAATTACTAAAGTTCGTTTATATTGACATTTAATTTGTACATTTAATCATCGTGTTTCTGTGTCATTGTAAGACATAGCTTGGGATGGGTAATAACATTTTACATCGCCGAATTTATGCGTGCCTTGATTGTAAATCGCATCGGTTTGAATTACGCCTGTATTAAATACCTATCATCGACCGTATATTGAAATAATTATTCTAGGAGAAACTATAATCTTATTTTTCATTCAAAAACTGCGTTTGTATTACACATTACAATTTTTTTCAATAATACATTTAATATTATCACATTTAAATTTCACATTCATATTTTAAACATTGCGTTAAGTATAACATCTTTTGGATCAATTTTAATTTTAAATTTATTTCAGTTTAAATTATAAAACTAATCACTTTTCACTCGAGTATAATAATTTACTTTCTTTGATATTACTTTTAAATAAAACTATTTATTCTCCTGTAGTAATAATTTCACTGTACTTTTGCTTGCGCTATTATTGATATTTTATATACGTCGGGTCTTTCCAATAAATGTACAACCATCCTATTTCGTAATTTTCTAAACTTTGCTCTTAAATTCTTTTTCAATTAAATTCATTTTATACATTATCATTTTCAACATTTCTTATTCGGTTAAACGTACTTTTATTCTTTAATTTTTTAATTAATTTACCGAATAAATTACATTATTCAAATTTAACATGATACTTTGATTTCTATTCATTTCAAATATATTTAATTTTAATTTTCAAATACAAGGAATTCATCTATAAAGTATCCATATCTCGATACATACACTGTACATTTTTGAGCATTTGTTGTTTTTAAAAAATGTTCAACCTAAAGCTTTTAAAAAGTGTTACCATTTCCAGATTAAGCATAAACCAAACCAAATTTTCTGGCTTTTCTAAACTAGAAATTTTACTTTATGCGCCACGCGTTTAAAACACTAAAATATTTCACGCTCAATATATGTGGTCTTGGCAAACTGCATTAGCGCAGCACCTTTATAACTTTATAATATTTTAGAGTTTAACACGCGTGAAACATTTAGTAAAATTTCGAGTTTGAAAAACCTGAACAGTTTACTTTGTGTTTAATCTGACAGTGGAAACATGTGTCGAAAGTTTCAAATTCGACTAATATGCATAATTTGATAGTATTCTCCTATTTTTACGTCATTGTACCTTTGCGCCGGGATGGCCCAGTTGTTGATTGTCCATTTTACTACGCTATTATATAATTTCTGTAAATTTGTTTATTGTGCCTGCATTTCATTCTAACCATTTTACAATTAAGTTCGCAAAGAATAAACTATTTTGTTTTTATTATTCTGCGCCATTAATCTTGATTCCATTACATTTTTGTTTTTTTCTATTCAATTTATAGAATATTTCTTTTGAGTATACATATGTTAATGTATACGTTATAAATGTCTGAATATTCATTGATTTTAAAAATGATTAAATCAACTTTGATGTATGTATTTTTACTATTTGATTAAGCAATGAAATATTATTTCATGCACTACGCATTTAACACAATCAAATATTATACATTTCAAAATATACCGCTTCGGCGGTATATATTGAACTTTACAATATTTCAGTGTTTTATACGCGTGGCGCATAAAGTAAAATTTCGAGTTTAGAAAAGCCTAATTTGGTTAGGTTGCTCCGCTTCGCTACGCAACCTATCCAAATTCTTCAGGCTTTTCTAAACTCGAAATTTTACTTCATGCTTAGTCTGGGAGTGGAGACACGCATTAAAAGTTTCAAATTTAACACTTTAAAAAAACAATCAATATTCGAAATTTCACAACGTATGCATCAAGTTGTATGCATTCAAAAGACTTTATATTGCATTCTTTATCAATTAATAGCTGTACTTATTTAATATGTATATTTGCACTTTGTTTTATTAAATAATTTATCAGTCAATTTACACCTCAATTTTTATTATTCGGCGCAATTAATATTAACAAAATTTATTCATTGCATTTACCTGACTTGACTACAGATTTTTTTTTTTTAATATACTTATTCCAATACATACGTTGTAACTATTACATCATCGATTGATTTTGAAATGTGTTCAATTTGAAGTTTCCAACGAGTGTTTTCAATCCTTGGTTAAGCATAAAGTAAAATTTCGAGTTTAGAAAATCCTGAAAATTTGGATTTGCCGAGGCGCGCGAGCGAAGCGAGTCGCGCCAAGGCAAATCCAAATTTTCAGGATTTTCTAAACTCGAAATTTTACTTTATGCGCCACGCGTACAAATCACTGATTTAATATAAAATTCAAAATATACAAACTTAACAGACTGTTTTAATTTTGTACATTTTGAACTTTACAATCTTTCAATATATTATACGGTAAAATGTTTAAAAATATCGCTTTATGCTTTATCAAAGAATGGAAATAATCGTTAAACGTTTCGATTGAATGCTTTAAAAATCAATTAATGCTTAAAATTTGACAACGTATGAATTAATGAATATATACTTAAATGAAAAATCCCTCTCTGTGTTGACTCTGTTGTGTACGTTAATATATCTCCATTAAGTTTACCTGATCAGATTTTCTGATCGGGTGAGAGCGATGAGATATATTAGGATAAATACACACATTACCGAATTACGACTATCACCTAATTACGACAATTAAACTATTCTCTGTGTAAAGTTATTGAAAGAAAGACACTGTCAATAAGTTTACATGGTGCAATATGTTTCTTCCCGCGCCAGATGAGGACTTAATTCAAGACGTTGAATTATTTTCTCACTGTCATGTCTATCCATATTGCACATGTTACCGTGTTGCGACAGTAAATTCAACATTGACAGTTACATTTTGTTATAGACATTACCTGTTTCAAATGTAAATTCAAATTTATTCAATTCAAATAGTTTCTTTTCTAAAATCACATTAAATTTAAATGATCACATTTGAATTGATATTTTGAAATGTTTTTATTTTATTTTTATTCAAAATATTATTAGTTTGTTGTTGTTTACGATTAGAAATTTTATTTATACTATTTGACATATGACTGAATGTGGCTCTTCTTCTCTTCGTACACCCGCGCTAAATCACTCCACTGCGACTGCGTAATCAGAAGAGAAGATATACATCATGTTGCAGTAAATGAATTGCGGTAAGATTGCTATATTACTTTTTTAACACTAATATTATTGTTTTATTGAAGTATTCACAATTACTAATATTTTCAATTTCAATTTTATATTTACAACAACAATTTTAATTTCAAACATTGATATGACTATTATTTCATTACTAATTTCATTAGTTTTTGTTTTGTAATGCTACGCTCTCAACTATTTCAAACATATTTTTTCATTTTGATTATTTAATTATTAAAACAATTACTAATTACCTTTATTTCTTTTTTACATGTATCATCGGACACCAACGGAGACGACCGCGCCCCCCTCGGTAAATTTTATTCAATTATTTTACATTTTCGTTTGTTTAAAAAAAATGTCTTTTAATTTTGCCAAGTTCAAAGTTTTATACACAAATGATATTATTTCATCTCTAATTTTTTTTTTTTTTTTTGTTACATGTAAACACCTACAAACAAGTTGGCGGCACCTCCCCGGTAAAGTATATTTACGCTTTCAACTGTTTTGAGTCTTTGTTTTTTTCAAATTTTAAGTATTTATTTCATACACAAATGTTATCATCTTATTTCGAATTTAGTTCATTTCTATTTTGTTGCATGTAATTCCACCGGTAAACTATCTTCACGATTACAACTATTACAATAATTTGTTTTTTCGTCCATTTAATTTTGGTAAGTTCATTTTTTAATACACAAATTGTATCAATCCATTTCTAATATTCCTTATTTCTATTTTGTTGCATGTACATTCCTGTGAATAAACCAATCTCACATCACAAGTTAAATGCTTTTAAACAAGTCGAATATCATTTATAATGTAAGTCCTTTTTATGAAATATAAATTATTAAATATATTATTAATTTTTTCCATTTTTATTTTTATGTCTAGCACACGTCTACTTCGAGTAAACCGACCATGACTCATCTAAAAATTATTGTCATCGAATTTCATTACTCCATGCAAGCTGAACAGACATCATCCGTAAATTATATTCTCAATTATTTTATACATACCCGTTATCATTTTAGTAAGTCAATTAACTTTTGAACAATTCAATACTGATCCTTTGTATTTTCTGTTTCAGTTACAATTTTCATTTAAATTAAAATATTTCAAAATTGTTGATGTTAAATGGATGGAAATACTGTTCTTGGATGGAATCTACAAATTTTAAATTATATTGAAAACAATTGTACTGTTCTATTTTAATTTACATATTTTTTAATATCACAACTTATAAACATTTCACAATAGTTTACTTTTTACCACACCTTTTAAACGTCAGACAAAAATGTTCTTAACCTCAATTATACCGTGCATAAACAACGTAAATAAGTAAACAACGTAAAAAAAAATTAATAATTTTTTTTTACCTTTAAATTTTTTTTTTCAAAAAAACTACTATCGTGTGCAGAATTTAATGCGACAAATCACCGTTCTTTTCCGAGTTCGATCCGATTATTAAAAGTATTTTTTTTTTAATTTTAAAGTTTAATGTGCATATACAGGGTGGTCTAAAACCATGATTTTCTTCATTATTTTTTTTGTCCTACTTAAAATGCTCCAAAATGATATGTTTAAACGCAGGATGGTATGGTTTGACCTCGCAGTGCTCAGCAAATTATTTTCGATTCAGAAAATGGCCGTTTTCACGGGATTTCAACAAATGTTCGGTCCAAAAATTGCGCTGGAGACAATTTGTTTTCGTGGAAATTAAGGAACAACCACCCTCTCAGTGTGCGAGCGAAGCGAGCACCCTAGCGAGCGAAGCGAGCAAGGCAAGCGAGCGAAGCGAGCGGCTGGAGCGAAGCGACCATCTCTTCCAACCTTTTCACGGACCTTTACATCCATCCACTCCAGAACCACTACAAAACAACGATTTACCTTGCATTCACCACCATTCGGCTCATGCACCAACGCCTTTCCCCCTCCCTTTCCCCTTGCTACTATTATACATATATTTTTCTTCAACATCATTTATTTTTTTTCAATTATGCAATTCTCTTTACATTTCTACATGTCCTTGATTCGGCCCTCGGTTCCCCGGTTGGTAAACCGGGCTAAATGCTAGTCTCCCTTAATAAAAACGTTAATGCAGTGGGGATCCGAGAAGGCTGCGATTCCGTCGCCTTGGCAACCACTTTTACATTGCTCTTATGGGAGAAAATTTTCGAGAGGCCTTAAAAAATCGAAAAATTCATTACATCCACCTGTAATTCGAACTGAGCACAGATTCCGTCGCCCCTCGCACGGCCCACCGATTCCCCTCTCGATACGACCCTTTTTTCTATTTTTTAACATTTTTTGAAATTCTGACGTTTTAAACGTCAGGCAAAAACTCACTAACCTCAATACTTTATAGGCTGGTCTTGCTTCACACGGCACTTTTCGGGGTCGCGCATAGCATCATTTCGATGGGATTTCACCTGGCCTTTCCAACGCGACACATCCGAGCGCTCAAATCGCCCGATTAAAAAAGATATCGATTTTTAAAGATTTTCAAAAAAAATAAATTGATTCTCAAAATTTTGGGTGCGCCGGGGTCACAATTACATTAGAAACACAACCCATCTATCGGGCATTTTTTTCATCCACGAAAAGTATTTTTTTTTTTAAATCAAAAGTTTAAAAGGATAAATACAGGGTGTCGAAATCCTGATTTTATTCATTATTTTTTTTTTTCATCCAAATTTTTTTGTTTTACCACAGGATGATAGGATTATACTTGGTGATGTTGGGACCATTTTTTCTTTTTTTTTTAATGGCCGCCTTCACCGGCTGTCAGCACTTTTTCGGTCAAAAAATTGCCATCGACAAATTTTGTTTCCACAGTTCGATTTCGAATATTTATCCGCAACCGGCAAGACAAAACAAAACTATGAAAACAACAAAAAAAAATTATGTACTCTTATGGAACAGATTGTACTGATGGAACACGAAAAACACGCGGGGCATGAGCCATAGTAGTTTTCATTTTAGCGATCTGAAATTTTTACTGGGCATAGAACCGAACCGCGAAATTCCGATAGGCTATACGGCGTTAAAATCCAAAATCGTTTTCTATTTTTAAAAAAAATTTGAAATTTTGAATTTAGTGGATCTTTGCGAAAAATTGCGATAGAGAAATTTGGATTTCAGATTTGGATTTAGACCACTTATCGGCTCCTGGGAAAAATACAAAATCAAAAATCTAATTTTTTGACCCAAGGTATATACCTTTGAATTTTTTTTTCATCTCAAAAAACATGAAAATCACCGGGGCATAAACCATAGTAATTTTCAAGTTAGCAATCTGAAATTTTGAATGGACAGAGAACCGATCGTCCAGAGTGCACATAGCTATTCGGATTTAAAATCAAAAATCGTTTTCTATTTCGAAAAAAATTTTGAAATTTTGATTTTCTTTTTTTTTGGTCGAAAAATTTAGATAGAGAAATTTAGTATTCACATTTGCATTTCCACTAATTATACGCAATTGATAAGAAGAAAAAAATCAAAAAAACCTTCGGATTTTTTAATTTTTTTTTTTTCTGAAAAAAAGGTGACCCTATAACCGGGGCATACAATATCGAAATATTCATTTTAGCGATTTGAAATTTTTACAGGGCAGAGAACAGACCGTCGCGAGTGCGCAAGGCAATTCGGCGTAAAAACCCAACCCTTTTATCTAAAGTCAGACTACATACATCACCCCCGACAAGCTTGCGAGCGAAGCGAGCTCTATCGAACACAGTCCTGGAGCTACCTCAATTAAGCGAAGCGAGCAGTAACCGGGTCAGTATGCGAGCGAAGCGAGCAGTAACCGGGCCTAGCAACAGCAGCACGAGGCGATAGCCAAGTGCTGCTCTACATCGACCCAACAACAGCAGCACGAAGCGATAGCCGAGTGCTGCTCCATATCGACCACACAATAGTAAAAAAATCCAATCTATGGAAATTTTGACTTTTTAGTGATTTTTTAAATATCGAATCAAGCAACGAGACATTTCAAAAAATCACCGCTTCGTTTCTGTTTATCGTGGAACGTTGACATTTTGCAAAACTTTAGTCCACTAGGGACCCTTTAATCGGTGCGAGTTTCGTTTGTTCATCTCATCATCGAACCGAGATATAATTTTTTTTCAATATTTATTATGCAATTCGCATTTCACTGAAAAATTTCGATTTTTTATAGTGCGTATTTTTCCAACACATGAGGTTTTTGTATCTTTGCGCTCTCTCCCACTCATTGAAAATTTCGATCACAGGGGTACATATGGAAATTTTTTTTGGTAAAAATAATATTTTTTAATTCATACCAAAAAACGTTTCTCTTTGTTTTTCACGCGTGCGCTTTTGTTTTTTTTTATTAATTTTTGGCGAATGCGGCACCACCCAACGATTGTATAATATTATTTTAAATTCCATCGTGTGCAGAATTTAATGCGACAAATCACCGTTCTTTTCCGAGTTCGATCCGATTATTAAAAGTATTTTTTTTTTAATTTTAAAGTTTAATGTGCATATACAGGGTGGTCTAAAACCATGATTTTCTTCATTATTTTTTATCAAAGTCAGACTACATACATCGCCCAGGACAAACTTGCGAGCGAAGCGAGCCAACCAAAGTCGTGAAGCTACCTCCATTAAATTCTCGCGAAGCGAGCTCTATCGAAGTTAGACTACATACTTCGCCCAGGACGAGCTTGCGAGCGAAGCGAGCCTACCAAAATCCTGGAGCTACCTCTATTAAATTCTCGCGAAGCGAGTTGTGTCGAAGTCAGACTACATACATCACCCCCGACAAGCTTGCGAGCGAAGCGAGCTCTATCGAAATCAGACTACATACATCGCCCAGGACAAACTTGCGAGCGAAGCGAGCCAACCAAAGTCGTGAAGCTACCTCCATTAAATTCTCGCGAAGCGAGCTCTATCGAAGTTAGACTACATACTTCGCCCAGGACGAGCTTGCGAGCGAAGCGAGCCCACCAAAGTCCTGGAGCTACCTCTATTAAATTCTCGCGAAGCGAGTTCTGTCGAAGTCAGACTACATACATCACCCCCGACAAGCTTGCAAGCGAAGCGAGCTCTATCGAAGTCAGACTACATACATCGCCCAGGACAAACTTGCGAGCGAAGCGAGCCAACCAAAGTCGTGAAGCTACCTCCATTAAATTCTCGCGAAGCGAGCTCTATCGAAGTTAGACTACATACTTCGCCCAGGACGAGCTTGCGAGCGAAGCGAGCCCACCAAAGTCCTGGAGCTACCTCTATTAAATTCTCGCGAAGCGAGTTGTGTCGAAGTCAGACTACATACATCACCCCCGACAAGCTTGCGAGCGAAGCGAGCTCTATCGAAGTCAGACTACATACATCGCCCAGGACAAACTTGCGAGCGAAGCGAGCCAACCAAAGTCGTGAAGCTACCTCCATTAAATTCTCGCGAAGCGAGCTCTATCGAAGTTAGACTACATACTTCGCCCAGGACGAGCTTGCGAGCGAAGCGAGCCCACCAAAATCCTGGAGCTACCTCTATTAAATTCTCGCGAAGCGAGTTCTGTCGAAGTCAGACTACATACATCACCCCCGACAAGCTTGCAAGCGAAGCGAGCTCTATCGAAGTCAGACTACATACATCGCCCAGGACAAACTTGCGAGCGAAGCGAGCCAACCAAAGTCGTGAAGCTACCTCCATTAAATTCTCGCGAAGCGAGCTCTATCGAAGTTAGACTACATACTTCGCCCAGGACGAGCTTGCGAGCGAAGCGAGCCTACCAAAATCCTGGAGCTACCTCTATTAAATTCTCGCGAAGCGAGTTGTGTCGAAGTCAGACTACATACATCACCCCCGACAAGCTTGCGAGCGAAGCGAGCTCTATCGAAGTCAGACTACATACATCGCCCAGGACAAACTTGCGAGCGAAGCGAGCCAACCAAAGTCGTGAAGCTACCTCCATTAAATTCTCGCGAAGCGAGCTCTATCGAAGTTAGACTACATACTTCGCCCAGGACGAGCTTGCGAGCGAAGCGAGCCCACCAAAGTCCTGGAGCTACCTCTATTAAATTCTCGCGAAGCGAGTTCTGTCGAAGTCAGACTACATACATCACCCCCGACAAGCTTGCAAGCGAAGCGAGCTCTATCGAAGTCAGACTACATACATCGCCCAGGACAAACTTGCGAGCGAAGCGAGCCAACCAAAGTCGTGAAGCTACCTCCATTAAATTCTCGCGAAGCGAGCTCTATCGAAGTTAGACTACATACTTCGCCCAGGACGAGCTTGCGAGCGAAGCGAGCCCACCAAAGTCCTGGAGCTACCTCTATTAAATTCTCGCGAAGCGAGTTGTGTCGAAGTCAGACTACATACATCACCCCCGACAAGCTTGCGAGCGAAGCGAGCTCTATCGAAGTCAGACTACATACATCGCCCAGGACAAACTTGCGAGCGAAGCGAGCCAACCAAAGTCGTGAAGCTACCTCCATTAAATTCTCGCGAAGCGAGCTCTATCGAAGTTAGACTACATACTTCGCCCAGGACGAGCTTGCGAGCGAAGCGAGCCCACCAAAGTCCTGGAGCTACCTCTATTAAATTCTCGCGAAGCGAGTTGTGTCGAAGTCAGACTACATACATCACCCCCGACAAGCTTGCGAGCGAAGCGAGCTCTATCGAAGTCAGACTACATACATCGCCCAGGACAAACTTGCGAGCGAAGCGAGCCAACCAAAGTCGTGAAGCTACCTCCATTAAATTCTCGCGAAGCGAGCTCTATCGAAGTTAGACTACATACTTCGCCCAGGACGATCTTGCGAGCGAAGCGAGCCTACCAAAATCCTGGAGCTACCTCTATTAAATTCTCGCGAAGCGAGTTGTGTCGAAGTCAGACTACATACATCACCCCCGACAAGCTTGCGAGCGAAGCGAGCTCTATCGAAGTCAGACTACATACATCGCCCAGGACAAACTTGCGAGCGAAGCGAGCCAACCAAAGTCGTGAAGCTACCTCCATTAAATTCTCGCGAAGCGATCTCTATCGAAGTTAGACTACATACTTCGCCCAGGACGAGCTTGCGAGCGAAGCGAGCCCACCAAAGTCCTGAAGCTACCTCTATTAAATTCTCGCTAAGCGAGTTGTGTCGAAGTCAGACTACATACATCACCCCTGACAAGCTTGCGAGCGAAGCGAGCTCTATCGAAGTCAGACTACATACATCGCCCAGGACAAACTTGCGAGCGAAGCGAGCCAACCAAAGTCGTGAAGCTACCTCCATTAAATTCTCGCGAAGCGAGCTCTATCGAAGTTAGACTACATACTTCGCCCAGGACGAGCTTGCGAGCGAAGCGAGCCTACCAAAATCCTGGAGCTACCTCTATTAAATTCTCGCGAAGCGAGTTGTGTCGAAGTTAGACTACATACATCACCCCCGACAAGCTTGCGAGCGAAGCGAGCTCTATCAAAGTCAGACTACATACGTCGCCCAGGACAAACTTGCCAGCGAAGCGAGCCAACCAAAGTCGTGAAGCTACCTCCATTAAATTCTCGCGAAGCGAGCTCTATCGAAGTTAGACTACATACTTCGCCCAGGACGAGCTTGCGAGCGAAGCGAGCCCACCAAAGTCCTGGAGCTACCTCTATTAAATTCTCGCGAAGCGAGTTCTGTCGAAGTCAGACTACATACATCACCCCCGACAAGCTTGCAAGCGAAGCGAGCTCTATCGAAGTCAGACTACATACATCGCCCAGGACAAACTTGCGAGCGAAGCGAGCCAACCAAAGTCGTGAAGCTACCTCCATTAAATTCTCGCGAAGCGAGCTCTATCGAAGTTAGACTACATACTTCGCCCAGGACGAGCTTGCGAGCGAAGCGAGCCCACCAAAGTCCTGGAGCTACCTCTATTAAATTCTCGCGAAGCGAGTTGTGTCGAAGTCAGACTACATACATCACCCCCGACAAGCTTGCGAGCGAAGCGAGCTCTATCGAAGTCAGACTACATACATCGCCCAGGACAAACTTGCGAGCGAAGCGAGCCAACCAAAGTCGTGAAGCTACCTCCATTAAATTCTCGCGAAGCGAGCTCTATCGAAGTAAGACTACATACTTCGCCCAGGACGATCTTGCGAGCGAAGCGAGCCTACCAAAATCCTGGAGCTACCTCTATTAAATTCTCGCGAAGCGAGTTGTGTCGAAGTCAGACTACATACATCACCCCCGACAAGCTTGCGAGCGAAGCGAGCTCTATCGAAGTCAGACTACATACATCGCCCAGGACAAACTTGCGAGCGAAGCGAGCCAACCAAAGTCGTGAAGCTACCTCCATTAAATTCTCGCGAAGCGAGCTCTATCGAAGTTAGACTACATACTTCGCCCAGGACGAGCTTGCGAGCGAAGCGAGCCCACCAAAGTCCTGAAGCTACCTCTATTAAATTCTCGCTAAGCGAGTTGTGTCGAAGTCAGACTACATACATCACCCCTGACAAGCTTGCGAGCGAAGCGAGCTCTATCGAAGTCAGACTACATACATCGCCCAGGACAAACTTGCGAGCGAAGCGAGCCAACCAAAGTCGTGAAGCTACATCCATTAAATTCTCGCGAAGCGAGCTCTATCGAAGTTAGACTACATACTTCGCCCAGGACGAGCTTGCGAGCGAAGCGAGCCTACCAAAATCCTGGAGCTACCTCTATTAAATTCTCGCGAAGCGAGTTGTGTCGAAGTTAGACTACATACATCACCCCCGACAAGCTTGCGAGCGAAGCGAGCTCTATCAAAGTCAGACTACATACGTCGCCCAGGACAAACTTGCCAGCGAAGCGAGCCAACCAAAGTCGTGAAGCTACCTCCATTAAATTCTCGCGAAGCGAGCTCTACCGAAGTAGGACTACATATTTCGCCCAGGACGAGCTTGCGAGCGAAGCGAGCCCACCAAAGTCCTGGAGCTACCTCTATTAAATTCTCGCGAAGCGAGTTCTGTCGAAGTCAGACTACATACATCACCCCCGACAAGCTTGCAAGCGAAGCGAGCTCTATCGAAGTCAGACTACATACATCGCCCAGGACAAACTTGCGAGCGAAGCGAGCCAACCAAAGTCGTGAAGCTACCTCTATTAAATTCTCGCGAAGCGAGCTCTACCGAAGTTAGACTACATACTTCGCCCAGGACGAGCTTGCGAGTGAAGCGAGCCCACCAAAGTCCTGGAGCTACCTCTATTAAATTCTCGCGAAGCGAGTTGTGTCGAAGTCAGACTACATACATCACCCCCGACAAGCTTGCGAGCGAAGCGAGCTCTAT
Source organism: Philonthus cognatus (assembly GCA_932526585.2). NCBI lineage: Eukaryota > Metazoa > Arthropoda > Insecta > Coleoptera > Staphylinidae > Philonthus > Philonthus cognatus. The sequence goes on along the minus strand of OW052243.1, from coordinate 78,199,354 downwards.
CAAAGTCAGACTACATACGTCGCCCAGGACAAACTTGCGAGCGAAGCGAGCCAACCAAAGTCGTGAAGCTACCTCCATTAAATTCTCGCGAAGCGAGCTCTATCGAAGTCAGACTACATACATCGCCCAGGACGAGCTTGCGAGCGAAGCGAGCCTACCAAATTCCTGGAGCTACCTCTATTAAATTCTCGCGAAGCGAGCTGTGTCGAAGTGAGACTACATACATCACCCCCGACAAGTTTGCGAGCGAAGCGAGCTCTATCGAAGTCGGACTACATACATCGCCTAGGACAAACTTGCGAGCGAAGCTAGCCAACTAATGTCGTGATGCTACCTCTATTAAATTCTCGCGAAGCGAGCTCTATCGAAATCAGACTACATACATCGGCCTAGGACGAGCATGCGAGCGAAGCGAGCCTACCAAAGTCCTGGAGCTACCTTAATTAAGCGACGCGAGCAGTAACCGGGTCAGTATGCGAGCGAAGCGAGCAGTAACCGGGCCTAGCAACAGCAGCACGAGGCGATAGCCGAGTGCTGCTCTACATCGACCCAACAACAGCAGCACGAAGCGATAGCTGAGTGCTGCTCCATATCGACCACACAATAGTAAAAAAATCCAATCTATGGAAATTTTGACTTTTTAGTGATTTTTTAAATATCGAATCACGCAACGAGACATTTCAAAAAATCACCGCTTCGTTTCTGTTTATCGTGGAACGTTGAAATTTTGCAAAACTATAGTCCACTATGGACGCTTTAATCGGTGCGAGTTTTGTTTGTTTATCTCATCATCGAACCGAGATATGATTTTTTTTCAATATTTATTATGCAATTCGCATTTCACTGAAACATTTCGATTTTTTATAGTGCGTATTTTTCCAACACATGAGGTTTTTGTATCTTTGCGCTCTCTCCCACTCATTGAAAATTTCGATCACAGGGGTACATATGGAAATTTTTTTTGGTAAAAATATTTTTTTTTAATTTATACCAAAAAACGTTCCTCTTTGTTTTTCACGCGTGCGCTTTTGTTTTTTTATTAATTTCGCAAATCAGAAATGTTTTTTTTTTAATTATTACAAATCGGTCAAACGACATTATACCGTGCATTAACAATCGATTTAAATGAAGAACGTAAAAGAAAAAAATTAATAAGTATATTTTTTGAAACCTATAAAAAAAAAAATTTCTGCAAAAACTACTATCGTGTGCAGAATCGAACGCGACAAATTACTGTTCTTTTCTCAGTTCGATCCGATGATTAAAGGTTTTTTTTTTTTAATTTTAAAATTTAATGTGTTCATACAGGGTGGTCTAAAACCGTGATTTTCTTGATTTTTTTTTTTTTTACCTACTGAAAATGCTCCAAAACGATTTGTTTAAACGCAGGATGGTATGGTTTGACTTCCCGGTGTTCACAAAATTATTTTCGATCCAGAAAATGGCCGCCTTCACGGGGTTTCAACAAATGTTCGGTCCAAAAATTGCGCTAGAGACAATTTGTTTTCGTGGAAATTAAGGAACAACCACCCTCTCAGTGTGCGAGCGAAGCGAGCACCCTAGCGAGCGAAGCGAGCAAGGCAAGCGAGCGAAGCGAGCGGCTGGAGCGAAGCGACCATCTCTTCCAACCTTTTCACGGACCTTTACATCCATCCACTCCATAACCACTACACAACAACGATCTATCTTGCAACCACCACCATTCGGCTTATGCATCATTTCCTCTCCCCCTCCGTTTCCCCTGGATACTATTATACATATATTTTTCTTCAACATCATTTATTTTTCTTGGCATTTACCGAGCTATTTATTATACTTTTCTCTTGATTCGGCCCTCGGTTCCCCGGTTGGTAAACCGGGCTAAATGCTAGTACATAATATAATAAAATAGTAAACTATTAAAATTAGATTTACATATAATCACAATTTTTAAATCACATGTATTATTATTTTTGGCTTCTTATTTGCTAAATTGTTGCGTCCAATGGTCAACATTTTAAGTACAAGTACTTGTTTCATGATTTCCACTTGGTATTTTAATCTATTAGAATTTACTTATATAAAAAACTATCTTCTACTAAAATTAATTTCATACTAGAAATATAAAAAATGTAAAAATATAATAATAATGTAATGTATGTATGTATGTAAAAATATAATATAAAATATTACATTTTTCTGAAGTGGGGGGAGGGCTAGGTAAATGGAGGTATATATTATATTCAACTGTTAACTCTTAATTTTTATTTTAGTTTTTATAAAATATATAAAAATGCTCCAAAGTAAACAACTTAGTGAAAGGCAAATCCGTACAAACGTAAAGAAGTCTATGTCTCAAATAACAAATTTGGCAGAACTCGAAGCAGTTTGCGAGATTACAGCAAGAAGAATGAGAACTGATAGTGGTTCAAACTCCCTGTCTGTTACTCCTCCTCCGTTAATAACACTAGAATCAGAACCATGTAATGAAAGTATGGAATATTATGAAAGTGAAAATTCAAGTAATTCAACAAGTAATATAAGTTATATTTCTAACAGTAGCCATTCATCTAATAATTCACTTAACACTGAAATTTCTTTAATAGAAAATTCGAACGAATCTGTAACCTTTTTGCGGACTTGGTCTCTTCAAAATAATATCACACAAACTGCTCTATCAGAATTATTAAAATTCTTAAACAATAAACCAGATTTAAGTAATTTACCACTGGATGCTAGAGCTCTTTTAAAAACACCTAGAAATATTACATTAGAAAATATGGGATCCAGAGAATGTTATTACTTTGGATTACGCAAAGGCATTACTGAAGTGTTAAATAAATATCAACATTTAGACAACACAGAACTGAAATTGAATTTTAATATTGATGGGTTGCCGATACAAAAAAGTAACTCCACTTCATTCTGGCCAATTTTATGTAATATATGTGAATTTAAAGATCAGCCCTTTCCAGTAGCAATATATTCAGGATGTGGTAAACCACCTCTTGAACCATACCTGGCCAAATTTATTAAAGAATTATCTGATTGTATAGTTACTGGATTGTATATTGCAAATCAACAGTTTAGAATATCTGTAAATTCTTTTTGTTGTGATACACCTGCACGTGCATTTTTAAAAAACATTATAGGACGACATAATGGATTTTCAGGTTGTGACAAATGCACCGTTTTTGGTGAACGTTTTAATAGAAGAACGGTATTTTTAAATGATAATGAACCACTACGGACTGACACATCATTTAGATTGAATACCGATAAAAGACATCATAAAGGTGTTAGTCCATTGACTAAAATAAATCAAATAGATTTTATTTTACATTTTCCCGTTGACTATATGCATTCAGTTTGTCTTGGAACAATGAGAAAACTTTTATATTTGTGAAGAGATGGTGGAGCATTCCCCAAGCTTAAACCAACTGAGTTAAAGTTATTTAAAGATAGAATTAATATAATTTCTAAATATTGGCCAAAAGAATTCAGCCGTAAACCAAGATCATTGGAATCATTGGAGCACTGGAAGTCAACTGAATTAAGACAATTTTTGCAGTGATTGGGGACTTTATTCCTCTGCCTTTTTTTGTAATTTATTATTATTAAGTTATGGCATGAGTATACTATTGGGCAATCTTAATCATGATGAAAGATTCAATCAATATGCCGATAAAATATTAAGATTTTTCGTCAAAAATTCTATAAAATTATATGGTAAAGAATTTTGTGTGTATAATACACATTCATTAATTCATATAGCGAAAGATGCAAAACACCATAACCTAAATAAAATTAATTGTTTCGCATTTGAAAACTATTTGGGAAGTCTAAAAAGGCTCATTAGGAAAAGTAATCAACCATTACAACAAATTGTAAATAGAATTATCGAGAGAGATGGGCATTGCAATTCAATAATTAATTTTCATTACAATTTAAAGAAACCTCTAGACAATAATCGCTACGAAGAATTGATGTACAAGGGAACCTTTTTCAGCAATAGGAATGGAAATAACTGTGTTTTCTTAAAAAAATCAGTAATTGCAATCATTAAATATTTTCAAATTATTAATGATAGCGTATCGATTCATGCTAATACAGTTGATATAATTGAACCATTATTAAACTATCCCCAAGATAGTTCAATATTGAATATATATTTAGTCAAACAAATGAATAAAACAATAAACTTTTCCATGAACGATATCGAAATGAAAATAATTACTGCTGTTTTCCATTTCTTCATTTTATTTAATTTCAACGTCTGAGCCAATCTGTTTATAATCACCAAATTGGATTTTATTTGCTTTTAAATATTAATATATAATGTGTTATTACTTTTTTATTAGTTATATTACTATTAACATATGAGGATTATGATATATCTCCAAATTAGATATAATAAAAAACAAACTGGCTATTGTCTAACTTACAATAAAACTAAGAAATTCCATTCTCCTATACATTTTCTATTACATTTCCTTTGTGTCACAGCGAACTAACATATAATAATGAAAAGGTATTTATTTTATCAATTAATAGAATACATGAAAGTTATATATGGTTGTAAGTTTTAAAATATAGGTATATTTCTTGTTACAGGGAATACGTTATTGTCGAGTTTCCGGAAGAGAAGAAAAATGGCATCGTTAAATTATTTTTGATCACCAGCTTGTGGCTGATCAATGATGATCGGTATTGTTTATGGTCAGAATATTTCAAATCCATAAATTCTAGGAATAATTCGATCATGAACCATGAACCATGTGATGTTGCAAGGAAACATTCAAAAGTTGAAGTTGTAATTTTATTCCGCTCATGTAAGTATATTTATTAAATAATTATAGTTTTAACATTCAATTATTACAGAAATAATATGATCTGTGACATTACAATTTTACTCGTTTCAGCAATATACCAAACAGCTAAAAACCGACTTAGTGCTTTGGAAGATTGTGCTTCTTCCAGTAGTAGCACGAAAGAAATAAAGAGGCAGTGCAAGCCCAATACAAAATATTTTAATGATTTCACCTCTTCAGGAACTGATGATGATCATATTCCCGTACCACCAACAATACGATCGATTGTGAAAAATAAACCACTAAAACAGGTTAAAAAAGTTTTGGAAGACTGTAATAAGTCTACAGAAGAATGCTCTTCATGCAAGGTATTGAAAAGTAAGTATTTGCGTTCATTTAATAGCAAAATATTGAGTTATATAATGAATTGCTTGTTGCAGATGTTATTAAAGAAGTTTTAAAAAATCAATTAGAAATGAACCATAAACTAGATGCTATAACAACAATGATGGTCAATTTCACAGCATCTCCAGAACCAACTCTACCGACACATGAATTTGGTACATTTAAAACATTAGAAGATCTTATCCAATTAAATGAAGATTTGGAGGATAATGTACTTTTTTTACAATTGGTAATATGCACTATCTCATATAACATATGCATATTTAAAATTTATATATTACAGACACAAACGTTGCAAATCATGGGTGGAGGGGATGTGAAATCTACCACTAAAAATATTTTAAACAAAATTATTCAACACGACGTCGCCATTAAAATCAATTGGACAGGACTGAATAATAAGTTTAAGTTTTCTAATATGATCAATATTTTAAAGCTTATTTTAGGTACGTATATAAAATGTGGTTAATATGGATTTTTTATGTTTCATTTTTATTTATAGTAACTGTTAGAAAAAAATTACAAAAATGCCACCCAGAATGACGTCGAAAGAGAGATAAAAGGGTGGTTCAGAAATGCTGTGGACAAGGAAGCTGGCAGAGTGAAGAGAGGGCAAATAAAAAATGTCATCTAAAAGAGAGGATTATTTTGTTTCGCCATTTTTTATTTGTATAATACAATTTTTATGTAGGTTTAAATTAACCACTATATTTTTAATTAATTTATAATTACAAAGTGTTCCATTTTTTATATATATCTATTTTTTACATTGTCTTAGTACATTACATTTTTTATATATTATATATTAACAACAATATTTTTAATTAAGTAATAATTACAATGTTTTCTGTTTTTTATATATATATTTTTTTACGTTTTCTGTAATATATTACAATTTGATATATAATATATTACAATTTGATTCGTGAGCGAGACGCCGTACAGTGCGGACGAACAGAGCGAGCGAAATTATAAATCATCCAGCGCAGCGCGCTGCCGCGTACTTTAAAAAAGTGACCTAACGAATCCTACGGATAACAAAGGGAAATCAGCCTGATAGGGGCGACAGCCCTCAGAAAATGCAAGACTCCGAAGACTCTGAGTCATCATACATGGATTTGGAGACGCAAGATACAAACGACGAAACTGCTGGCAAATTTATCACATTCAAAGCAAAAAAACGAGGCCGTGGTCGCCCGAGGAAAGACACCGATTAAAAGGAGAATAAAAAGAAAAAAAAGCAAGGTAATTTAAATCTGCCTAAGACTACAAATAATACACTACAGCAATTACTATTAAACATTTCAACACAACAATCACCACAACCCTCTAGTTCTAACACTATGCCAAAAAACCTACCGCAACCACCTACAACTCAAGATTTACGTTCAATAATAAACATGGCAAAACAACCACCTACAACTCAAGAAGTACAATTTTTTAAAAACACAGCAACACAACCACCCGTTTTAAATCAATCAACAAACACACAAAACAAAACTAACACTACATTAAGCAACGCAGATAACACTTATGTTTTTAAAACAACAATGGAGACAACTCGTATAAAAATGGCACAAATATGGGACTCATACAAATTCAATGTAAATAATGTTAAAATTATTAAAACAAAATTTGGATTTTTGCTAAAATACAATCCTCAGGAAAATCAAGGCGTCGTTCAAGGCTTACAACGACTAATAATTGATAAAGTTATTCAAAACTACGGCGAATACAAAACAAAATCTACAATGAACCCAGGTAAACCCCCTAGCGCTTCCTACTGCTGCGTAATTCGAGGAATCGAATTGGAAATTGAAGACAATGCCATAAGCAACAGACTTAACGAGTTAGGAATAGAACATAGATATTGTAAGAGAATCACAGCCAAAGCCACGGGACAAAAGACGAGGATCATTAGGGTAATCACGGGATCACACGACGCATATTCAAAATTACTCCATGATAAATTCCGATTCTTGTGCAAATCATACCATGTAGAGGAAAGTGCCGCACCACCCCCCATCCCACTACCGTGTGGGAAATGCAATAAATTCGACCACGTCACGGAGCAATGCAAGGAAGTTGTTCTCTGCGCTAAATGTTCAGGAACACACCCAACAACAACCTGCCCATCAGCGCTTCCTCCAAAATGCCGATCTTGCGGAGACACCACCCATGGAGCATGGTCGACCAAATGCCCGAACAGACCACTAGAACCGATAACGGGGATTCCAAATGTTCCAATTCGTCCTACAAATAAAAAGACTTCCGAAATTGACCCTAAGCTTACTAAAAATTCCCGAGTCCATCAACCAATAACCTTGCACGATTTTATTATTGACACATATTCTACCGAAGTAAATAACTGTAAGTCAGATAGACAAGAACTCCTCAAAAAATTAAAAGATAGATTCATTACATATTATCGTATCGACACGCATGCGTCGTTTTCTGGGAATCGAATGTTTATTGTGATGTTTGATCTAGATTTTCCTGAAACTATTCCCACAGTCATTCCCACCACAGGAGTACAATCAGGCTCAACAGAAATAGTAAGTCGAAATGGATAATGAGGTGTGTTTTTTATATACAAACATTAATTCCCTCTCCCAAAAATCCCATCTAGTAAACCATTATCTCTCTAATAATCCAGTCCACATAAATATGTTGGTAGAAACTAAAGCCAAAAACCCTATAACCTTCAGAAACTGGTCCTCTATACAAATCCCGGCAAATATATATAATCATAATCACCGTGGCGGATCTGCAATCCTATCCCACCCCTTAGTTTCCTTAGGAAAGGCAAACCCCCCTAAGATTAACAACATTATGAATGAATGCATACATGCTACTCTCACCTTCCCCTCCTGTCAGATTCATCTATTCCTAGTTTATATCCATCCTACATCCTCCATAGAAGATACAATCTTCACCAAAGCTTCCCTATATGATAATGCCATTATAATAGGCGATTTTAATATGAACAAAGCCAAGCATAAGCATTTAAATAACTTCCTTTCCCACTCCAATTTTAAGCGAATTAAAACCAACCCCACATTCCTCATGAACCAAAACCAAGCTAGCACCCCTGATATCCTGTTATGCACCAACAATCTAAAACCCTTAATCCACTCAGTCCATTTAATTCCCGATTTATGCTCAGACCATCTCTCTATTTCATTTAAACTAAAAATCAACCAAAACCCTACTCAAACATTACCTGAATTTATTTCTGATTACAAGCACGCAAATATTTCCAAAATATCAAACGACATCCTACAATTTATCTCCACCCATCCTGATATAAATTCCTCAACCACTTCCACTTTCAATAGCCTTCTTTCCAAATCAATCGACCGACACACCCCTAAAATTCCTAAACAAAATTACAAGTATCCGCTTCCTAAATTTATCCTGAGATTGATAAAATACAAACGACAGCTATACAGAGACTACAGACAGTTAGAGGACGAACGAATTAAAATAACATTTAACAGACTAAACAAAGACATACAAAAATTAATACTAGAATATAAAACCAGTAAATGGCTAGAGGCCTGTAACAATATCAACGACTTGCACGGAGGAAAAAAATACTGGACTGAAATCAAAAAACTTAGCAAATACAAATGTTATAGCAACATCACTGAAATAACTGACCCAATGACAAACTAGACACGTACAACAGACAAAGGCGTATCAGATACATTCGCTAGACACTACGAAAACACATACAAAACGACACAAGACACTTCCTATGACGACACTTTTTACGCTGAAGTAAACAGCTGGTACGAAAACCAATTTTGTAATACACCTCATACGCCCCCTCCCACAGATGACAAATTAGACGAAGAGACATACTACGAACAGTTACATAAAGGTAAAAACACCGCCCCTGGACATGACAAAGTACCCAGACAAATCCTAAAAGCTCTTCCTCACCCCATACATACATATATCCTTCAAATCTTTAACTACAACTATAGTGAACAAATATTTCCACCGGATTGGAAGCACGGTATTATTACCTGCATCCACAAACCTAACACCGATCCCCTTCTCGTAAATAACTACCGTCCCATTACTCTCCTACCCGTCCTTGGAAAGCTGTTTGAATCCTTATTAAAACAAAAAATCCTCTCTCAAATAAAGAATCGTATTCCTATATACCAATTCGGCTTTCTTCCAAAACGCTCCACTACACTTCCACTAACCATCCTTACTTCCAATTGCCAAACTAGCCATCTAGAAGAAAAAAAGACCGCAGTGCTATTTCTGGACATAGCTAAGGCATTCGATAGTATATGGCATCGGGGTCTTCTCTATAAGTGCAGAATCCTTAACATTCCCCTTCACCTCATAAAACTCATCCAAAAATTCCTTTTAAACCGCTCACTACAAATCCGTATCCAAAAATCCCTATCATTTATTTTTCACCCAGAACAAGGTGTTCCCCAAGGTTCCCCTCTATCCCCACTGTTATATAATGTATTCTGTTACGACCTTTACAATCCTAATCCCAATTTTATAGACCTTGCTAAATATCCTCTACAATTTGCCGATGATACCGCCCTAATTTCCCACTCAACAACCCTAACCTCAACCATAGATTCCCTTCAAAACTTAGTTAAAAAAAGCTCTGCGTGGTTTTCCAAATGGAGACTCAAAATAAATCCTAATAAATCCCAACTGTTCCTACCCTACCACCGGTTAACACCTAATTCTCCATCGATATCCATAAACAACTCCATAATTCATCCATCTCCTACATGTAAATACCTTGGTATCCATTTCGATAACAAATTATCATTTAAAAAACACACATCATTAACTAAAACAAAGACAATTAAGAGAGCAAAATATTTCAGATGTCTCACGTACAAAAACCAGGGAATTAATACGAATACGTGTGCAACTATATATAAAATGATATGTCGCCCTATGTTGGAGTACTCCTCCATCCTCTACTTAAATCCCTCCAAATCCACCCTCAACAACCTCGAGGTTGCGGAGAGATCGTCCCTCCGTACTCTTACAAAACTTCGGCACCCCAAAAATCCTCTCTATAATCCCTCAAATACCCTCCTCTACCAAACAACAAAAATATTACCAATCAGCGACAGACTTCGATTCCTAGTAGAGCGATTTGCATGCAACGATAGTAATTACGATCTACTCAAACAAATGTGTATCCCCAGAAAACCTGACATTCCCCCCAAATTCAAAAACCCGCACATCACCCTATTCGAATATATATCCTCACTCCACCCTCCTTCCCCTACATAATTTAAAAAAAAAGAAAAAAAAACAAAGATAAAAACAAGGGCAGAAAGACTTATGGTCGATAGCCCTTATTTGGGAATGCAATATAAAAATAATTTTGTTTTGTTAATACTAAATTTATTGTACATAGTTCTCAAATAATAAAGATTTAGTATATATATTACAATTTTTATATATTATACAGGGTCTTTTTTTTTTTAATAGTCTTTTTTTAATAATAATAATAATAATAATAATAATAATAATAATAATAATAATAATAATAATAATAATAATAATAATAATAATAATAATAATAATAATAATAATAATAATAATAATAATAATAATAATAATAATAATCCCTGTGGATGGGGATCAGAATACATCCACTGCCCACTCCAGCAGGTCGTAGGAGGCGACCATAGGATACCAGCATGTGGATGCCTTTATGGCAGCTGGGTGCCAAAGAGAGAAACAATTTCATATTGATTCTCTCAGAGGCATCATCCACCGGCGTGTTGGCCGTGCGCCGCGACCCGTACGGGTGGGAACGGAGATCCTGGGGGCTGAGCGACAATTTCTCGCGGATTAGCCGAGAAATCCAGCAACACTCCCCTTTGGCTCCTGACTCAACTAAGACGGGCGGTCCAGCCTAACCCAGCATGGACCAATCGGCTCTGGGTGAGTCACTGCGGATCGGAGGACATACTTAATCTGTGTGTTGGTCCGTTCCGGGTGGCTATACTCCTCCGGTATCCTCTGGCGTAGCGGCAGTTTGTGCTTGCGCGTCCCATATGTGGCTCCGTGGAGGGTGGAGGAACTAGAGGAATGAAGGTGGAACTAAGATGCCAATGATTGATATAACAGACTTAGAATCCAGGTTGGGAGCTCCTGGACAAACAAAAACCCTTAATGATCGTGGCCAAACTGCGCGATCATTGGACATGCTACAGCCACAACCCCCGAGCTCTGCTGAAACCAGCGGGGCTAACCCCTTCGTAAGAGGGGGTAAAGTAGGAAGAACTCCTGACAGAACATATCAGTCGAGTCCCTATATGAGACAACCAGGAAATAATATAAATGAAATAGAAACGAGCGAAAATCAAAAAATCACAAAAAAAACCTACAGCCAATCATCACAATCAAATAATATCGATTACGACGATACAGAAACATCCCAAGTGGATCGATACGAACCTAATGACATAACAAAAAAAAGGAAAAGATATAGAAGGCACGCCAAATACTCTTTCGAAACCGAACAAATCCCAACATTCACAGAGTATAACCATACCATAAAAATGGATGAAGCCGACTTTACGACACTGTCACCCTTTATAATTCAAAGACGTATTCAAGACACTGTCGGAACAGACATACGCATAAAAAAAATAGCCCCTGGAATCCTAAACGTAAAAGTAAATACACCAGAACAACTGGAAAAACTAAAAACTATAACAAATATTAGTGGCAAGAAAACAGAAATAGCGCCCAACGATAGATTGAACAAATCATGGGGAGTAGTTACATCTAGCGACCTCCTTGCATGCACAGAGGCTGAGCTTAAAGAAGAACTCAAAGGGCAAGGAGTAATCGAAGTTGAGCGTATAAAAAAAAAGAATAATGGTAACCTAGAAAATACCAACTCTATCAAATTAACCTTTAAGATGAGCAAACTACCAGAATCCTTAGACGCAGCTTATCTTAAACTAAAGGTCAGACAGTACATCCCCGCCCCCAGAAGATGCAATAAATGCCTTAAGTTCGGACACTTAGGGAAGTACTGCAAAAGTACAAAAATGTGCAAGTGCGGTAAACAGGAGCACGAAGGCAACTGTGATACTCCATACACCTGCATAAACTGTAATAACAACCACCTGTCAACCTCAAAAGAGTGTACAACTTATAAAAACGAAAAAGAAATAATTAAACTTAAAATTAAACAGAACCTAACCTTTAGGGAAGCAAGACAGCTGGTAAACAAAAACAGTTTTGTTGTCCCTACCAAAACCTTCGCCCAACAGGCATCAGCCACAACAGCCACCGTGGGGAGGAACAAGAACACTGAAATTCCGGGAATAACCGAAATACCCACAAACTCCATCAACTGGGAAACAATAGAAGCACCGACAGAGGCACACTCTGACGGGGAATTTCAACTGATCAAAAAGAAAAAAGGTTGGCCCAAGGGAAAACCAAGACCAAATCAAAGGAAAAACAAAGATAGTGATAACTAGCTGTGATAGATAACTGTGATAATTTACTGTGATATTTTAATATACAACATGTATTTAGTCCATATACATTTATGTTATTTATAACTATTTATATATTTATTTTTATTTTTTATATATATTTATACATATACTAGAACTAGCAAATACCAAACAAAACACAACAAACATTAACACAATGGATCAAACAACAGAACGCCTAATACAATGGAACTGCAGAGGTATTAAAAATAAATATGACGAATTGCGTAATTTAATATTAACATACCAACCGACTGTAATATGTCTACAAGAAAGTCATCTAAAACCAAATGAGGAAATAAAATTCTCAGGATACCAAACATTCACCCGCAGCTTACAAAATACCACCAACGGACGGGCCCATGGAGGTGTTGCCACTCTTATAAGAGATAACATCAAAACAAAAATAATTGATAATACAAGCACCATCCAGGCTCTAACCATAGAAATAATACTAGAAAAGAAAATTAAAATTATCAATGCATACTTACCCGACCAATCCTGGAAAAAAGAAGAAATGTGTAAATTACTTGAACTTATCACTAACAATACCATACTAGCTGGGGACTTCAACTGTCACAACCCACTATGGGGATCAAAAACACTATCACCAAAAGGGAAATTACTCGAAGAGATAATTAGTGATACGCCGCTCGTCCTCCTAAACAACGGAGAACCAACCTACCTTAACAGTGGATCAGGTAATTTCAGCGCCATAGACCTAACACTAGGAACACCAAACATTTATAACGAACTAAGCTGGAAAGTCATACCCGACCTACACCATAGCGACCATTTCCCAATCTTAGTCGACCTATCCCTCAAACGGCATAACCTCCAACACAGAAAAAAATGGCAACTAAAAAAAGCGAACTGGGACGAATTCACGCTAGCTTCCGAAACGCTTAGATTGGAAACTGGAGTTAACATAAACGAGATGGTAAATACAGCCACAAAAGACATTATTATATTAGCGAACAACTTTATTCCCAAAACTAAACCACCTTCTAAAAATGCATCAGTGCCCTGGTGGAACGAACGAATCGCATCACTAAACAAAGAAAAGAAAAAATATCTAAATAGATTCCGCAAACACAATAGGACAGAAGACCTGATTCACTTTAAAAAATGTAGAGCCCAAGAGAGGAAACAAAAAACACTAGCCCAGAAAACGTCATGGGAAGAATACATTTCCAGCATTAACGAACAGACACCTATCCAGCAAGTATGGAAACATGTCCACAATATCAATGGTAAAGGACGGCGCCAAAACCTACCTATCCTCCAACATAATGGACAAACACATACGAATCCTACACAAACGTCTAACATACTAGGTATAACATTCCAGAAAGTGTGCAGTGACGCTAACTACACGGAAGAATTTATTAACTACAAACAATACTCGGAACAAACTCCTGTTACACTAGAAGGAGGCGAAGAAGAAGACTATAACCGCCCCATAACTATAGAAGAACTCGACGATGCACTGTCCCAAACTAAAAATACTAGCCCAGGAGAAGATGAAATATGTAACGCTATGCTACGAAATCTATCCAACGCTGCAAAAGAAAAAATTACTAACTTATTTAATAACATATTTCAAAAAAACACCTACCCTCTCTGTTGGAAAGAATCGATCATTATCCCTATCCCTAAACCTGGAAAAGACCACAGCGATCCCGAAAATTATCGTCCTATAGCTCTGACATCATGCCTAGGAAAATTATACGAAAAAATAATAAACTCTAGACTTCTAAACATATTGGAAGGCAGAGACCTCATTAGCCACTATCAAGCTGGTTTCCGAAAAGGATTCTCCTGTATTGATCACATTATCCGACTTGAAAATATCATTAAAGAAGCCTTCTGTGAGAGAAAACACTCCCTCGCAGTATTCTTCGATCTCACGAAAGCTTACGACACCACCTGGAGAATGGGAATTTTAAAAAAATTAGAAGCTTGGGGACTCAAAGGTCACCTACCCTCTATGGTAAAATCATTCCTTGAAGACCGAACATTTAAAACCAGAGTAGGGAACACAACCTCTCGCCAATTTAAGCAGATCAACGGGATACCACAAGGCTCGGTTCTCAGCGTCACGTTGTTTGCAATCGCAATAAACGAGATCGCTGACAACCTCCCTGATGGAGTTATACCCCTACTCTATGTGGACGATTTAGCTATAATAAAGGCAGGGGATAACATGGAAGAAATAGGAAAAGAAATCCAAGATGGTATTAACATAATCTGCAAAGAAGCCAACTTACGAGGCCTGCAGGTCTCCAAACAAAAAACAAATTGCGCCCACTTCTGCAGACTGCGTAAGACCCATGTAGAGCCAACCCTAACAATTGACCAGTTTACCATCCCATACAGACAATCAATTAAATTCTTAGGCCTCACTCTTGATAATAAACTTACATGGACGGAACATATCTCAAAACTCGAAACAATAGCAAAAAAGACCCTAAACCAACTCAAGGCAATAACCCACTTTCGATGGGGCGCAGAACAGAAGACCATCTTCAAAATCATAAACGCCCTTGTATTCTCCAAACTTGACTACGGTGTCGTAGCATACGGAAACGCCTCAAAATCCCACCTTAAACGTATCGACTCCATATACCTTACGGCTGCCCGCATGATCACAGGAGCTTTTCGAACATCACCCCGAGAGAGTGTCTACCGGGAAGCAGGTATACTACCACCTGACGAAAGACGGGCTAAAATAAAATTTAGATACGCCAGCAAAATAGCTCTTAAAGGAAACCACTCACTGAGAAAGTATATAATAAACCCCAAAATACTTGACTGTTACAGTTGGGCTCAAACAAAAACAATACCGTCCACTTTCCACCTATACACTCTCCTTAAGGACAGTCCCATATGGGAAAGTATAACAACAGACGACATAGAAACACCAGACACAATACGAAAAGAAATACTGGCCTGGTCAGAAACAATATCCTGGAAGAAATGGCTAGATCAATGGAATGAAAAGGAAAATAACTGGCACAGATCTATAAGACCCTCGCTAGCCCTATGTAAGTACTCACAAGAACATAACAGAAAAGACAGAATAATACTTACAAGACTCTCAATTGGACATACACGAATCACACATGGACACCTCCTTATAGGTAGACAACACAGAATATGCCCACAATGCAGAATAGAAGCCTTAACCGTGGAACACATCTTCCAATGCCCTAAGCTCAGAGAACAGCGCCTCTCCATAGGGCTACAAGAAAGAAACGCCGCAGAAAGCCTAAAGGATCCAGGAAAATACACAATAATCCTTAAATACCTAAAAAACATTAATATATACAATGAAATATAAACATATACTCACCAGACCGTCTGAAATACGAAGGTACCTGAAACTGAGGGAAATATTAGAACTAAAGAAATAAAACAAAATAAAAACACATACCATGAAGACCCGAAACATACCGTCACAATGACGATTTATTTTTATTTTAATTTTAACTTACCCTTACGATGGAACCAATAGCCCTAGCAGCTGACGTTCTAAAAAAAAAAAAAAAAAAAAAAAAAAAAAAAAAAATAATAATAATAATAATAATAATAATAATAATAATAATAATAATAATAATAATAATAATAATAATAATAATAATAATAATAATAATAATAATAATAATAATAATAATAATAATAATAATAATAATAATAATAATAATAATAATAATAATAATAATAATAATAATAATAATAATAATAATAATAATAATAATAATAATAATAATAATAATAATAATAATAATAATAATAATAATAATAATAATAATAATAATAATAATAATAATAATAATAATAATAATAATAATAATAATAATAATAATAATAATAATAATAATAATAATAATAATAATAATAATAATAATAATAATAATAATAATAATAATAATAATAATAATAATAATAATAATAATAATAATAATAATAATAATAATAATAATAATAATAATAATAATAATAATAATAATAATAATAATAATAATAATAATAATAATAATAATAATAATAATAATAATAATAATAATAATAATAATAATAATAATAATAATAATAATAATAATAATAATAATAATAATAATAATAATAATAATAATAATAATAATAATAATAATAATAATAATAATAATAATAATAATAATAATAATAATAATAATAATAATAATAATAATAATAATAATAATAATAATAATAATAATAATAATAATAATAATAATAATAATAATAATAATAATAATAATAATAATAATAATAATAATAATAATAATAATAATAATAATAATAATAATAATAATAATAATAATAATAATAATAATAATAATAATAATAATAATAATAATAATAATAATAATAATAATAATAATAATAATAATAATAATAATAATAATAATAATAATAATAATAATAATAATAATAATAATAATAATAATAATAATAATAATAATAATAATAATAATAATAATAATAATAATAATAATAATAATAATAATAATAATAATAATAATAATAATAATAATAATAATAATAATAATAATAATAATAATAATAATAATAATAATAATAATAATAATAATAATAATAATAATAATAATAATAATAATAATAATAATAATAATAATAATAATAATAATAATAATAATAATAATAATAATAATAATAATAATAATAATAATAATAATAATAATAATAATAATAATAATAATAATAATAATAATAATAATAATAATAATAATAATAATAATAATAATAATAATAATAATAATAATAATAATAATAATAATAATAATAATAATAATAATAATAATAATAATAATAATAATAATAATAATAATAATAATAATAATAATAATAATAATAATAATAATAATAATAATAATAATAATAATAATAATAATAATAATAATAATAATAATAATAATAATAATAATAATAATAATAATAATAATAATAATAATAATAATAATAATAATAATAATAATAATAATAATAATAATAATAATAATAATAATAATAATAATAATAATAATTTTTTTTTTTTTTTTTTTATATAAGCGTAGGGGAAATGCTACTGCACCTCAGGGGAGACCGTTTCCTGGTGTGTGGGACTTGCACCCACTAAAACCCCCTATTTTCTTAGGCATGGGACCACCCTGGAACCGTCAAATGACATAACTTCAGGATGGATGCCTCAGTTCTAGTTCTGTGAACTTCTTCTGTCCTAGGTCTCAGCTTTCTTTTTCTTGAGGATAACTTCTATGAAGACGGATATTGCCTGCCATGCATCCATGCTAGCTATCATGGTATCTATGATTGTCTCAGGTTGGATTCTGCCCACCGTTTCTATTAGTTTCTGCCTTTCCGCGTTCCACCGTTTGCAGGCGAAGATCGTGTGCTCCGCATCATCACGATCTGAGTCCCCATACATGCATGATGCGGTCTCAGATTTTTTTATTTTTTCTAGGTAGTAATTAAAATACCCGTGCCCTGACAGGAATTGTGTAGTGTAGAAGTTGACTTCTCCATGCTCTCTTCTTGTCCATTTATCAATGTCTGGAATAAGGGTCCTGGTCCATCTTCCCCAGGTCTCTCCTTGCCATTCTTCCTGCCATTTCCGCAAAGAAGCGTCCTTAGCTACCGTTCTAGCCTGTGCGATTCCGATGATGTTCTTATTCTGGTACACGTTCTTCCTCTCCTCTGCTAGAATGTCTACAGGTGTCACTCCTGCTATTACCAATACTGCTGGTTGGGCTACTGTCCTGTATGCGCTGGCTATTCTTAGTGCACCAGTTTTCTGAATTCTTTTTATTTGCTTTACGAGTGAATTTGATATATTTCCTGCCCATATTTCGGAGCCGTACAAGAGAATTGAGTGTACGACTGACATAAGGAGTCTTCGTTTTGCGGTCAGCGGTCCTCCAACGTTGGCCATTAATCGGCTTAGCATAGAGGTTACTCTAGCGGCCCTCTCACATACCATATCTATGTGAGCCCGGTAGGTCATTCTACTGTCCAAGCGTATCCCTAGATACTTAACGTCAGTTGTCGACGTTATAGAGTCAGTGTTTATCAAGAAAGGTATCTCTAGCGGTATTCTTTTCCTTGTAAGTAGAACGACCTCCGTCTTTTCAGTAGCAAGGGCAAGTCCATGTTCGTGGATCCAGGTCCCTACTCTTCGCATTATTTGGTTTATTAGCCGTTGCGTATCATCTAGGCTGCGCGCAATTATTATAGCTGCAATGTCATCTGCGTAGCCTACAAGAAAGCAGTCATCAGGCATGTCCATCCGGAAAATTCCGTCGTATGATACGTTCCATAATATCGGTCCGAGTATGGACCCTTGTGCGGCTCCAGCGGTCAGTATTTTTATCCTTTCTCCGTCTGTTGTGTGATAGATTAATTTTCTATTATTTAGGTAGCTTCGTATCATGTTGAGAAGGTAAGAAGGTAAGTCAAATTTTTCTTTAAGTGATTTTAATATTACATCCCACCTTGCTGAGTTAAACGCATTCTTAACGTCTAGTGTTACTAGCGTCACAATTGGCCTTGTGAAATTATTCCACTGTTGAACAGTTTCGAAAGCATCCACTACCTCTTGGACGGCGTTTATGGTAGAGTGCCCTCTTCTAAAACCATGTTGTTGATCAGCCAGGCCAGATGGCCCTTCGGTAAATATTTCTAGTCGGGGTTTCAGCATGCTTTCCAGTAGTTTACCTGCAGTGTCTAACATGCACAACGGTCTGTATGGCGATGGAGACTCGGCTGGGCCTTTTTTCTTTGGGATAAGTACTAATTTTTGCACTTTCCATATGTCCGGAAAAACCCCCTCACGCAGACATTTGTTGTACATATTCAATAGTATACCTGGTGATTGCTGTGCTATTGCTTTTATTACTTCCGCAGGTATGCCGTCCGGTCCCGGAGCTTTACGGTTTTTTAGAGCTGTCGACGCTCTCAGTAGCTCATCCATTTCAAAGGCCGGCACATCTGTGATTTCGTCTGAACTGGTTTCTTGGGGTACTTGTAAGCATGTGGGAAAAAGTGTGTCCACAATGATTTTCATTTTTGTCGGTTCTAGAGCAGGGTCACTTGTTTTCGCTCCTAGTTTCCGCATGACTAATTTGTATCCTAATCCCCATGGATCATTATTTACATCTTCTACCAGTTCCTTCCACTTTTCATGTTTACTGCGTTCTATTGCGGTTTTTAGTTCTTTTTTTGCTGTTTTGTATTCATCCGATTCCAGTTCAGCAGCACCGTGCGTTCGCCGACGTTGTCTGGTCGCTAGTCTTCTTAAATGAAGGCACTTACGTCTAAGGGTAGCTATGTTTTCATTCCACCAGTATACCTCTGCTCGCCCTTTCCCCTTCTTTGGAATCGATTTGTTACAGGCATATTCGATTACGGACATGGTTTTTGCAGCAAATATATTTGCGTGTTGCAGTGCATCTATTTGTCCGCATTTCTGCTCAACGATTTTACCGAGTACATCTTGGTTCATCTTCTCGATTTTCCACCGCTTCGGTGTAGGAGTGTTAACTGCTCTATTTTGTCTCGAGTTTCGAACCTCAAAGGTAATATACTGATGATCGCTTCCAGTATATTCCTCTATGACTTGCCAACCCCAGATGTAACCAGCCATGATCTCGGATGCCATTGTGATGTCCGGTATGGTCTGAGAGTAACCAACTCTTCTGAATGTCGTCGTGTTTCCGGTATTTATCAGAGAGAGTCCAGTTCTTGCTGCCATGTCGAGGATTCTCCGTCCACGGGGATCTGTTTTTCCCATCCCCCACTCTATTGCTTTTGCATTGACATCCCCCCCTAGGATGATATGTCCCCTAATGTTTTGGATGAGGTCTTCCATCTCGTGTAGCTTTTCTTGGAAGGCGGTAATTGGCTCGTTGGGTGTCAAGTAGCAGCTGACAAAGTGTATGCCGTTACACTTCACCCATACGAATCCTCTACCTCTTCCATGGGTTTCTACGACATATGTTTTGGGAGTCAATATAAAGATGGCTGCAGTGCCGAGTAGGTCACTATACCAGTGGTCAGACTCTATATTCCTGTACTGTTCACTGATTAGCAGCATGTCGATGCCTAGTTCCAGGGAAAGTTTCCTCAGAAGGTTATCTGCTGTCTTGCTTCTGTGCAGGTTACATTGCATCAGTTTGCCTTTTATGCATGTTTTCCCGTGCCTTTTTTAGAGCGTCTCTGAACACTTGGCATTTTCCTGATCCCGGTATATGATCGGTGTTTCCTTCGTCACATAGGAAACACTTAGGAGTGTTTTTGCATTCTTTCCTCATGTGGTCTTGTTCACCACATTTAAGGCAGCGCTTTTCATTCCTTCTATCTGGCCCATTGCATTTCGCTTGTAGATGTCCGTATCCAAGACATTTGTAGCATTGAGCCACTATTACTCTTTTTCGTATTCTGCTGCTTATCCATCCCACAGTTAGTGTGCCAAGTTCTAGTAGGATTGCAGCCTGGGCTTCAGTTACTTGTATGATAGCCATTTTTTGTTTCCATCTATTGGGTATTGTTAGGCCCACCCTTATGTTAGATGCTTCCGGGCCTAAGCGTGAGATAAGTGCCTCGGTTACTTCCGTTCCTGTAGCCAGGGAATCAAGATCTCTAAGTTCTAAAGTAGTAACTTGTTCTAGATGTCTGACAGTCGCGGACCCGTCTGTTATATCTCTTAGTTTATCAATAAACAATTTATTGTTCTTTGTGTTCTCTCCAACTCGGAGGAGAATTCCGCCCGACTTTGTCTGTCTTAACTCCTTCACTTCAACCCCTAGTTCTTTTGGATTCAGTCTTCCTCGGATGCTACCTAGTATGTCTGCGTAACTTTTTCCTTCGCCTGGCTTGACTATAATGGCATCCGTCTTTCTCCGTTTCTTGTAGTTTTCTGCATTTCTAGTTGTTGTTTTTTCCTTATCGTCTACTTCCCGTATTGGTGTTTCGTGGATTTGGGCCTGTCTGATCAAGGCTTTTCCTCTTCTTGCCTCTTTTTTCCTGGTGGTTTTATCCATTATCCATTCGGCTACTACATCTTTGGGTGTCATCGATTCTGTGCAGTTTTCTTTCTTTTTCTTGTCTGTATTTTCGACAGGGCTCGACGCCACTCGCTTTTTGTTACTCCGGTCTGTAGCTCTTTCTATGGATGCGGCTCTTTTCTCACTGTCCACCTTCATCCAATTTTCTCTGCAGAAGGTAGCTACGTCTATGGCTTCTTCTAGTTCTTTCAATCCGTTTTTTACATCCATTGAAATGTTTTTTTGTCTGGTTATGGCCGCTTTCATCCGTTTAATTATATCCTTGCATTTTTTAAGCTCTGCCATTTCATCAGTCTTC
This sequence comes from Philonthus cognatus, assembly GCA_932526585.2. Classification (NCBI taxonomy): domain Eukaryota; kingdom Metazoa; phylum Arthropoda; class Insecta; order Coleoptera; family Staphylinidae; genus Philonthus; species Philonthus cognatus. The sequence continues at coordinate 78,177,234 of OW052243.1, read as the reverse complement.
ATCTTTTCTATGTATGTCTGTTTAGGAGATACGAACTTATTTGCACTTGCTAGAACAGTTGTTTCTGCGGTCCCGGGGTATGACTCACTTGTATCCCCGTCGGAAGTTTCAGACACATACGTTTTTGGCGTGCTTGAGGCGTCATTTCTAATGAGCGATGTGGCATTTTTTGTAAGCGCTTTTCTAGTTTGTGGTGGTGTGCGTGCTATAGACGAACGTCTTGAAAAGATTTCTTCTTCGCTCCTGTACTCGAGCTCTTGGCTGTGTGATTGGCCCTCCCCAGAATCCGTAGGGCCTGCACCGACCATCGGGGCTCGCACCCGATCGGAATCGGTGATGGGATTGAAACCCACCTGGGGTAAAATGTTCGTTTGTTTATCACACATTTTCGTTTTTACCCTTGTTGTTGTTTTTTCAGGTGGCCTCCTTAGGCTGGCAGCCTTCGCCGCGGCTACGGAGCCCAGCCCGCCCCTGCTAGTGTTTTGTCCGCCCCTGGTATTTTATTTCCCAGGTACCACCCCTATCTGGGAGGCGTTCCCCTATCCGCAACCCGGGGAGGCGCCCGATGGGGGACTAGCAACCCCACACGGGAATAATAATAATAATAATAATAATAATAATAATAATAATAATAATAATAATAATAATAATAATAATAATAATAATAATAATAATAATAATAATAATAATAATAATAATAATAATAATAATAATAATAATAATAATAATAATAATAATAATAATAATAATAATAATAATAATAATAATAATAATAATAATAATAATAATAATAATAATAATAATAATAATAATAATAATAATAATAATAATAATATTATAATATATAATAATATCCCCTCGGGGGATCCTACCCCTACAGGGCGCGTCCCCAGGTGGCGGATAGGGGAACGTCGTCACTCGTTGACGGCAGGAGGATTGGCCTCCCGCGGACCAACATGGAAGGAGGGAGTGAAGCGATGTTAAGATATCGTCTAGGTATCTCTAGCCTCTCCTCTCTCAAGACCGGCATGCGTGGTGACGAGCCACACCCGCGCCCTAAAGGTGCAAACATGTCGGATCTAGAGGAGTAAACCTCGATAAAAGAATCCGTAATCCCCGGTGTTATACGTACCGTGCCGATGGGATGAATGGCACTACGTTAGTGTGTCTATTAACGGTGACCTCCGGATACCTGGCGACCTCCGGTTGTATATTGCCTTTCACCGGTAAGGGAGCACTGCCGGTGACGACTTTTAGTTCTGCCCATCTCGTGGGAACAAAATGAATTCTCAACAAAAAATTAATAAAACTCAAAACAGGCAACTGACGGAGGAATTTATCCCCCGGTTTTTGCTTGTCTCTAAAAGCGAAGGAAACTTTGACAAAGTTAGCCCTTTCATTATCGATAAAGTTATATACAGTAATTTAGGTGAGACAAAGTCTATTAAAAAAGTTAAAGATGGCTTACTTATTGAAACAGTAAGTAACGCTCAGTCCAAGAAATTGTTGGAAATGAAGAAGCTGGGAGAGTTTAATGTTACGGTCACCTCGCATAGCACCTTAAACTATAGTAGGGGAATGGTTTATTGTCGGGATTTCCTCAATTGCACTATTGAGGAAATTCAAAAAAATTTGGAAAGCCAAGGTGTTATCGAGGTTCGCCGCATAACAACAAAGCGTGATGGATTGGTTCAAGAAACCCCGAACCATATTTTAAAATTTAACCGGCCAAATCTTCCAGCAAACGTCAAGGGAGGTTTTCACAGTTTACCAGTGCGTTCCTACATCCCTGCACCACTTAGGTGCTTTAAATGCCAAGCTTTTGGCCACACCTCAGTGCGTTGTTCGAAAGAACAAGTATGCGTCTGTGGCAAAAGCATACACGAAGGCACAAGTTGTTTAGAGCCTTTGACATGCGTGAACTGTGGAGGCGGGCATTCTGCACGCTCAAAGAACTGCCCAAAATATAAAATAGAAGTCGCAATTCAAGAGCTAAAAACTAAGGAAAGGATTACGTATTTTGAGGCAAAGAGGAGGATTATCCCACAAACACCTTCGCCAGGAGTTTCATACTCCCAGGCGACAACAACAAAACCAGGGTACTTTGAACTCTTAAATCAGTTACTGCCACAACTGAGGGAGACAATTACCAAAGCCGTAAAGGAGGAAATGAGTCATTTTAAGACTCAACAGGAGGCAAATATATTGCCTCCTCCAAAGGAGGCAAATAGATTGCCTCCCCCAAAGGAGGCAAGTCAGATGCCTCCACCCTCGATGGTCGCCCCACGACCGTCGAAACAACAAGGGGTCAATCCTGGTCCCAATTCATCTGGACAGCAGGAAGCAGTCTTACTGACTTCAACTGTCCAGCAAATTTTGGCGGCTGCATCGGCCAGTTCGGCCTCGCCGGCAACAACACCGTTACCGGAAAGCCCGATAAAAGAGCAGGCCCCGATCGACCTAGACGACTATATGTCGTCTAGTGAGCTGCCCTATAAAAGGGCAGCCGCCGACGCCTCCCTCTCCTCAGCGGATGACAACGTTGAGGAGAAAGTAAAATTAATTAAGTCAAAAGGGAAAAGAAAGCCTGGGTGGCAGAGAGGTGTTCCTAGGAAGTAATATTCCTAGGAGCGATCTGTGCCACGTTGTGCTTTCAATCTTTATTTATTTATTCGCATTTATTTTTACTATTTTGTTATTAACTTGTGCTTGTTTTCTTACTGAAGTCCTTTACAGCTTCAGTATAATCTGTGATAATAGGTTTAAGATTAGTGTTGTGTCCGTTTTAACACTGACGTCTTTTATGACTCCAGTGTTTCTTGTTTCTGGCATCAGAGACGTTTACAACTCCGATGCCATTTGTGATATTAGTTTTAAGGTTTTTGTTGTTTTTACCCTGTCGCTGAAGTCTTTTACAACTCCGGCACAATCTGTGATATTAGTTTTTAGGTTTTACTGTATTTGGTCTGGCATCGGAGCATTTTACAACTCCAATACCATCTGTGATATTAGTTTTAAGGTCATTTGTTGTAGCTATTTTGGCATCGAAGTCATTTACACTTCCGATGTCAACTGTGATACTAGTATTAAGGTTTTTATTGTATTTGTCCTAGCACCGAAGTCCTTTACAACTCCGGTGCTATCTGTATTGTTAGTTTTAGGGTTTTATTGTATTTATACTGACATCGGAGCCTTTTACAACTCCGATGTCACCTGTCTTTTGTTTCTCTTAGTGTTATTTATTTCTAATTTATTATTTGTGTCGTCTAAACTTTCTGAATAAGAATGGCTCAACAACTAATTCAGTGGAATTGTAACGGTTGCAGAAAACACTATTACGAGCTGAAACTACTCTTGGCAAGGCACACGCCCTTTTGCGTGTGTCTGCAAGAGACACATTTTAAGCCGGAAGATATGTTTCAGCTACGTGGTTTTTCGGTCGTGAGAAAGGATGTCGTGCCTGACGTACGAGCCAAGGGTGGTGTCGCCATCCTTCTGAGAGAAGACCTCCCTTTTGAGGAGGTCCATCTCAGAACGAGGCTCCAGGCACTGGCAATCCGTATATCTTACCCCCTGAAAACCACTCTCTGCACCGTTTACCTCCCTGAATTCGATTGGACAATGGCAGACATCACCGAGTTAATCGATCAGCTCCCCCCGCCGTATATTTTGTTGGGCGATTTTAACGCCCACAGTCCACTATGGGGCTCTCAGAGGAGGGATCCCCGCGGTCGCCTGATCGAGGATCTTCTCGATCAGAGAGATGCGGTCCTCCTCAACACGGGATCCCCAACACATTTGAGCGCCAAAGGGTCGGAGTTTTCGGCGATCGATCTCTCTCTTTGTTCCCCCCGTTTAGCCACCAGTCTTACGTGGCAAGTTTTAAATGATATGTACGGCAGCGATCATTTTCCGATCGCTGTTAAAACCATCGTCAGACGAGTAAGACAATCTGTCCCTCGGAGATGGTGTCTCGACAAGGCAGACTGGCTTGGTTTTCAAGCCAGTCTTAATCCGCCTACGTCATATAGTGACGATGTCGAGACCGCCGTGCAAGACTTTACAGAACGGGTAATAGCAGCAGCATCTAGACACATTCCCATGTCTAGTGGGATAATGGCCGGTCCACCTGTTCCCTGGTGGAACCATAAAGTGAAGGTGGCTATAGAGGAGAAGAAGAGGGCGTTAAATAAGTTTAAGCGAGCCCCCACCCGGGAAAACCTGATAGCTTTCAAGAAGCGGCGGGCTATAGCGCGCCGCACTATTCTTGAAAGCAAAAGGTTATCGTGGGAGAGCTACGTGTCGGCGATCACGCCCACAACACCTATTGGTGAGGTGTGGAAAAAGGTGGGTGCAATAGCTGGGAAGAAATTCCCAGCAGTAGCACCTATCCTAAAAGTTGATGGGCGTGAAATTGTCGACACACTAGAAATAGCGGATGCAATCGCGTCTAACTTTAGCTCCGCTAGTAGCTCTCGTAACTACGAAATGTCGTTCCAGGGTGAAAAGGCTAATCGAGAAGTCCCTCTAGATTTCTCCTCGACGGGGTCCTTATGTTATAATTCTTCGTTTTCTTCGGAAGAATTTGAAGAGGCAGTTGGATCGATGGGTGAGTCTAAAGCCCCAGGTCCAGACGGCATCCCATATCAGATGGTCCGACAACTTCCCTCACGTATGAGGAAGTATTTGTTGGCCATCTATAATATGATATGGGATAGGGGCATCTACCCCAGCCGCTGGAAAGTCGCCGCTGTACTGCCTCTTCTTAAACCGAGTAAGGACCCCACAAACGTCAACAGTTACCGGCCTATATCACTTACGAGCTGCTTGGGAAAAGTCTTGGAGAGAATGGTCAACAACCGTCTGGTATGGATGCTGGAGACGAATGGTCTCCTGGCAAAGTACCAGGCGGGGTTCAGAAAGTACCACAGTACCGTTGACCAATTAGTCTGCCTGGAGAACTCCATCCAAGATGCCTTCCTAGAGAGAAAGCACCTCGTAGCGGTGTTTTTCGACCTAGAGAAGGCATATGACATGACTTGGAGGTACGGAGTTCTCCAAAAGTTACATGAATGGGGATTTAGGGGCCGTCTGCCTCTTTTTATCAAATCCTTCATGTCTAATCGTTCGTTTAGAGTGAAAATTGGGGACACCGAATCAGCACAATTTGTGCTGGAGAACGGGATTCCCCAAGGTTCCACTATCAGTGTCACACTATTTGCAATCGCCGTAAACGAAATCGCTGCATCCGTAAATTCCCCTGTAAAAAAATGTCTATATGTCGATGACCTAGTAATATATATGGCGGGAGATACTATCCCCGCCATAAATCGTCAACTTCAAGTGGTCATCGACAAGGTGAACAGCGATGCTGAGTCCAGAGGTTTTCGTTTCTCTGAAACGAAAACCTCATGCGTCCACTTTTGTAGACTCAGACATCCACACCGGGACCCCGGACTATCTCTCCGGGGCACTAGGATACAAGTTGTAGAAAGTATCCGTTTTCTAGGGCTAAGGCTCGATAGGACTCTTAACTATCGGGCCCACATCGATGAGCTGGTCCAGCGCTCTAAAAAAGCCTTAAACGTAATCAAATGTCTGGCCAGCATCAACTGGGGCGCTAGAAGAGAAGTGCTGCTGCAGCTTTACATGGCTCTGGTTTTATCTAGAGTCGACTATGGCTGCGCAGTATACTCTTCGGCAAGAAAGTCCTGGTTGAAAGCCCTAGATGCTGTTCACCATGCCGGAATTAGGTACGCCACAGGTGCTTTCCGGACGAGTCCCGCACCGAGTCTCTGCTGCGAGTCGGGTGTCCCTCCACTATCCGCACGCCGCAACCGCTTCGTATTACAATACGCGGCGGCAATGCGTGCGAGGAGGGGACACACTAACCGACGGCACTTTATTTCGATTACAGAGCAGCAGAGAAAATACGCTAGAAGACCTACCGTCAGTAGGCCGGTGTGCGTCCGTGCGAAGGAGCTGTTGGAGAGTCTTAATTTTAGTCTCCCAAGGGTATTCGAGGTCGGATTCCTGGAGGTACCTCCTTGGCTTATGCCAAGGGTAAGGTGTCGGCTGGATCTGACCTCAGTCAAGAAGAGCGATATGTGCCCCTACGTCTTAAGGGGCCAGTTCCTCCAAATTATCGCTGAATACCCGGACTCTCCGCGGTTGTACACAGACGGCTCGAAATCCGATCACGGTGTGGGCTCTGCCTTCGTCATCGACGGCATCCCACATTCGTGGTCACTCCACGAGTCGGCCAGCGTGTACACCGCCGAACTGTACGCAATATATCAAGCCCTTCGTTTCTGTATATATAATAACCACCATAGCTCATTTCTCATCTGCTCCGACTCTCTGAGTGCCATCCAGAGTATAGTGTCATTATACTCGGCCGATCCGCTGGTCCAGCTCATACAAGCCTCGATATTTGAAGTGTCTCGGAAGCGAAAGACGATTATCTTCGTCTGGACTCCGGGACATGTGGGTATCGAGGGCAATGAGCTGGCCGACGAAGCTGCTCGTCAAGCAGCGGAAGCGGACGGCACAGATGATGTACCCGTACGCCCAGACGACGTTAAAGGGTACATCAAAAAGAAAATTATAGAGGATTGGCAAGAGAGTTGGAATGGCTCCGAGAGCAAACTAAAATATGTTAAGCTCTCCGTGACTCCCTGGCGGTCGCCGGTTACACTTACGAGGAGGGAGGAGGTTGCCCTGTGCCGTCTTCGCATTGGGCATACCAACTTAACCTCCTCGTATCTTCTTGCCGGCGACGAAGAGCCAGAGTGTCATCTATGTCACGACCGGTTAACGGTGGAGCACGTATTATTACATTGTCCAGTCTACGCTATACAGCGAAATAGGCTGAGGCTTGGTGGTACTGTGGCGTCCGTATTGGCAAATGATAAGGGGTCCGTAGAAACATGTCTTAGTTTTCTACGTGATACGAGTCTTTTAAAGCGATTTTAGCGATTTGTATATGTTCTTTTGTGTTAATTTATTATTAATTTATTGATTGTTCTGTCTGATTTATGTACAGTGGCATCGAAGTCTCTTTACAACTTCGGTGTCACCTTTTAATTTTGTGTCTGTCCGCTCCAGAGTCTTTTACAACTCTGAAGCACGTTTTGTATATAGGTTTAGGATCCGGCATCGGGGTCTTTTACAGCCCCGATACCGTATATCTGTGATATAAGGTTGTGTTGTCTGTTACGTGCAGGCTCCGGCATCGGGGTATTTTACAACACCGGTGTCGTCCTTTGTGATATTAGGTTTAGGTTGTGATTATCTTGTGTGTGGTGGTTCCGGCATTGGGGTCCTTTACAATCCCAATGTCGTCGTCTTATCTGTGATAATAGGCTCCGGCCTACTTGTGATATTAGGTTTACAGTGTGTTTGTCTATTTTGTGTATAATCGGTGCCAGGGTCTTTTACAACCCTGGTACCACAAAATCTGTGATTTTAGGCTTAGGTTTATTTATGTTTTATATATTTTATCTTATTACTTTAGTTGTTTCTTTTGTTTTATTACTAAGATTTCAAAGAAACAAGTAAACCGGCTAATGACCTTGTAGTCGAAGCCGGTAAAGTGGGAGGGGTTTTTAGTCGGTAGTCCTCCGCCTGGAGGGAGTCCGACACTCCGTCCGTAAATGGATTTTCCCCTCCCACACCACAAAAAAAAAAAAAAAAAAAAAAAAAAAAAATAATAATAATAATAATAATAATAATAATAATAATAATAATAATAATAATAATAATAATAATAATAATAATAATAATAATAATAATAATAATAATAATAATAATAATAATAATAATAATAATAATAATAATAATAATAATAATAATAATAATAATAATAATAATAATAATAATAATAATAATAATAATAATAATAATAATAATAATAATAATAATAATAATAATAATAATAATAATAATAATAATAATAATAATAATAATAATAATAATAATAATAATAATAATAATAATAATAATAATAATAATAATAATAATAATAATAATAATAATAATAATAATAATAATAATAATAATAATAATAATAATAATAATAATAATAATAATAATAATAATAATAATAATAATAATAATAATAATAATAATAATAATAATAATAATAATAATAATAATAATAATAATAATAATAATAATAATAATAATAATAATAATAATAATAATAATAATAATAATAATAATAATAATAATAATAATAATAATAATAATAATAATAATAATAATAATAATAATAATAATAATAATAATAATAATAATAATAATAATAATAATAATAATAATAATAATAATAATAATAATAATAATAATAATAATAATAATAATAATAATAATAATAATAATAATAATAATAATAATAATAATAATAATAATAATAATAATAATAATAATAAGTAACCTAGAAAATACCAACTCTATCAAATTAACCTTTAAGATGAGCAAACTACCAGAATCCTTAGACGCAGCTTATCTTAAACTAAAGGTCAGACAGTACATCCCCGCCCCCAGAAGATGCAATAAATGCCTTAAGTTCGGACACTTAGGGAAGTACTGCAAAAGTACAAAAATGTGCAAGTGCGGTAAACAGGAGCACGAAGGCAACTGTGATACTCCATACACCTGCATAAACTGTAATAACAACCACCTGTCAACCTCAAAAGAGTGTACAACTTATAAAAACGAAAAAGAAATAATTAAACTTAAAATTAAACAGAACCTAACCTTTAGGGAAGCAAGACAGCTGGTAAACAAAAACAGTTTTGTTGTCCCTACCAAAACCTTCGCCCAACAGGCATCAGCCACAACAGCCACCGTGGGGAGGAACAAGAACACTGAAATTCCGGGAATAACCGAAATACCCACAAACTCCATCAACTGGGAAACAATAGAAGCACCGACAGAGGCACACTCTGACGGGGAATTTCAACTGATCAAAAAGAAAAAAGGTTGGCCCAAGGGAAAACCAAGACCAAATCAAAGGAAAAACAAAGATAGTGATAACTAGCTGTGATAGATAACTGTGATAATTTACTGTGATATTTTAATATACAACATGTATTTAGTCCATATACATTTATGTTATTTATAACTATTTATATATTTATTTTTATTTTTTATATATATTTATACATATACTAGAACTAGCAAATACCAAACAAAACACAACAAACATTAACACAATGGATCAAACAACAGAACGCCTAATACAATGGAACTGCAGAGGTATTAAAAATAAATATGACGAATTGCGTAATTTAATATTAACATACCAACCGACTGTAATATGTCTACAAGAAAGTCATCTAAAACCAAATGAGGAAATAAAATTCTCAGGATACCAAACATTCACCCGCAGCTTACAAAATACCACCAACGGACGGGCCCATGGAGGTGTTGCCACTCTTATAAGAGATAACATCAAAACAAAAATAATTGATAATACAAGCACCATCCAGGCTCTAACCATAGAAATAATACTAGAAAAGAAAATTAAAATTATCAATGCATACTTACCCGACCAATCCTGGAAAAAAGAAGAAATGTGTAAATTACTTGAACTTATCACTAACAATACCATACTAGCTGGGGACTTCAACTGTCACAACCCACTATGGGGATCAAAAACACTATCACCAAAAGGGAAATTACTCGAAGAGATAATTAGTGATACGCCGCTCGTCCTCCTAAACAACGGAGAACCAACCTACCTTAACAGTGGATCAGGTAATTTCAGCGCCATAGACCTAACACTAGGAACACCAAACATTTATAACGAACTAAGCTGGAAAGTCATACCCGACCTACACCATAGCGACCATTTCCCAATCTTAGTCGACCTATCCCTCAAACGGCATAACCTCCAACACAGAAAAAAATGGCAACTAAAAAAAGCGAACTGGGACGAATTCACGCTAGCTTCCGAAACGCTTAGATTGGAAACTGGAGTTAACATAAACGAGATGGTAAATACAGCCACAAAAGACATTATTATATTAGCGAACAACTTTATTCCCAAAACTAAACCACCTTCTAAAAATGCATCAGTGCCCTGGTGGAACGAACGAATCGCATCACTAAACAAAGAAAAGAAAAAATATCTAAATAGATTCCGCAAACACAATAGGACAGAAGACCTGATTCACTTTAAAAAATGTAGAGCCCAAGAGAGGAAACAAAAAACACTAGCCCAGAAAACGTCATGGGAAGAATACATTTCCAGCATTAACGAACAGACACCTATCCAGCAAGTATGGAAACATGTCCACAATATCATTGGTAAAGGACGGCGCCAAAACCTACCTATCCTCCAACATAATGGACAAACACATACGAATCCTACACAAACGTCTAACATACTAGGTATAACATTCCAGAAAGTGTGCAGTGACGCTAACTACACGGAAGAATTTATTAACTACAAACAATACTCGGAACAAACTCCTGTTACACTAGAAGGAGGCGAAGAAGAAGACTATAACCGCCCCATAACTATAGAAGAACTCGACGATGCACTGTCCCAAACTAAAAATACTAGCCCAGGAGAAGATGAAATATGTAACGCTATGCTACGAAATCTATCCAACGCTGCAAAAGAAAAAATTACTAACTTATTTAATAACATATTTCAAAAAAACACCTACCCTCTCTGTTGGAAAGAATCGATCATTATCCCGATCCCTAAACCTGGAAAAGACCACAGCGATCCCGAAAATTATCGTCCTATAGCTCTGACATCATGCCTAGGAAAATTATACGAAAAAATAATAAACTCTAGACCTCTAAACATATTGGAAGGCAGAGACCTCATTAGCCACTATCAAGCTGGTTTCCGAAAAGGATTCTCCTGTATTGATCACATTATCCGACTTGAAAATATCATTAAAGAAGCCTTCTGTGAGAGAAAACACTCCCTCGCAGTATTCTTCGATCTCACGAAAGCTTACGACACCACCTGGAGAATGGGAATTTTAAAAAAATTAGAAGCTTGGGGACTCAAAGGTCACCTACCCTCTATGGTAAAATCATTCCTTGAAGACCGAACATTTAAAACCAGAGTAGGGAACACAACCTCTCGCCAATTTAAGCAGATCAACGGGATACCACAAGGCTCGGTTCTCAGCGTCACGTTGTTTGCAATCGCAATAAACGAGATCGCTGACAACCTCCCTGATGGAGTTATACCCCTACTCTATGTGGACGATTTAGCTATAATAAAGGCAGGGGATAACATGGAAGAAATAGGAAAAGAAATCCAAGATGGTATTAACATAATCTGCAAAGAAGCCAACTTACGAGGCCTGCAGGTTTCCAAACAAAAAACAAATTGCGCCCACTTCTGCAGACTGCGTAAGACCCATGTAGAGCCAACCCTAACAATTGACCAGTTTACCATCCCATACAGACAATCAATTAAATTCTTAGGCCTCACTCTTGATAATAAACTTACATGGACGGAACATATCTCAAAACTCGAAACAATAGCAAAAAAGACCCTAAACCAACTCAAGGCAATAACCCACTTTCGATGGGGCGCAGAACAGAAGACCATCTTCAAAATCATAAACGCCCTTGTATTCTCCAAACTTGACTACGGTGTCGTAGCATACGGAAACGCCTCAAAATCCCACCTTAAACGTATCGACTCCATATACCTTACGGCTGCCCGCATGATCACAGGAGCTTTTCGAACATCACCCCGAGAGAGTGTCTACCGGGAAGCAGGTATACTACCACCTGACGAAAGACGGGCTAAAATAAAATTTAGATACGCCAGCAAAATAGCTCTTAAAGGAAACCACTCACTGAGAAAGTATATAATAAACCCCAAAATACTTGACTGTTACAGTTGGGCTCAAACAAAAACAATACCGTCCACTTTCCACCTATACACTCTCCTTAAGGACAGTCCCATATGGGAAAGTATAACAACAGACGACATAGAAACACCAGACACAATACGAAAAGAAATACTGGCCTGGTCAGAAACAATATCCTGGAAGAAATGGCTAGATCAATGGAATGAAAAGGAAAATAACTGGCACAGATCTATAAGACCCTCGCTAGCCCTATGTAAGTACTCACAAGAACATAACAGAAAAGACAGAATAATACTTACAAGACTCTCAATTGGACATACACGAATCACACATGGACACCTCCTTATAGGTAGACAACACAGAATATGCCCACAATGCAGAATAGAAGCCTTAACCGTGGAACACATCTTCCAATGCCCTAAGCTCAGAGAACAGCGCCTCTCCATAGGGCTACAAGAAAGAAACGCCGCAGAAAGCCTAAAGGATCCAGGAAAATACACAATAATCCTTAAATACCTAAAAAACATTAATATATACAATGAAATATAAACATATACTCACCAGACCGTCTGAAATACGAAGGTACCTGAAACTGAGAGAAATATTAGAACTAAAGAAATAAAACAAAATAAAAACACATACCATGAAGACCCGAAACATACCGTCACAATGACGATTTATTTTTATTTTAATTTTAACTTACCCTTACGATGGAACCAATAGCCCTAGCAGCTGACGTTCTAAAATAAAAAATAAAAAAAAAAATAATAATAATAATAATAATAATAATAATAATAATAATAATAATAATAATAATAATAATAATAATAATAATAATAATAATAATAATAATAATAATAATAATAATAATAATAATAATAATAATAATAATAATAATAATAATAATAATAATAATAATAATAATAATAATAATAATAATAATAATAATAATAATAATAATAATAATAATAATAATAATAATAATAATAATAATAATAATAATAATAATAATAATAATAATAATAATAATAATAATAATAATAATAATAATAATAATAATAATAATAATAATAATAATAATAATAATAATAATAATAATAATAATAATAATAATAATAATAATAATAATAATAATAATAATAATAATAATAATAATAATAATAATAATAATAATAATAATAATAATAATAATAATAATAATAATAATAATAATAATAATAATAATAATAATAATAATAATAATAATAATAATAATAATAATAATAATAATAATAATAATAATAATAATAATAATAATAATAATAATAATAATAATAATAATAATAATAATATAATAATAATAATAATAATAATAATAATAATAATAATAATAATAATAATAATAATAATAATAATAATAATAATAATAATAATAATAATAATAATAATAATAATAATAATAATAATAATAATAATAATAATAATAATAATAATAATAATAATAATAATAATAATAATAATAATAATAATAATAATAATAATAATAATAATAATAATAATAATAATAATAATAATAATAATAATAATAATAATAATAATAATAATAATAATAATAATAATAATAATAATAATAATAATAATAATAATAATAATAATAATAATAATAATAATAATAATAATAATAATAATAATAATAATAATAATAATAATAATAATAATAATAATAATAATAATAATAATAATAATAATAATAATAATAATAATAATAATAATAATAATAATAATAATAATAATAATAATAATAATAATAATAATAATAATAATAATAATAATAATAATAATAATAATAATAATAATAATAATAATAATAATAATAATAATAATAATAATAATAATAATAATAATAATAATAATAATAATAATAATAATAATAATAATAATAATAATAATAATAATAATAATAATAATAATAATAATAATAATAATAATAATAATAATAATAATAATAATAATAATAATAATAATAATAATAATAATAATAATAATAATAATAATAATAATAATAATAATAATAATAATAATAATAATAATAATAATAATAATAATAATAATAATAATAATAATAATAATAATAATAATAATAATAATAATAATAATAATAATAATAATAATAATAATAATAATAATAATAATAATAATAATAATAATAATAATAATAATAATAATAATAATAATAATAATAATAATAATAATAATAATAATAATAATACCCTCGGGGGGATCCTACCCCTACAGGGCGCGTCCCCAGGTGGCGGATAGGGGAACGCCGTCACTTGTTGACGGTAGGAGGATTGGCCTCCCGCGGACCAACATGGAAGGAGGGAGTGAAGCGATGTTAAGATACCGTCTAGGTATCTCTAGCCTCTCCTCTCTCAAGACCGGCATGCGTGGTGACGAGCCACACCCGTGCCCTAAAGGCGCAAACATGTCGGATCTAGAGGAGTAAACCTCGATAAAAAAATCCGTAATCCCCGGTGTTATTCGTACCGTGCCGATGGGATGCATGGCACTACGTTAGTGTGTCTTATAACGGTGGCCTCCGGATACTCGGCGCCCTCCGGTTGCAATTAGCCTTCCACCGGCATGGGAGCACTGCCGGTGGTGACAGTTTATTTCTGCCCATCTCGTGGGAACAACATGAAAACAGCCACAACAAAAAACATTTCCAACTCGCAATTGACGGGGGAGTCTAGCCCCCGGTTCTTGCTTGTTGCCAAAACCGAAGGCAACTTCGACAAAGTTAGCCCGTTTGTTATAGACAAATTATTGTATAATATAATAGGAGAAAGTAAAAATATTAAAAAGATAAAAGAAGGACTGTTAGTAGAAACCGTGAGTAACGGTCAATCAAAAAGGCTTCTAGAGACAGAAAAATTAGGGGATTTTAACGTCAAAGTATCAGCACACTTGACGCTAAATTATGCCAGAGGCATTGTTTACTGCAGAGACTTCCTTAACTGCACTACTGAAGAAATTCAGCAGAATCTGGCAAGTCAAGGGCTCATCGAAGTGCGCAGGATAACCACTAAACGGGATGGTATGGTGCAGGATACACCAAACCATATCCTCAAGTTTAATAAGCCTACCCTGCCACTTACCGTCAAAGGTGGCTTTCACAGCCTTCCAGTGCGCCTGTACATACCAGCACCCCTTAGGTGCTTTAAATGCCAAGGGTTTGGGCACACCGCTACGCGCTGTTCGAAAGAACAAATATGTGTATGCGGTAAAGGTCTTCACGAGGGAACGAGCTGTGAAGAACCAATCATATGTATCAACTGCAAAGGGGGACACTCGGCTCGTTCCAGAAACTGTCCCAAATACAAAGAGGAGATGGCAATACAGGAACTGAAGACGAAAGAAAAACTCAGTTACTTTGAAGCTAAAAAGAGAGTTATTCCTAAATTGCCCACTGCTGGAGTGACTTATTCTCAGGCAACAGTCACTAAAGCAAATCAATTAGAAGATATACTAGCGCGTCTACTACCACAGATAAAGGCAACAATTACTGAAGTCGTGAAGACTGAACTGCGCACTGTCAACGCGCAGAAAGAGGCAAATCAGATGCCTCCTCCGCCCAAACCCTCGGCGAGCGGTAAGCAGCCTACGGGCGGCCGTAAACAGGGGCCCAAAGCTCCACCACCGGTTACTAAACAGCAGGGGGCCAGTATAGTATCCCCTGAAGTGGGAAAACTTCTGGCTGCCATGACTGCCGCGGCTGCAACATCAGCAGCCGAACAAACAACGTCTTCATCAGCAGCCCCATCGACTAAGCCTAGCCTCTCGATTGACGTGGACTCGTACATGTCATCGAGTGAGCAGGCATATAAAAGGGGTGCTACCGAAGCATCCCTAACCTCCTCGGAAGACTACACCGTCGAGGAGGTGTTCAGCGATGGAGGCAAAGTTGAGCGGAGACGGGTAAAAAGAAAGCCGGGATGGCAAAGGGGCCGTCCCAGGAAAGAGGCGCCGCCCGCGCCTTAAGTTTAGTTATCATTGTTTATTTATTCATTATTTACACATTTTATTGCTGTGATCGTCCCGACATCAGAGTCTTTTACAACTCTGGTTTTACCTGTGATAATAGTTTTAAGGATCTGTGTTGTTTTGTTTTGGGCATCGGAGTATTTTACAACCCCGATGCTATCAGTGATAATAGTTTTAAGTTTCTGTGTTGTTTCTGTCCCGGCATCGGAGTCTTTTACAACTCCGATGTCATTTGTGATATTAGTTTTACGATTTTGTGTTGTGTCTGTGCAGGCATCAGAGTCTTTTACAACTCTGGTGTCACTTGTGATATTAGTCTTAAGGTTTTGTTGTGTTTGTTTTGGCATCGGAGTCCTTTACAACTCCGATGTCATCCACCCTGTGTTGTTATTAGTGTTATTTATTTTAACTTATTATTATCTGTCTTGTGTACGTTTAAAATATCTTCAAAATGGTTGAACAATTAATTCAATGGAACTGTAACGGTTGCCGAACACACTACAATGAGTTGAAACTACTCCTGGCCAGGCACACGCCTTTTTGCGTGTGCCTACAAGAAACGCATTTCAAGCCAGGAGATAGCTTTCAGCTCAGAGGGTTTTCTGTAGTGCGAAGGGATGTAGTGCCCAATGTGCGAGCTAGGGGCGGAGTCGCCATGTTTCTGAGAGAAGGCCTCCCTTTTCAGGAGATCCCTCTCAGAACGGCGCTCCAGGCACTGGCCGTACGGATCACGCATCCCATAAAAGCCACAATCTGCACCGTTTATCTTCCACAATTCGATTGGACCCTACAAGACATCGTCGAATTAGTTAACGAACTTCCCTCGCCGTACATCTTCGTGGGCGATTTCAACGCCCACAACCCATTGTGGGGCTCCCAGAGGAGAGATCCCCGCGGTCGACTCATCGAGGAATTCCTCGATCAGAGTGACGCGGTTCTCCTCAACACGGGAAGCCCCACGCACTTTAGTGCTAGAGGGTCCGATTTCTCGGCGATCGACTTGTCGTTTTCATCCCCCCGTTTGGCTACAGGTCTTAAGTGGCAAGTCCTCGATCACCAGCACGGCAGCGATCATTTTCCGATCGCTGTAAAAACCATCGTTCGACGGGTAAGACAGTCAGTCCCCCGGAGATGGTGTCTCGACAAGGCAGACTGGCTTGGATTTCAAGCCAGTCTTACCCCGCCTTCGTCACATAGTGACGACGTCGAGACCGCCGTGGAGGATTTCACCAAACGGATATTAGAAGCAGCTGGTAAGTTTATTCCAATGTCTAGTGGGAGAATGGCCGGTCCACCTGTTCCTTGGTGGAACCAAGACATCAAGGTGGCAATTGAGGAGAAGAAAAGGGCACTAAACAGATTTAGACGAGTTCCTACCCAGGAAAACCTGATAGCTTTCAAGAAGCGCCGAGCAATCGCGCGGCGCAAAATTCTTGAAAGAAAAAGGTTGTCTTGGGAGAGCTACGTGTCGACGATTACGGCTACCACACCGGTAGGTGACGTGTGGAAAAAGGTGGGTGCAATAGCAGGGAAGAAATTCCCAGCGGTAGCACCCATCCTGCACGTGGATGGTCGTGACGTTGTCGACGGAATAGAAATAGCGGATGCTATTGCATCGCATTTCTGCTCCGCTAGCAGCTCTCTCAACTACGAAGAAAGTTTCCTGGGAAATAGGAACAACCGTGAGGTTGCTCTGAACTTCTCATCAAGGGAGTCCTTACCATACAATGTCTTATTTACATTAAAAGAACTGGAAGAGGCAATAAAATCAACGGGTGAGTCTAAAGCCCCGGGACCAGACGGCATTCCATATCAGATGGTCCGACAACTCCCCTCGTGCATGAGGGAGTATTTGTTGGACATCTTTAACCTGATATGGGACAGGGGCGTCTACCCCAGCCAATGGAAATTAGCCATAATTCTGCCTCTTCCTAAACCTGGT
Source organism: Philonthus cognatus (assembly GCA_932526585.2). Taxonomy (NCBI): domain Eukaryota; kingdom Metazoa; phylum Arthropoda; class Insecta; order Coleoptera; family Staphylinidae; genus Philonthus; species Philonthus cognatus. The sequence goes on along the minus strand of OW052243.1, from coordinate 78,159,414 downwards.
AAGGACCCCACCAACGTCAGTAGTTACCGGCCCATTTCTCTTACTAGCTGCTTGGGGAAAGTCCTCGAGAGGATGGTCAACAACCGCCTGGTATGGATGATGGAGACGCGCGGTCTCCTGGCTAAGTACCAGGCTGGTTTTAGAAAATTTCACAGCACGGTTGACCAATTAATCCATCTCGAGAACTCCATCCAGGATGCCTTCTTAGAGAGAAAGCACCTCGTCGCGGTGTTCTTTGATCTCGAGAAGGCATACGATATGACCTGGAGATATGGAGTTCTCCAAAAATTACACCAATGGGGACTGAGGGGCCGTCTGCCCCTCTTCATCGAATCATTTATGTCCAATCGGTCGTTTACAGTCAGAGTTGGGGATACTGAGTCAGGGCAGTTTGCGCTTGAAAACGGTATCCCCCAAGGTTCAACCATCAGTGTAACCCTTTTCGCTATAGCGGTCAATGACATTGCGATGTCAGTAAACTCCCCTGTACAAAAAAGTCTGTATGTTGATGACTTGGTGATATATATGGCGGGAGATACCATCCCCGCCATTAATCGCCAACTCCAAACAGTCATCGATAAGGTGAACAGCGACGCTGAGTCTCGAGGTTTCCGCTTCTCTGCAGCGAAAACCTCATGTGTACATTTTTGCCGACTCAGACGTCCACATCGTGATCCCGTAATGTCTCTACGGGGCACAAGGATACAGGTCGTAGATAGTATCCGATTTCTAGGGCTGAGGCTCGATAGGACTCTTAACTATCGGGCCCATATAGATGAGCTGGTCCAAAGGTCTAAGAAAGCGTTAAACGTCATTAAATGCTTGGCCAGCATCAACTGGGGAGCTGGAAGAGAAGTACTGCTGCGACTGTACACGGCTCTGGTTCTTTCCAGAGTTGACTACGGTTGCGCAGTATACTCCTCAGCAAGAAAGTCCTGGTTGAAAGCCCTAGACGCTGTTCACCATGCCGGTATTAGGTACGCCACTGGAGCTTTCCGGACGAGTCCCGCACCGAGTCTCTGCTGCGAATCGGGCGTCCCTCCTCTAAATGCACGTCGTAACCGCTTTGTATTGCAATACGCAGCGGCCATGCGTGCGAGGAAGGGACACAGGAACCGACGACTTTTTATCACCGACACAGAGCAGCAGAGACAATACGCAAGAAGACCTACCGTCAGTAGGCCGGTGTGCGTCCGAGCGAAGGAGCTTATGGAGAGTCTACATATCAGTCTACCGAGGGTATTCGAGGTCGGATTTCTGGAGATACCCCCCTGGCTTATGCCAAGGGTTAAGTGTCGAACGGATCTGACCTCACATACGAAAAGCGATATTAGCCCCTACATTCTTAGGGGCAAATTTCATACTATTATCGCTGAATACCTAGGCTCTCCGCGGTTATACACAGACGGCTCGAAGACCGACCATGGCGTGGGCTGTTCCGTCGTCATCGATGGAACGCCACATTCGTGGTCATTACACGGGTCGGCTAGCGTGTATACCGCAGAATTATATGCTCTATACCAAGCTCTACGCTATTGTTTAATGAACCACCAAAGCTCATTCCTTATTTGCTCCGACTCTCTTAGTGCCATCCAGAGTATATCGTCGCTATACTCAGTTGATCCGCTGGTCCAGCTCATACAAGCCTCGATATTCGAAATGTCCCGGTTGCGAAAGACGGTCGTTTTCGTCTGGACTCCGGGGCACGTAGGTATCGAGGGCAACGAGCTGGCCGATGAAGCTGCCCGTCAGGCAGCAGAAGCGGACAACATAGATCATGTACCCGTAAGGCCCGACGACCTTAAAGGGTACATCAAAGAGAAAATAGTAGAGGATTGGCAGGAGAGTTGGAATGGCTCCGAGAGCAAGCTCAAATCCATAAAGCTCTCCGTGACTCCCTGGCGAGCGCCGGTGACTCTTACCAGGAGAGAGGAGGTTGCCCTGTGTCGTTTACGCATAGGGCACACAAACTTAACCTCCTTGTATCTTCTCGCCGGCGACGAAGCGCCAGAGTGTCACTTGTGTCACGACCGGTTAACGGTGGAGCATATACTTATAGACTGTCCAGCCTACGCACGTCAGCGTAATAGGCTGAGGCTTGGTGGTGATGTGGCGTCAGCATTGGCAAATTGTAAGGGGTCCGTAGAGAAATGTTTAAATTTCCTACGTGAAACAAAATTATTGAACCGAATTTAGGGTATGTGTTGTTTATTTTATGTTAACTTATTATAATTTATTGATTGTACTGTTTGGTTTATGTTCAGTGGCATCGAAGTCCATTTACAACTTCGGTGCCGCTTTTTAGCTTGTATTATGTCTCTCTGTGTAAAATGCATCAGAGTCTGTTTACAACTCTGAAGTATTTAGGTTAAGTTTTTAAATAGTCTTTCTTTAGGAACCCGATATCAGGGTCCTTTTACAACCCTGATGTCGTTTTGTCTGTGATATTAGGTTTAAGGTCTAGTAACTCGTTGTGTCGTGATAGGCTCCGGTATCAGGGTCATTTACAACCCTGGTACTGTCCCTAGTCTGTGATACTAAATGTAAGCTATATGTTTTTACATGCCTGACTTGCCTGTCTTTATATTGTTGTTGTCTTGTGACTTAAGTCAGTGCATATCAAAAGACTAGACCGGCCAATGACCCTAGCAGTCGACGCCGGTAAAGTGGGAGGGGTTTTAGTGGGTAGGCTTCCAGTCGCCTTTTGACTGAAAGGAGTCCCACACTCTGTCCGTAAGTGGATTTCCACTTCCACACCACAAAAAAAAAAAAAAAAATAATAATAATAATAATAATAATAATAATAATAATAATAATAATAATAATAATAATAATAATAATAATAATAATAATAATAATAATAATAATAATAATAATAATAATAATAATAATAATAATAATAATAATAATAATAATAATAATAATAATAATAATAATAATAATAATAATAATAATAATAATAATAATAATAATAATAATAATAATAATAATAATAATAATAATAATAATAATAATAATAATAATAATAATAATAATAATAATAATAATAATAATAATAATAATAATAATAATAATAATAATAATAATAATAATAATAATAATAATAATAATAATAATAATAATAATAATAATAATAATAATAATAATAATAATAATAATAATAATAATAATAATAATAATAATAATAATAATAATAATAATAATAATAATAATAATAATAATAATAATAATAATAATAATAATAATAATAATAATAATAATAATAATAATAATAATAATAATAATAATAATAATAATAATAATAATAATAATAATAATAATAATAATAATAATAATAATAATAATAATAATAATAATAATAATAATAAATAATAATAATAATAATAATAATAATAATAATAATAATAATAATAATAATAATAATAATAATAATAATAATAATAATAATAATAATAATAATAATAATAATAATAATAATAATAATAATAATAATAATAATAATAATAATAATAATAATAATAATAATAATAATAATAATAATAATAATAATAATAATCCCTGTTGTGTTCGTGATAGGCTCCGGTATCAGGGTCATTTACAACCCTGGTACTGTCCCTAGTCTGTGATACTAAATGTAAGCTATATGTTTTTACATGCCTGACTTGCCTGTCTTTATATTGTTGTCTTGTGACTTAAGTCAGTGCATATCAAAAGACTAGACCGGCCAATGACCCTAGCAGTCGACGCCGGTAAAGTGGGAGGGGTTTTAGTGGGTAGGCTTCCAGTCGCCTTTTGACTGGAAGGAGTCCCACACTCTGTCCGTAAGTGGATTTCCCCTTCCACACCACAAAAAAAAAAAAAAAAAAAAAAAAAAAAAAAAAAAATAATCCCTGTGGATGGGGATCAGAATACATCCACTGCCCACTCCAGCAGGTCGTAGGAGGCGACCATAGGATACCAGCATGTGGATGCCTTTATGGCAGCTGGGTGCCAAAGAGAGAAACAATTTCATATTGATTCTCTCAGAGGCATCATCCACCGGCGTGTTGGCCGTGCGCCGCGACCCGTACGGGTGGGAACGGAGATCCTGGGGGCTGAGCGACAATTTCTCGCGGATTAGCCGAGAAATCCAGCAACACTCCCCTTTGGCTCCTGACTCAACTAAGACGGGCGGTCCAGCCTAACCCAGCATGGACCAATCGGCTCTGGGTGAGTCACTGCGGATCGGAGGACATACTTAATCTGTGTGTTGGTCCGTTCCGGGTGGCTATACTCCTCCGGTATCCTCTGGCGTAGCGGCAGTTTGTGCTTGCGCGTCCCATATGTGGCTCCGTGGAGGGTGGAGGAACTAGAGGAATGAAGGTGGAACTAAGATGCCAATGATTGATATAACAGACTTAGAATCCAGGTTGGGAGCTCCTGGACAAACAAAAACCCTTAATGATCGTGGCCAAACTGCGCGATCATTGGACATGCTACAGCCACAACCCCCGAGCTCTGCTGAAACCAGCGGGGCTAACCCCTTCGTAAGAGGGGGTAAAGTAGGAAGAACTCCTGACAGAACATATCAGTCGAGTCCCTATATGAGACAACCAGGAAATAATATAAATGAAATAGAAACGAGCGAAAATCAAAAAATCACAAAAAGAACCTACAGCCAATCATCACAATCAAATAATATCGATTACGACGATACAGAAACATCCCAAGTGGATCGATACGAACCTAATGACATAACAAAAAAAAGGAAAAGATATAGAAGGCACGCCAAATACTCTTTCGAAACCGAACAAATCCCAACATTCACAGAGTATAACCATACCATAAAAATGGATGAAGCCGACTTTACGACACTGTCACCCTTTATAATTCAAAGACGTATTCAAGACACTGTCGGAACAGACATACGCATAAAAAAATAGCCCCTGGAATCCTAAACGTAAAAGTAAATACACCAGAACAACTGGAAAAACTAAAAACTATAACAAATATTAGTGGCAAGAAAACAGAAATAGCGCCCAACGATAGATTGAACAAATCATGGGGAGTAGTTACATCTAGCGACCTCCTTGCATGCACAGAGGCTGAGCTTAAAGAAGAACTCAAAGGGCAAGGAGTAATCGAAGTTGAGCGTATAAAAAAAAAGAATAATGGTAACCTAGAAAATACCAACTCTATCAAATTAACCTTTAAGATGAGCAAACTACCAGAATCCTTAGACGCAGCTTATCTTAAACTAAAGGTCAGACAGTACATCCCCGCCCCCAGAAGATGCAATAAATGCCTTAAGTTCGGACACTTAGGGAAGTACTGCAAAAGTACAAAAATGTGCAAGTGCGGTAAACAGGAGCACGAAGGCAACTGTGATACTCCATACACCTGCATAAACTGTAATAACAACCACCTGTCAACCTCAAAAGAGTGTACAACTTATAAAAACGAAAAAGAAATAATTAAACTTAAAATTAAACAGAACCTAACCTTTAGGGAAGCAAGACAGCTGGTAAACAAAAACAGTTTTGTTGTCCCTACCAAAACCTTCGCCCAACAGGCATCAGCCACAACAGCCACCGTGGGGAGGAACAAGAACACTGAAATTCCGGGAATAACCGAAATACCCACAAACTCCATCAACTGGGAAACAATAGAAGCACCGACAGAGGCACACTCTGACGGGGAATTTCAACTGATCAAAAAGAAAAAAGGTTGGCCCAAGGGAAAACCAAAACCAAATCAAAGGAAAAACAAAGATAGTGATAACTAGCTGTGATAGATAACTGTGATAATTTACTGTGATATTTTAATATACAACATGTATTTAGTCCATATACATTTATGTTATTTATAACTATTTATATATTTATTTTTATTTTTTATATATATTTATACATATACTAGAACTAGCAAATACCAAACAAAACACAACAAACATTAACACAATGGATCAAACAACAGAACGCCTAATACAATGGAACTGCAGAGGTATTAAAAATAAATATGACGAATTGCGTAATTTAATATTAACATACCAACCGACTGTAATATGTCTACAAGAAAGTCATCTAAAACCAAATGAGGAAATAAAATTCTCAGGATACCAAACATTCACCCGCAGCTTACAAAATACCACCAACGGACGGGCCCATGGAGGTGTTGCCACTCTTATAAGAGATAACATCAAAACAAAAATAATTGATAATACAAGCACCATCCAGGCTCTAACCATAGAAATAATACTAGAAAAGAAAATTAAAATTATCAATGCATACTTACCCGACCAATCCTGGAAAAAAGAAGAAATGTGTAAATTACTTGAACTTATCACTAACAATACCATACTAGCTGGGGACTTCAACTGTCACAACCCACTATGGGGATCAAAAACACTATCACCAAAAGGGAAATTACTCGAAGAGATAATTAGTGATACGCCGCTCGTCCTCCTAAACAACGGAGAACCAACCTACCTTAACAGTGGATCAGGTAATTTCAGCGCCATAGACCTAACACTAGGAACACCAAACATTTATAACGAACTAAGCTGGAAAGTCATACCCGACCTACACCATAGCGACCATTTCCCAATCTTAGTCGACCTATCCCTCAAACGGCATAACCTCCAACACAGAAAAAAATGGCAACTAAAAAAAGCGAACTGGGACGAATTCACGCTAGCTTCCGAAACGCTTAGATTGGAAACTGGAGCTAACATAAACGAGATGGTAAATACAGCCACAAAAGACATTATTATATTAGCGAACAACTTTATTCCCAAAACTAAACCACCTTCTAAAAATGCATCAGTGCCCTGGTGGAACGAACGAATCGCATCACTAAACAAAGAAAAGAAAAAATATCTAAATAGATTCCGCAAACACAATAGGACAGAAGACCTGATTCACTTTAAAAAATGTAGAGCCCAAGAGAGGAAACAAAAAACATTAGCCCAGAAAACGTCATGGGAAGAATACATTTCCAGCATTAACGAACAGACACCTATCCAGCAAGTATGGAAACATGTCCACAATATCATTGGTAAAGGACGGCGCCAAAACCTACCTATCCTCCAACATAATGGACAAACACATACGAATCCTACACAAACGTCTAACATACTAGGTATAACATTCCAGAAAGTGTGCAGTGACGCTAACTACACGGAAGAATTTATTAACTACAAACAATACTCGGAACAAACTCCTGTTACACTAGAAGGAGGCGAAGAAGAAGACTATAACCGCCCCATAACTATAGAAGAACTCGACGATGCACTGTCCCAAACTAAAAATACTAGCCCAGGAGAAGATGAAATATGTAACGCTATGCTACGAAATCTATCCAACGCTGCAAAAGAAAAAATTACTAACTTATTTAATAACATATTTCAAAAAAACACCTACCCTCTCTGTTGGAAAGAATCGATCATTATCCCTATCCCTAAACCTGGAAAAGACCACAGCGATCCCGAAAATTATCGTCCTATAGCTCTGACATCATGCCTAGGAAAATTATACGAAAAAATAATAAACTCTAGACTTCTAAACATATTGGAAGGCAGAGACCTCATTAGCCACTATCAAGCTGGTTTCCGAAAAGGATTCTTCTGTATTGATCACATTATCCGACTTGAAAATATCATTAAAGAAGCCTTCTGTGAGAGAAAACACTCCCTCGCAGTATTCTTCGATCTCACGAAAGCTTACGACACCACCTGGAGAATGGGAATTTTAAAAAAATTAGAAGCTTGGGGACTCAAAGGTCACCTACCCTCTATGGTAAAATCATTCCTTGAAGACCGAACATTTAAAACCAGAGTAGGGAACACAACCTCTCGCCAATTTAAGCAGATCAACGGGATACCACAAGGCTCGGTTCTCAGCGTCACGTTGTTTGCAATCGCAATAAACGAGATCGCTGACAACCTCCCTGATGGAGTTATACCCCTACTCTATGTGGACGATTTAGCTATAATAAAGGCAGGGGATAACATGGAAGAAATAGGAAAAGAAATCCAAGATGGTATTAACATAATCTGCAAAGAAGCCAACTTACGAGGCCTGCAGGTTTCCAAACAAAAAACAAATTGCGCCCACTTCTGCAGACTGCGTAAGACCCATGTAGAACCAACCCTAACAATTGACCAGTTTACCATCCCATACAGACAATCAATTAAATTTTTAGGCCTCACTCTTGATAATAAACTTACATGGACGGAACATATCTCAAAACTCGAAACAATAGCAAAAAAGACCCTAAACCAACTCAAGGCAATAACCCACTTTCGATGGATCGCAGAACAGAAGACCATCTTCAAAATCATAAACGCCCTTGTATTCTCCAAACTTGACTACGGTGTCGTAGCATACGGAAACGCCTCAAAATCCCACCTTAAACGTATCGACTCCATATACCTTACGGCTGCCCGCATGATCACAGGAGCTTTTCGAACATCACCCCGAGAGAGTGTCTACCGGGAAGCAGGTATACTACCACCTGACGAAAGACGGGCTAAAATAAAATTTAGATACGCCAGCAAAATAGCTCTTAAAGGAAACCACTCACTGAGAAAGTATATAATAAACCCCAAAATACCTGACTGTTACAGTTGGGCTCAAACAAAAACAATACCGTCCACTTTCCACCTATACACTCTCCTTAAGGACAGTCCCATATGGGAAAGTATAACAACAGACGACATAGAAACACCAGACACAATACGAAAAGAAATACTGGCCTGGTCAGAAACAATATCCTGGAAGAAATGGCTAGATCAATGGAATGAAAAGGAAAATAACTGGCACAGATCTATAAGACCCTCGCTAGCCCTATGTAAGTACTCACAAGAACATAACAGAAAAGACAGAATAATACTTACAAGACTCTCAATTGGACATACACGAATCACACATGGACACCTCCTTATAGGTAGACAACACAGAATATGCCCACAATGCAGAATAGAAGCCTTAACCGTGGAACACATCTTCCAATGCCCTAAGCTCAGAGAACAGCGCCTCTCCATAGGGCTACAAGAAAGAAACGCCGCAGAAAGCCTAAAGGATCCAGGAAAATACACAATAATCCTTAAATACCTAAAAAACATTAATATATACAATGAAATATAAACATATACTCACCAGACCGTCTGAAATACGAAGGTACCTGAAACTGAGAGAAATATTAGAACTAAAGAAATAAAACAAAATAAAAACACATACCATGAAGACCCGAAACATACCGTCACAATGACGATTTATTTTTATTTTAATTTTAACTTACCCTTACGATGGAACCAATAGCCCTGGCAGCTGACGTTCTAAAAAAATAAAAAAATAAAAAAAGAAAAAAAAATAATAATAATAATAATAATAATAATAATAATAATAATAATAATAATAATAATAATAATAATAATAATAATAATAATAATAATAATAATAATAATAATAATAATAATAATAATAATAATAATAATAATAATAATAATAATAATAATAATAATAATAATAATAATAATAATAATAATAATAATAATAATAATAATAATAATAATAATAATAATAATAATAATAATAATAATAATAATAATAATAATAATAATAATAATAATAATAATAATAATAATAATAATAATAATAATAATAATAATAATAATAATAATAATAATAATAATAATAATAATAATAATAATAATAATAATAATAATAATAATAATAATAATAATAATAATAATAATAATAATAATAATAATAATAATAATAATAATAATAATAATAATAATAATAATAATAATAATAATAATAATAATAATAATAATAATAATAATAATAATAATAATAATAATAATAATAATAATAATAATAATAATAATAATAATAATAATAATAATAATAATAATAATAATAATAATAATAATAATAATAATAATAATAATAATAATAATAATAATAATAATAATAATAATAATAATAATAATAATAATAATAATAATAATAATAATAATAATAATAATAATAATAATAATAATAATAATAATAATAATAATAATAATAATAATAATAATAATAATAATAATAATAATAATAATAATAATAATAATAATAATAATAATAATAATAATAATAATAATAATAATAATAATAATAATAATAATAATAATAATAATAATAATAATAATAATAATAATAATAATAATAATAATAATAATAATAATAATAATAATAATAATAATAATAATAATAATAATAATAATAATAATAATAATAATAATAATAATAATAATAATAATAATAATAATAATAATAATAATAATAATAATAATAATAATAATAATAATAATAATAATAATAATAATAATAATAATAATAATAATAATAATAATAATAATAATAATAATAATAATAATAATAATAATAATAATAATAATAATAATAATAATAATAATAATAATAATAATAATAATAATAATAATAATAATAATAATAATAATAATAATAATAATAATAATAATAATAATAATAATAATAATAATAATAATAATAATAATAATAATAATAATAATAATAATAATAATAATAATAATAATAATAATAATAATAATAATAATAATAATAATAATAATAATAATAATAATAATAATAATAATAATAATAATAATAATAATAATAATAATAATAATAATAATAATAATAATAATAATAATAATAATAATAATAATAATAATAATAATAATAATAATAATAATAATAATAATAATAATAATAATAATAATAATAATAATAATAATAATAATAATAATAATAATAATAATAATAATAATAATAATAATAATAATAATAATAATAATAATAATAATAATAATAATAATAATAATAATAATAATAATAATAATAATAATAATAATAATAATAATAATAATAATAATAATAATAATAATAATAATAATAATAATAATAATAATAATAATAATAATAATAATAATAATAATAATAATAATAATAATAATAATAATAATAATAATAATAATAATAATAATAATAATAATAATAATAATAATAATAATAATAATAATAATAATAATAATAATAATAATAATAATAATAATAATAATAATAATAATAATAATAATAATAATAATAATAATAATAATACCCTCGGGGGATCCTACCCCTACAGGGCGCGTCCCCAGGTGGCGGATAGGGGAACGCCGTCACTCGTTGACGGTAGGAGGATTGGCCTCCCGCGGACCAACATGGAAGGAGGGAGTGAAGCGATGTTAAGATATCGTCTAGGTATCTCTAGCCTCTCCTCCCTCAAGACCGGCATGCGTGGTGACGAGCCACACCCGCGCCCTAAAGGTGCAAACATGTCGGATCTAGAGGAGTAAACCTCGATAAAAGAATCCGTAATCCCCGGTGTTATACGTACCGTGCCGATGGGATGAATGGCACTACGTTAGTGTGTCTAATAACGGTGACCTCCGGATACTTGGCGACCTCCGGTTGTATGTAGCCTTTCACCGGTAAGGGAGCACTGCCGGTGACGACCCCTAGTTCTGCCCTACTCGTGGGAACAAGATGATTTCTCAACATAAAACAAACAAAACTCAAAACAGGCAACTGACGGAGGAGTTCATCCCCCGGTTTTTGCTTGTTTCTAAAAGTGAAGGAAACTTTGATAAAGTTAGCCCTTTTATTATTGATAAAGTTATTTATAGCAACTTGGGCGAGACAAAGTCAATCAAAAAGGTCAAGGATGGCTTACTTATTGAAACAGTAAGTAACGCTCAGTCCAAGAAATTATTGGAAATGAAGAAGCTGGGAGAATTCAATATTACGGTCACCTCGCATAGCACCTTAAACTATAGTAGGGGAATAGTTTATTGTCGGGATTTCCTCAATTGTACTGTTGAGGAAATTCAACAAAATTTGGCAAGCCAAGGTGTTATCGAGGTTCGCCGCATTACAACAAGGCGCGATGGAATGGTTCAAGAAACCCCGAACCACATATTAAAATTTAATCGACCAAGTCTTCCAGCACACGTCAAAGGAGGTTTTCACAATCTACCAGTGCGTGCCTACATCCCTGCACCACTTAGGTGCTTTAAATGTCAAGCTTTTGGCCACACCTCAGTGCGTTGTACAAAGGAACAAGTATGCGTCTGTGGCAAAAGCATACACGAAGGCACAAGTTGCTCAGAGCCTTTGACATGTGTAAACTGTGGAGGCGGACATTCTGCACGGTCAAGAAACTGTCCAAAATATAAACTGGAAGTTGCAATCCAGGAACTAAAAACGAAAGAAAAAATTACGTACTTCGAGGCAAAGAAAAAGATCACCCCACAAACTCCCTCGCTTGGTGTTTCATACTCCCAGGCGGCAGCAACAAAGCCAGGATATTCCGATTTGTTAAATCAGTTACTGCCACAATTAAAGGAAACAATTATCAAAACAGTAAAGGAGGAAATGAGTCAATTTAAGGCTCATCAGGAGGCAAATAGATTGCCTCCTCCAAAGGAGGCAAGTCAGATGCCACCACCCTCGACGGCCGCCCCACGACCGTCGAAACAACAAGGGGCCAATTCTGGCCCCGGCTCATCTGGACAGCAAGAAGCAGCCTCACTGGCTTCTACTGTCCAGCAAATTTTGGCGGCTGCATCGGCCAATTCGGCCTCGCCGGCAACAACACCGTTGCCGGAAAGCCCGATAAAAGAACAGGCCCCGATCGACCTAGACGACTATATGTCGTCTAGTGAGCTGCCCTATAAAAGGGCAGCCGCCGACGCCTCCCTCTCCTCAGCGGATGACAACGTTGAGGAGAAAGTCAAATTAATTAAAGCAAAAGGGAAGAGAAAGCCTGGGTGGCAGAGAGGTGTTCCTAGGAAGTAATATTCCTGGGAATAATCCTTGCCATGTCTTTGATTTTAATCTTTTTAATATTTATTCACTTTTATATTTATTTATAGTTTTTTGTTATTAACTTGTGCTTGTTCTATTACTGAAGTCCTTTACAGCTTTAGTATAATCTGTGATAATAGGTTTAAGATTAGTGTTGTTTTCGTTTTAACACTAAAGTCTTATATGACTCTAGTGTTTCTTGTTTCTGGCATCAGAGACGTTTACAACTCCGATGCCATTTGTGATATTAGTTTTAAGGTTTTTGTTGTTTTTGTCCTGCCGCCGGAGTCTTTTACAACTCCGAGGTTCTGTGTTGTGTTTGTTCTGACATCGGAGTCATTTACAACTCCGATGCAATCTGTGATAATAGCTTTAATAAATTTCTGTCTTGTTTTTGTAAAAGCATTGGAGTATTTTACAACTTCAATTCTATCTGTGATATTAGTTTTTAAGGTTCTGTGTTGTGTCTGTTTTGGCACTAGAGTCATTTACAACTCTGGTGTCATTTGTGATATTAGTCTTAAGGTTTTTTCGTGTTTTGTTCTGTCCTGGCATCGGAGTCCTTTACAACTCCGATGTCATCCGTCTTGTATAGTTATTAGTGTTATTTATTCTAATTTATTATTACTTGTTTGTGTTTTTGTTAATATGTCAAAATAATGGTTGAACAATTAATTCAATGGAATTGCAACGGTTGCAGAGCACACTACAATGAGATGAAACTACTCCTGGCCAGGCATACGCCCTTTTGCGTGTGCCTACAGGAAACGCACTTCAAGCCGGGAGACAGTTTTCGGCTCAGAGGGTACTCTGTAGTGCGGAGGGATGTAGTGCCCAATGTGCGTGCCAGGGGCGGAGTCGCCATGTTTTTGAGAGAAGGTCTTCCTTTTCAGGAGATCCCTCTCAGAACGGGGCTCCAGGCGCTGGCCGTACGGCTCACGCATCCCATACAAGTTACAGTCTGCACCGTTTATCTTCCACATTTCGATTGGACCCTAGAAGACATCGTCGAATTAGTGAATGATTTACCCTCGCCGTTCATTTTAGTGGGCGACTTTAATGCCCACAACCCACTTTGGGGCTCCCAGAGGAGAGATCCCCGCGGTCAGCTCATCGAGGACTTTCTCGATCAGAGTGACGCGGTGCTCCTCAACACGGGGTCCCCAACACATTTTAGTGCGAGAGGGTCTGATTTTTCGGCGATTGACTTATCCTTCTCTTCCCCCCGTTTGGCCACCGGTCTTTCGTGGCAAGTCCTAGAAGATCAGCACGGCAGCGATCACTTTCCGATCGCTATAAAAACCATCGCTCGACGGGTAAGACAGTCAGTCCCCCGGAGATGGTGTCTCGACAAGGCAGACTGGCTTGGCTTTCAAGCCAGTCTTACCCCGCCTTCGTCACTTAGTGACGACGTCGAGACCGCCGTGGAGGACTTAACTAAACGGATACTAGAAGCAGCTAGCAAGTCTATCCCAATTTCCAGTGGGAAAATGGCCGGTCCACCTGTTCCCTGGTGGAACCAAGATATTAAGGTGGCAATTGAGGAGAAAAAGAGAGCGTTGAACAGGTTCAGGCGAGTTCCTACCCAGGAAAACCTGATAGCCTTCAAGAAGCGGCGAGCAACCGCGCGCCGCATAATTCTGGAAAGTAAAAGGCTATCATGGGAGAGCTACGTGTCGACGATCACGCCTACCACACCGGTAGGTGAGGTGTGGAAAAAGGTGGGTGCAATAGCGGGGAAGAAATTCCCAGCAGTAGCACCTATCTTGCACGTGGAGGGTCGTGACGTCACCGACACCACTGAAATAGCGGATGCGATCGCATCTCATTTCAGCTCCGCTAGTAGCTCTGTCAATTATGAAGTGAGTTTCCTGGGAAATAAGGACAACCGTGAAGTTCCCCTGAACTTCTCCTCAATAGAGTCCTTACCTTATAATGTTGCGTTCACAATAGAAGAACTGGAAGAGGCAATAAAATCAACGGGCGAGTCTAAAGCCCCGGGCCCAGACGGCGTCCCATACCAGATGGTCCGACAACTTCCCTCTCGCATGAGGGAGTACTTGTTGGACATTTACAATCTGATATGGGACAGGGGTGTCTACCCCTGCCGTTGGAAAGTGGCGACCATTCTGCCTCTTCCTAAACCTGGTAAGGACCCCACTACCGTCAGTAGTTACCGGCCCATCTCACTAACTAGCTGCTTGGGGAAAGTCCTCGAAAAGATGGTCAACAACCGCCTGGTATGGATGCTAGAGGCGCAAGGTCTTCTGGCTAAGTACCAGGCCGGTTTTAGAAAATTTCACAGCACGGTTGACCAATTAGTCCATCTCGAGAACTCCATCCAGGATGCCTTCTTAGAGAGAAAACACCTCGTCGCGGTGTTCTTTGATCTCGAGAAGGCATACGATATGACCTGGAGATATGGAGTTCTCCAAAAAATACATAAATGGGGACTGAGGGGCCGTCTGCCCCTATTTATTAAGTCGTTTATGTCCAATCGATCTTTTAAAGTTAGAGTTGGGGATACCGAATCAGGGCAGTTCGCTCTGGAAAATGGTATCCCCCAAGGTTCAACCATTAGTGTTACCCTGTTCGCTATAGCCGTCAATGACATCGCGATGTCAGTAAAATCCCCAGTACAAAAAAGTCTGTATGTCGATGATCTGGCGATATATATGGCGGGAGATACCATCCCCGCCATCAATCGTCAACTTCAAACAGTCATCGACAAGGTGAACAGCGACGCTGAGTCTCGAGGTTTTCGTTTCTCTGCAGCGAAAACCTCATGTGTACATTTTTGCCGACTCAGACGTCCACATCGTGACCCCGAAATGTCTCTTCGGGGCACACGGATACAAGTCGTGGATAGTATCCGATTCCTAGGGCTGAGGCTCGATAGAACACTCAACTATCGGGCCCACATTGATGAGCTGGTCGAACGGTCTAAGAAAGCATTGAACGTCATCAAATGCTTGGCCAGCATCAACTGGGGAGCTGGAAGAGAAGTGCTGCTGCAGCTGTATACGGCTCTGGTCCTTTCCAGAGTTGACTACGGTTGCGCAGTATACTCTTCAGCAAGGAAGTCCTGGTTGAAAGCCCTAGATGCTGTTCATCATGCCGGTATTAGGTACGCCACGGGCGCTTTTCGGACGAGTCCCGCACCGAGTCTCTGCTGCGAATCGGGTGTCCCGCCTCTAACTGCACGCCGCAACCGTTTCGTATTGCAATACGCGGCGGCAATGCGTGCGAGGAGGGGACACAGGAACCGACGACATTTTATCACCGTCACAGAGCAGCAGAGAAATTACGCAAGAAGACCTACCGTCAGTAGGCCGGTGTGCGTCCGAGCGAAAGAGCTTATGGAGAGTTTAAATGTTAGTCTTCCTAGGGTATTCGAGGTCGGTTTCCTGGAGGTACCTCCCTGGCTTATGCCAAGGGTCAGGTGCCGAACGGATCTGACCTCATACAAGAGAAGTGATACTAGCCCCTACCTTCTTAGGGGCAAATTCCTCGAAATTATCACTGAATACCCAGACTCTCCGCGGCTGTACACAGACGGCTCGAGAACCGACCGTGGCGTGGGCTGTTCCGTCGTTATCGATGGGACGCCACATTCGTGGTCATTACACGAGTCGGCCAGCGTGTACACCGCAGAATTATACGCAATTTATCAAGCTCTTCGCTACTGTCTAATAAACCACCAAAGCTCATTTCTCGTTTGCTGCGACTCTCTAAGTGCCATCCAGAGTATATCGTCATTATACTCTGTTGATCCGCTGGTCCAGCTCGTTCAAGCCTCGATGTTCGAAGTGTCCCGGATGCGAAAGACGGTCGTTTTCGTCTGGACTCCGGGGCATGTGGGTATCGAGGGTAATGAGCTGGCCGATGAAGCTGCCCGTCAGGCAGCGGAAGCGGACAACGTAGACGATGTACCCGTGAGGCCTGACGATCTTAAAGGGTACATCAAAGGGAAAATTATAGAGGATTGGCAAGAGAGTTGGAATGGCTCCGAGAGCAAACTCAGATCCATAAAGCTCTCCGTGACTCCCTGGCGATTGCCGGTGAATCTTACCAGGAGAGAGGAGGTTGCCCTGTGTCGTTTGCGCATAGGGCACACCAACTTAACCTCCTCGTATCTTCTCGCCGGCGATGAAGAGCCAGTGTGTAATCTGTGTCACGACCGGTTGACGGTGGAGCACATACTGATAGATTGTCCAGCCTACGCACGTCAGCGTAATAGGCTGAGGCTTGGTGGTGATGTGGCGTCAATCTTGGCAAATTCCAAGGGGTCCGTAGAGAAATGTTTAGAGTTCCTACGTGAAACACTGTTATTGAAGCGAATATAGGGTTTGTGTTGTCTTTATGTTAACTTATTCTAATTTATTGATTGTATCGTCTGTTTTATGTTTAGTGGCATCGAAGTCCTTTTACAGCTTCGATGCCCCTTTTAGTTGTATTTCGTCTTTCTTTGTGTAATGCTTCAGAGCCTCTTTACAACTCTGAAGCATTTAGGTTAAGCTTTGTAAATAGTTTTTTTTTTTTTTTTTTGAGGGCTCCGACATTGGGGTCCGTTTACAACCCCGATGTTGTTTCGTCTGTGATACTAGGTTTAAGCTCTATTTATTCGTTGTGTCGTTGTAGGCTCTAGGTTTTATTTCTTCGTTGTGTCGTCTAGGCTCCGGTATCAGGGTCATTTACAACCCTGATACTGTCCCTATTGTGATATTAGGCTTAACTTTTATATATGCGTTGTGTTGTTCTTGGCTCCGGTATCAGGGTCATTTACAACCCTGATACCGTCCTTACTGTGATATTAGGCTTAATTTACATGTGTTCAACCGCCTGACTTGTCGTGTTTTGTCTTTGTATTGTATCTCCTTGTACATTCACAACACAAGTCAGTGCACGTTAGAAAATTAGACCGGCCAATGACCCAAGTAGTCGACGCCGGTAAAGTGGGAGGGGTTTTTAGTCGGTAGTCCTCATGGAGGGAGTCCGACACTCAGTCCGTAAATGGATTTTCCCCTCCCACACCACAAAAAAAAAAAAAAAAAAAAAAAAAAAAAATAATAATAATAATAATAATAATAATAATAATAATAATAATAATAATAATAATAATAATAATAATAATAATAATAATAATAATAATAATAATAATAATAATAATAATAATAATAATAATAATAATAATAATAATAATAATAATAATAATAATAATAATAATAATAATAATAATAATAATAATAATAATAATAATAATAATAATAATAATAATAATAATAATAATAATAATAATAATAATAATAATAATAATAATAATAATAATAATAATAATAATAATAATAATAATAATAATAATAATAATAATAATAATAATAATAATAATAATAATAATAATAATAATAATAATAATAATAATAATAATAATAATAATAATAATAATAATAATAATAATAATAATAATAATAATAATAATAATAATAATAATAATAATAATAATAATAATAATAATAATAATAATAATAATAATAATAATAATAATAATAATAATAATAATAATAATAATAATAATAATAATAATAATAATAATAATAATAATAATAATAATAATAATAATAATAATAATAATAATAATAATAATAATAATAATAATAATAATAATAATAATAATAATAATAATAATAATAATAATAATAATAATAATAATAATAATAATAATAATAATAATAATAATATAATCCCTGTGGATGGGGATCAGAATACATCCACTGCCCACTCCAGCAGGTCGTAGGAGGCGACCATAGGATACCAGCATGTGGATGCCTTTATGGCAGCTGGGTGCCAAAGAGAGAAACAATTTCATATTGATTCTCTCAGAGGCATCATCCACCGGCGTGTTGGCCGTGCGCCGCGACCCGTACGGGTGGGAACGGAGATCCTGGGGGCTGAGCGACAATTTCTCGCGGATTAGCCGAGAAATCCAGCAACACTCCCCTTTGGCTCCTGACTCAACTAAGACGGGCGGTCCAGCCTAACCCAGCATGGACCAATCGGCTCTGGGTGAGTCACTGCGGATCGGAGGACATACTTAATCTGTGTGTTGGTCCGTTCCGGGTGGCTATACTCCTCCGGTATCCTCTGGCGTAGCGGTAGTTTGTGCTTGCGCGTCCCATATGTGGCTCCGTGGAGGGTGGAGGAACTAGAGGAATGAAGGTGGAACTAAGATGCCAATGATTGATATAACAGACTTAGAATCCAGGTTGGGAGCTCCTGGACAAACAAAAACCCTTAATGATCGTGGCCAAACTGCGCGATCATTGGACATGCTACAGCCACAACCCCCGAGCTCTGCTGAAACCAGCGGGGCTAACCCCTTCGTAAGAGGGGGTAAAGTAGGAAGAACTCCTGACAGAACATATCAGTCGAGTCCCTATATGAGACAACCAGGAAATAATATAAATGAAATAGAAACGAGCGAAAATCAAAAAATCACAAAAAGAACCTACAGCCAATCATCACAATCAAATAATATCGATTACGACGATACAGAAACATCCCAAGTGGATCGATACGAACCTAATGACATAACAAAAAAAAGGAAAAGATATAGAAGGCACGCCAAATACTCTTTCGAAACCGAACAAATCCCAACATTCACAGAGTATAACCATACCATAAAAATGGATGAAGCCGACTTTACGACACTGTCACCCTTTATAATTCAAAGACGTATTCAAGACACTGTCGGAACAGACATACGCATAAAAAAAATAGCCCCTGGAATCCTAAACGTAAAAGTAAATACACCAGAACAACTGGAAAAACTAAAAACTATAACAAATATTAGTGGCAAGAAAACAGAAATAGCGCCCAACGATAGATTGAACAAATCATGGGGAGTAGTTACATCTAGCGACCTCCTTGCATGCACAGAGGCTGAGCTTAAAGAAGAACTCAAAGGGCAAGGAGTAATCGAAGTTGAGCGTATAAAAAAAAAGAATAATGGTAACCTAGAAAATACCAACTCTATCAAATTAACCTTTAAGATGAGCAAACTACCAGAATCCTTAGACGCAGCTTATCTTAAACTAAAGGTCAGACAGTACATCCCCGCCCCCAGAAGATGCAATAAATGCCTTAAGTTCGGACACTTAGGGAAGTACTGCAAAAGTACAAAAATGTGCAAGTGCGGTAAACAGGAGCACGAAGGCAACTGTGATACTCCATACACCTGCATAAACTGTAATAACAACCACCTGTCAACCTCAAAAGAGTGTACAACTTATAAAAACGAAAAAGAAATAATTAAACTTAAAATTAAACAGAACCTAACCTTTAGGGAAGCAAGACAGCTGGTAAACAAAAACAGTTTTGTTGTCCCTACCAAAACCTTCGCCCAACAGGCATCAGCCACAACAGCCACCGTGGGGAGGAACAAGAACACTGAAATTCCGGGAATAACCGAAATACCCACAAACTCCATCAACTGGGAAACAATAGAAGCACCGACAGAGGCACACTCTGACGGGGAATTTCAACTGATCAAAAAGAAAAAAGGTTGGCCCAAGGGAAAACCAAGACCAAATCAAAGGAAAAACAAAGATAGTGATAACTAGCTGTGATAGATAACTGTGATAATTTACTGTGATATTTTAATATACAACATGTATTTAGTCCATATACATTTATGTTATTTATAACTATTTATATATTTATTTTTATTTTTTATATATATTTATACATATACTAGAACTAGCAAATACCAAACAAAACACAACAAACATTAACACAATGGATCAAACAACAGAACGCCTAATACAATGGAACTGCAGAGGTATTAAAAATAAATATGACGAATTGCGTAATTTAATATTAACATACCAACCGACTGTAATATGTCTACAAGAAAGTCATCTAAAACCAAATGAGGAAATAAAATTCTCAGGATACCAAACATTCACCCGCAGCTTACAAAATACCACCAACGGACGGGCCCATGGAGGTGTTGCCACTCTTATAAGAGATAACATCAAAACAAAAATAATTGATAATACAAGCACCATCCAGGCTCTAACCATAGAAATAATACTAGAAAAGAAAATTAAAATTATCAATGCATACTTACCCGACCAATCCTGGAAAAAAGAAGAAATGTGTAAATTACTTGAACTTATCACTAACAATACCATACTAGCTGGGGACTTCAACTGTCACAACCCACTATGGGGATCAAAAACACTATCACCAAAAGGGAAATTACTCGAAGAGATAATTAGTGATACGCCGCTCGTCCTCCTAAACAACGGAGAACCAACCTACCTTAACAGTGGATCAGGTAATTTCAGCGCCATAGACCTAACACTAGGAACACCAAACATTTATAACGAACTAAGCTGGAAAGTCATACCCGACCTACACCATAGCGACCATTTCCCAATCTTAGTCGACCTATCCCTCAAACGGCATAACCTCCAACACAGAAAAAAATGGCAACTAAAAAAAGCGAACTGGGACGAATTCACGCTAGCTTCCGAAACGCTTAGATTGGAAACTGGAGTTAACATAAACGAGATGGTAAATACAGCCACAAAAGACATTATTATATTAGCGAACAACTTTATTCCCAAAACTAAACCACCTTCTAAAAATGCATCAGTGCCCTGGTGGAACGAACGAATCGCATCACTAAACAAAGAAAAGAAAAAATATCTAAATAGATTCCGCAAACACAATAGGACAGAAGACCTGATTCACTTTAAAAAATGTAGAGCCCAAGAGAGGAAACAAAAAACACTAGCCCAGAAAACGTCATGGGAAGAATACATTTCCAGCATTAACGAACAGACACCTATCCAGCAAGTATGGAAACATGTCCACAATATCATTGGTAAAGGACGGCGCCAAAACCTACCTATCCTCCAACATAATGGACAAACACATACGAATCCTACACAAACGTCTAACATACTAGGTATAACATTCCAGAAAGTGTGCAGTGACGCTAACTACACGGAAGAATTTATTAACTACAAACAATACTCGGAACAAACTCCTGTTACACTAGAAGGAGGCGAAGAAGAAGACTATAACCGCCCCATAACTATAGAAGAACTCGACGATGCACTGTCCCAAACTAAAAATACTAGCCCAGGAGAAGATGAAATATGTAACGCTATGCTACGAAATCTATCCAACGCTGCAAAAGAAAAAATTACTAACTTATTTAATAACATATTTCAAAAAAACACCTACCCTCTCTGTTGGAAAGAATCGATCATTATCCCGATCCCTAAACCTGGAAAAGACCACAGCGATCCCGAAAATTATCGTCCTATAGCTCTGACATCATGCCTAGGAAAATTATACGAAAAAATAATAAACTCTAGACTTCTAAACATATTGGAAGGCAGAGACCTCATTAGCCACTATCAAGCTGGTTTCCGAAAAGGATTCTCCTGTATTGATCACATTATCCGACTTGAAAATATCATTAAAGAAGCCTTCTGTGAGAGAAAACACTCCCTCGCAGTATTCTTCGATCTCACGAAAGCTTACGACACCACCTGGAGAATGGGAATTTTAAAAAAATTAGAAGCTTGGGGACTCAAAGGTCACCTACCCTCTATGGTAAAATCATTCCTTGAAGACCGAACATTTAAAACCAGAGTAGGGAACACAACCTCTCGCCAATTTAAGCAGATCAACGGGATACCACAAGGCTCGGTTCTCAGCGTCACGTTGTTTGCAATCGCAATAAACGAGATCGCTGACAACCTCCCTGATGGAGTTATACCCCTACTCTATGTGGACGATTTAGCTATAATAAAGGCAGGGGATAACATGGAAGAAATAGGAAAAGAAATCCAAGATGGTATTAACATAATCTGCAAAGAAGCCAACTTACGAGGCCTGCAGGTTTCCAAACAAAAAACAAATTGCGCCCACTTCTGCAGACTGCGTAAGACCCATGTAGAGCCAACCCTAACAATTGACCAGTTTACCATCCCATACAGACAATCAATTAAATTCTTAGGCCTCACTCTTGATAATAAACTTACATGGACGGAACATATCTCAAAACTCGAAACAATAGCAAAAAAGACCCTAAACCAACTCAAGGCAATAACCCACTTTCGATGGGGCGCAGAACAGAAGACCATCTTCAAAATCATAAACGCCCTTGTATTCTCCAAACTTGACTACGGTGTCGTAGCATACGGAAACGCCTCAAAATCCCACCTTAAACGTATCGACTCCATATACCTTACGGCTGCCCGCATGATCACAGGAGCTTTTCGAACATCACCCCGAGAGAGTGTCTACCGGGAAGCAGGTATACTACCACCTGACGAAAGACGGGCTAAAATAAAATTTAGATACGCCAGCAAAATAGCTCTTAAAGGAAACCACTCACTGAGAAAGTATATAATAAACCCCAAAATACTTGACTGTTACAGTTGGGCTCAAACAAAAACAATACCGTCCACTTTCCACCTATACACTCTCCTTAAGGACAGTCCCATATGGGAAAGTATAACAACAGACGACATAGAAACACCAGACACAATACGAAAAGAAATACTGGCCTGGTCAGAAACAATATCCTGGAAGAAATGGCTAGATCAATGGAATGAAAAGGAAAATAACTGGCACAGATCTATAAGACCCTCGCTAGCCCTATGTAAGTACTCACAAGAACATAACAGAAAAGACAGAATAATACTTACAAGACTCTCAATTGGACATACACGAATCACACATGGACACCTCCTTATAGGTAGACAACACAGAATATGCCCACAATGCAGAATAGAAGCCTTAACCGTGGAACACATCTTCCAATGCCCTAAGCTCAGAGAACAGCGCCTCTCCATAGGGCTACAAGAAAGAAACGCCGCAGAAAGCCTAAAGGATCCAGGAAAATACACAATAATCCTTAAATACCTAAAAAACATTAATATATACAATGAAATATAAACATATACTCACCAGACCGTCTGAAATACGAAGGTACCTGAAACTGAGAGAAATATTAGAACTAAAGAAATAAAACAAAATAAAAACACATACCATGAAGACCCGAAACATACCGTCACAATGACGATTTATTTTTATTTTAATTTTAACTTACCCTTACGATGGAACCAATAGCCCTAGCAGCTGACGTTCTAAAATAAAAAATAAAAAAAAAAAAAAAATAATAATAATAATAATAATAATAATAATAATAATAATAATAATAATAATAATAATAATAATAATAATAATAATAATAATAATAATAATAATAATAATAATAATAATAATAATAATAATAATAATAATAATAATAATAATAATAATAATAATAATAATAATAATAATAATAATAATAATAATAATAATAATAATAATAATAATAATAATAATAATAATAATAATAATAATAATAATAATAATAATAATAATAATAATAATAATAATAATAATAATAATAATAATAATAATAATAATAATAATAATAATAATAATAATAATAATAATAATAATAATAATAATAATAATAATAATAATAATAATAATAATAATAATAATAATAATAATAATAATAATAATAATAATAATAATAATAATAATAATAATAATAATAATAATAATAATAATAATAATAATAATAATAATAATAATAATAATAATAATAATAATAATAATAATAATACCCTCGGGGGGATCCTACCCCTACAGGGCGCGTCTCCAGGTGGCGGATAGGGGAATGCCGTCACTCGTTGACGGTAGGAGGATTGGCCTCCCGCGGACCAACATGGAAGGAGGGAGTGAAGCGATGTTAAGATATCGTCTAGGTATCTCTAGCCTCTCCTCCCTCAAGACCGGCATGCGTGGTGACGAGCCACACCCGCGCCCTAAAGGTGCAAACATGTCGGATCTAGAGGAGTAAACCTCGATAAAAGAATCCGTAATCCCCGGTGTTATACGTACCGTGCCGATGGGATGAATGGCACTACGTTAGTGTGTCTATTAACGGTGACCTCCGGATACCTGGCGACCTCCGGTTGTATATAGCCTTTCATCGGTAAGGGAGCACTGCCGGTGACGACTTTTAGTTCTGCCCTACTCGTGGGAAAAAAATGAATACATCCCTTCTAAAAAATAACCAAAACTCGCAACTGACGGGGGAGCCGATCCCCCGGTTTTTGCTTGTTTCGAAAACCGAAGGAAACTTCGATAAGGTCAGTCCTTTTTTTATAGATAAGGCTTTGTATAGTTTTATTGGCGCAAGCAAATCAATAAAAAAAGTGAAAGATGGACTACTCGTAGAGACCATTAGCAATAGCCAGTCTAAAAAGCTAATGCAAATGGAGCAGCTAGGCGAATTCAAGGTGACTGTGAGTCCACACGCGACCTTGAATTATAGTAGAGGTATAGTTTACTGCAAGGATTTCCTCAACTGCACAGTTGAGGAAATACAAGAAAACCTAAGCAGCCAAGGGGTTATCGAAGTGCGCCGTATGAGTACGAAGCGGGATGGTTTGGTGCAGGAAACACCAAACCATATTCTGAAATTCAACAGGGCAACACTTCCCGCCACTGTTAAAGGAGGGTTCCACAGTTTACCGGTTCGTGCATACATTCCCGCACCCCTGAGGTGCTTTAAATGCCAAGTCTTCGGTCACACCGCAACACGTTGTTCTAAGGAACAAGTGTGTGTATGTGGCAGAAGTGTCCACGAAGGTACAAGCTGCATTGAGCCGGTAACATGCGTAAACTGTGGAGGTTCGCACTCGGCGAGATCGAGAAATTGCCCTCAATATAAAATTGAAATGGCAATACAAGAAATCAAAATAAAAGAAAAGCTTAGCTACTTCGAAGCTAAGAAGAGGGTGGTTCCACGGACTCCGGTTGCTGGCGTGTTGTATTCGCAAGCGACTGCAGCTAAGCCAGCATACATGGAGCTGATGGAACAATTATTGCCACACTTAAAAGAAGCCATTTCAAAGACGGTGAAACAAGAAATAAATAGCTTAAAGCCGCAGAAGGAGGCAAGTAAACTGCCTCCGCGAAAGGAGGCAAGTAGACTGCCTCCACCAAAGGAGGCAAGTCAAATGCCTCCACCATCGACGATTGCATTGACGCGATCGTCAAAACAGGGGAGCACGCCATCCCCATCACCTGAACAGCAGGGGACTGCTACGCTGTCCTCTGCCGTTCAAAAAATCTTGGAGGCTGCAGCGACCGGAGCATCGCCGGCAACAACACCGTTGCCGGAGGACTCCAAGAGCAAGCTGCCCCCTATTATTGATGTAGACGGCTACATGTCGTCTACTGACCTGCCCGGGAAGAGGGGAGCCTCTGAGGCCTCCCTCTCATCGACGGACGATAGTACCGTCGATGAAACGGGTAAGGCCACACGAGGGAAAGGTAAGAGAAAACCCGGATGGAGAAAACCCGGATGGCAGAAGGGTGTTCCTAGAAAGTAAGCTCTCTAGGAATAATCCTTCCCATGTCTTTGTTGTTTACTTTATTTATTTATTTTACGACTAAAGTATTTTACAACTTTAGTATGGTCTGTGATATTAGATTTAAGGGTTTTGTTCTGTCTTTGTCAACACCGGAGTCCTTTACAACTCCGGTGTCGTCTGTGATATTATGTGTTATTGTGTTCGTTCTGACATCGGAGCCTTTTAGAGCTCCGGTGCTTTTCGTGATATTAGTTTTAAGAGTTTTTCTAGTATATACTTTGGTATCGGAGTCATTTACAACTCCGATGTCAACTGTGATATTAGTATTAAGGCCTTTTGTTGTATTAGTCCTGGCACCGGAATCCTTTACAACTCCGGTGACATCTGTGATGTTAGTTTTAAGGTTTTGTTGTATATGTTATGGCATCGGAGCATTTTACAACTCCGATGACACTCGTCTTTGTCGTCTTTGTGTTATTTATTAGTCATATTTATTATTTGTGCTCGTTTTAATTTTAAATAAAAATGGTTGAACAATTAATTCAGTGGAATTGTAATGGATGCAGAAAACACTATTGTGAGTTGAAACTACTCTTGGCAAGACACACTCCCTTTTGTGTGTGTCTACAAGAGACACATTTTAAACCTGAAGATATGTTTCAACTCCGTGGTTTTTCGGTTGTAAGAAGGGATGTTGTGCCTGACGTACGAGCCAGAGGCGGAGTCGCCATCCTTCTGAGAGAAGACCTCCCTTATGAGGAGGTCCATCTCAGAACGGGGCTCCAGGCGCTAGCAGTCAGTATAGCCCATCCCGTAAAAGCCACGATCTGCACCTTATACCTCCCTGAATTTGACTGGACAATTGAAGACATCGCCGAGCTAGTCGATCAACTCCCCTCGCCATATATACTTGTGGGCGATTTCAACGCCCACAACCCACTATGGGGCTCCCTGAGGAGGGACCCCCGCGGTCGCTTGATTGAGGACTTTCTTGATCAAAGTGACGCGGTCCTCCTTAACACGGGATCCCCAACACACTTAAGTGCAAGAGGGTCGGAGTTCTCGGCGATCGACTTATCTCTCTGTTCCCCCCGTTTAGCCACAAGTCTGTCATGGCAAGTCATTAATGACATGCACGGCAGCGATCACTTTCCGATCGCTGTTAAAACCATCGCTCGACGAGTAAGACAACCTGTCCCTCGGAGATGGTGTCTCGACAAGGCGGACTGGCTTGGTTTCCAAGCCAGCCTTACCCCGCCTGCGTCACACAGTGACGACGTCGAGACTGCCGTGCAAGACTTCACAGAACGGGTGATAGAAGCAGCGAAAAGACACATCCCCATGTCTAGTGGGATAATGGCCGGTCCACCTGTTCCATGGTGGAACCGAGAAGTTAAGGTGGCGATAGAGGAGAAGAAGAGGGCGTTTAATAAGTTCCGCCGAGTCCCTACCCGGGAAAACCTAATAGCTTTCAAGAAGCGGCGGGCTATCGCGCGCCGCACAATTCTTGAAAGCAAGAGGTTATCGTGGGAGAGCTACGTGTCGGCGCTCACATCGACCACACCTGTTGGTGAGGTGTGGAGAAAGGTGGGTGCAATAGCAGGGAAGAAATTCCCTGCGGTAGCACCCATCTTGAAGGTCGATGGGCGGGAAATAACCGACAAACTAGAAATAGCGGATGCGATTGCATCCAACTTCTACTCCGCTAGTAGCTCTCAGAACTACGAAGCATCGTTCCTGGGTAACAAGGGTAATCTCGAAGTCCCTCTCGATTTCTCCTCTAGGGGGTCCTTATGTTACAACGCTGAGTTCTCACGGAAAGAACTTGAAGAGGCACTGAAGTCAATGGGCGAGTCAAAAGCGCCAGGTCCAGACGGCATCCCATATCAGATGGTCCGACAACTCCCCTCGCATATGAGGGGATATCTGTTGGACATATACAACATGATATGGGATAGGGGCGTCTACCCCAGCCGCTGGAAGCTCGCAATAATAGTGCCTCTTTTGAAACCTAACAAGGACCCCACAAATGTCAAAAGTTACCGGCCAATTTCGTTAACCAGCTGCTTAGGGAAAGTATTAGAGAGAATGGTCAACAACCGTCTGGTATGGATGCTGGAGACAAACGGTCTCCTAGCGAAATATCAGGCGGGTTTCAGGAAATTTCACAGCACTGTTGACCAGTTAGTCTGTCTAGAGAACTCCATCCAGGATGCCTTCCTAGAGAGAAAACACCTCGTTGCGGTGTTTTTTGATCTAGAGAAGGCATACGATATGACCTGGAGATATGGAGTTCTCCAAAAATTACATGAATGGGGATTTAGGGGCCGTATGCCTCTTTTTATTGAATCCTTCATGTCCAGTCGATACTTTAAAGTTCGAATCGGGGATACCGAATCCACACAGTTTGTGTTGGAAAACGGGATTCCCCAAGGTTCAACTATTAGCGTAACCCTTTTTGCAATCGCTGTCAACGAAATCGCTGCATCTGTAAATTCCCCTGTAAAAAAATGTCTTTATGTCGATGACCTTGTAATATACATGGCGGGAGATACCATCCCCGCCATAAATCGTGAGCTTCAAGCGGTCATCGACAAGGTGAACAGTGATGCTGAGTCAAGAGGTTTTCGTTTCTCTGAAACGAAAACCTCATGCGTCCACTTTTGTAGACTCAGACGTCCACACCGTGACCCCAGATTGTCTCTTCGGGGTACTAGGATACAAGTAGTGGATAGTATCTGTTTTCTAGGGCTGTGGTTCGATAGGACTCTCTCCTATCGGACCCACATCGATAAACTGGTCCAACGCTCTAAAAAAGCGTTAAATCTTATTAAATGCTTGGCCAGCATCAACTGGGGCGCTGGAAGAGAAGTGCTGCTGCAGCTGTACACAGCTCTGGTTTTATCCAGGGTTGACTACGGCTGCGCAGTGTACTCTTCGGCAAGAAAGTCCCGGTTGAAAGCCCTAGACACTGTTCACCACGCCGGTCTTAGGTACGCCACAGGTGCTTTCCGGACGAGTCCCACACCGAGTCTCTGCTGCGAGTCGGGTGTCCCTCCACTGTCCGCACGCCGCAACCGCTTCGTATTACAATACGCGGCGGCAGTGCGTGCGAGGAGTGGACACATCAACCGACGATACTTTATTTCCAACACTGAGCAGCAGAGAAAATACTCCCGAAGACCTACCGTCAGTAGGCCGGTGTGCGTCCGTGCGAATGAGCTGATGGAGAGTCTTAACATTAGTCTGCCAAGGGTATTCGAGGTCGGATTCCTGGAGGTACCTCCTTGGCTTATGCCTAGGATTAATTGCCGACTGGATCTGACCTCATTAAGAAAAAGTGATACGACCCCCTATATTCTAAGGGGCCTCTTTCTGCAAGTTATCACTGAATACCCGGACTCTCCGCGGTTGTACACGGACGGCTCGAAATCCGATCACGGTGTGGGCTCTGCCGTCGTTATCGACGGAACCCCACATTCGTGGTCACTCCACGAGTCGGCCAGCGTGTACACCGCCGAATTGTATGCTATTTATCAAGCTCTTCGCTACACGATTATGAATCACCATCACAAGTCTTTTATTATATGTTCCGACTCTCTAAGCGCCATCCAAAGTATATCATCGATGTACACAGTGGATCCTCTGGTCCAGCTCATCCAGTCCTCGATATTTGAAATGTCCCGGATGCGAAAGACGATTGTTTTCGTCTGGACTCCGGGGCATGTGGGTATCGAGGGCAACGAGCTGGCCGACGAGGCTGCCCGTCAGGCAGCTGACGCGGACTCCACTGATGATATACCAGTAAGACCCGATGATGTCAAAGGGTACATTAAATATAAACTAAGAGAGGATTGGCAGCAGAATTGGAACGGCTCCGAGAGCAAATTAAGGTCTGTAAAGCTCTCCGTGACTCCCTGGCAATCGCCGGTGAAACTTACGAGGAGGGAGGAGGTCGCCCTGTGCCGTCTTCGCATAGGGCACTCCAACTTAACCTCTTCGTATCTCCTTGCCGGCGATGAAGCGCCAGAGTGTCCATCTTGTCACGACCGGTTAACGGTGGAGCATATATTAGTCGAATGCCCAGCCTACGCATTACAGCGATATAGGCTGAGGCTTGGTGGTGATGTGGCGTCCATATTGGCGAATAGTAAGGGGTCCGTAGAAACATGTATAACATTTCTACGTGAAACAAGTCTACTGAAGCGATTATAGCGATTTGTGTATGTGCCTTAAGTGTTAATTTATTATTAATTTATTAATTGTCTTTGTCTCGTTTATGTATAGTGGCATCGAAGTTCCTTTACAACTTCGGTGCCATCTTTTAGTTTGTGTCCGTCCGCTCCAGAGTCCTTTTACAACTCTGGAGTACATATTGTATATAGTTTTTAGGGTCCGGCATCGGGGTCCATTTACAACTCCGATACCATCAGTCTGTGATATTAGGTTTAGGTTGCGTCGTCCGATATATGTTCGGTCCGGCATCGGGGTCATTTACAACCCCGATGTCGTCCGCTCTGTGATATTAGGTTTAAGATGTGTTTGTCCATTTTTTGTACGATCGGTGACAGGGTCTTTTACAACCCTGCCACCACAATGTCTGTGATATTAGGTTTAGGGTTATTTATTCTATTTATGTTTTGCTTAGTGCTGTTTATTTTAATTAAATTATTGTTTGTTTTTCTTTTTAAATAACACAAGCAAACCGGCTAATGGCCATGCAGTCGAAGCCGGTAAATGGGAGGGGTTTTTAGTCGGTAGTCCTCCAGTTTGGAGGGAGTCCGACACTTCGTCCGTAAATGGATTTTCCCCTCCCATGCCAAAAAAAAAAAAAAAAAAATAATAATAATAATAATAATAATAATAATAATAATAATAATAATAATAATAATAATAATAATAATAATAATAATAATAATAATAATAATAATAATAATAATAATAATAATAATAATAATAATAATAATAATAATAATAATAATAATAATAATAATAATAATAATAATAATAATAATAATAATAATAATAATAATAATTGGCCTTAGCAGCGGAAATAGATGACGTAAAACCCAAAATAAAAAAAAATAAAAAAAAAAAAATAATAATAATAATAATAATAATAATAATAATAATAATAATAATAATAATAATAATAATAATAATAATAATAATAATAATAATAATAATAATAATAATAATAATAATAATAATAATAATAATAATAATAATAATAATAATAATAATAATAATAATAATAATAATAATAATAATAATAATAATAATAATAATAATAATAATAATAATAATAATAATAATAATAATAATAATAATAATAATAATAATAATAATAATAATAATAATAATAATAATAATAATAATAATAATAATAATAATAATAATAATAATAATAATAATAATAATAATAATAATAATAATAATAATAATAATAATAATAATAATAATAATACCCTCGGGGGGATCCTACCCCTACAGGGCGCGTCCCCAGGTGGCGGATAGGGGAATGCCGTCACTCGTTGACGGTAGGAGGATTGACCTCCCGCGGACCAACATGGAAGGAGGGAGTGAAGCGATGTTAAGATATCGTCTAGGTATCTCTAGCCTCTCCTCCCTCAAGACCGGCATGCGTGGTGACGAGCCACACCCGCGCCCTAAAGGTGCAAACATGTCGGATCTAGAGGAGTAAACCTCGATAAAAAATCCGTAATCCCCGGTGTTATACGTACCGTGCCGATGGGATGAATGGCACTACGTTAGTGTGTCTAATAACGGTGACCTCCGGATACCTGGCGACCTCCGGTTGTATGTAGCCTTTCATCGGTAAGGGAGCACTGCCGGTGATGACTTTTAGTTCTGCCCTACTCGTGGGAACAAAATGAATACATCCCCTCTAAAAAACAACCAAAACTCGCAACTGACGGGGGAGCCGATCCCCCGGTTTTTGCTTGTTTCGAAAGCCGAAGGAAACTTCGATAAGATCAGTCCTTTTTTTATAGATAAGGCTTTGTATAGTTTTATTGGCGCAAGTAAATCTATAAAAAAAGTAAAAGATGGATTACTCGTAGAGACCATTAGCAATGGCCAATCTAAAAAGCTAATGCAAATGGAGCAGCTAGGCGAATTCAAGGTGACTGTGAGTCCACACGCGACCTTGAACTATAGTAGAGGTATTGTTTATTGCAAGGATTTCCTCAACTGCACAGTTGAGGAAATACAAGAGAATCTAAGTAGCCAAGGGGTTATCGAAGTGCGCCGTATGAATACGAAGCGGGATGGTTTGGTGCATGAAACACCAAACCATATTTTAAAATTCAACAGGGCAACACTTCCCGCCACTGTTAAAGGAGGGTTCCACAGTTTACCGGTTCGTGCATACATTCCTGCACCCATGAGGTGCTTTAAATGCCAAGTCTTCGGTCACACCGCAACACGCTGTTCTAAGGAACAAGTGTGCGTATGTGGCAGAAGTGTCCACGAAGGTACAAGCTGCATTGAGCCGGTAACATGCGTAAACTGTGGAGGTTCGCACTCGGCGAGATCGAGAAATTGCCCTCAATACAAAACTGAGATGGCAATACAAGAGATGAAAGTAAAAGAAAAGATTAGCTACTTCGAAGCTAAGAAGAGGGTGGTTCCACGGACTCCGGTTGCTGGCGTGTTGTATTCGCAAGCGACTGCAGCTAGGCCAGCATACATGGAGCTGATGGAACAATTATTGCCACACCTGAAGGAAGCTATTTCAAAGACGGTGAAGCAAGAAATAAATAGCCTGAAGCCGCAGAAGGAGGCAAGTAAACTGCCTCCGCGAAAGGAGGCAAGTAGACTGCCTCCACCAAAGGAGGCAAGTCAAATGCCTCCACCATCGACGATCGCATTGACGCGATCGTCAAAACAGGGGAGCACGCCATCCCCATCACCTGAACAGCAGGGGACTGCTACGCTGTCCTCTGCCGTTCAAAAAATCTTGGCGGCTGCAGCGACCGGAGCATCGCCGGCAACAACACCGTTGCCGAAGGGCTCCGAGAGCAAGCAGCCCCCTATTATTGATGTAGACGGCTACATGTCGTCTACTGACCTGCCCGGGAAGAGGGGAGCCTCTGAGGCCTCCCTCTCATCGACGGACGATAGTACCGTCGATGAAACGGGTAAAACCACACGAGGGAAGGGTAAAAGAAAACCCGGATGGCAGAAGGGTGTTCCTAGAAAGTAAGATTTCTAGGATTAATCCTCCCTATGTCTTTGTTGTCTGTTTTATTTATTTATTTTATTTACATATTTTATTGCTGTGATCGTCCTGACATCAGAGTTTTTTACAACTCTGGTTTTACCTGTGATAATAGTTTTAAGGATCTGTGTTGTTTTGTTTTGGGCATCGGAGTATTTTACAACT
Organism: Philonthus cognatus; assembly: GCA_932526585.2. Lineage (NCBI taxonomy): Eukaryota > Metazoa > Arthropoda > Insecta > Coleoptera > Staphylinidae > Philonthus > Philonthus cognatus. The sequence goes on along the minus strand of OW052243.1, from coordinate 78,125,650 downwards.
CCGATGCTATCAGTGATAATAGTTTTAAGTGTCTGTGTTGTTTCTGTCCCGGCATCGGAGTCTTTTACAACTCCGATGTCATTTGTGATATTAGTTTTACGATTTTTTGTCGTGTGTGTGCAGGCAGCAGAGTCTTTTACAACTGTGGTGTCACTTGTGATATTAGTTTTAAGGTTTTGTTGTGTTTGTTTTGGCATCGGAGTCCTTTACAACTCCGATGTCATCCACCCTGTGTTGTTATTAGTGTTATTTATTTTAATTTATTATTATCTGTCTTGTGTACGTTGAAAATGTCTTCAAAATGGTTGAACAAATAATTCAATGGAACTGTAACGGTTGCCGAACACACTACAATGAGTTGAAACTACTCCTGGCCAGGCACACGCCTTTTTGCGTGTGCCTACAAGAAACGCATTTCAAGCCAGGAGATAGCTTTCAGCTCAGAGGATTCTCTGTAGTGCGAAGGGATGTAGTGCCCAATGTGCGAGCTAGGGGCGGAGTCGCCATGTTTCTGAGAGAAGGCCTCCCTTTTCAGGAGATCCCTCTCAGAACGACGCTCCAGGCACTGGCCGTACGGATCACTCATCCCATAAAAGCCACAATCTGCACCGTTTATCTTCCACAATTCGATTGGAACCTACAAGACATCGTCGAATTAGTTAACGAGCTCCCCTCGCCGTACATCTTAGTGGGCGATTTCAACGCCCACAACCCATTGTGGGGCTCCCAGAGCAGAGATCCCCGCGGTCGACTCATCGAGGAATTCCTCGATCAGAGTGACGCGGTTCTCCTCAACACGGGAAGCCCCACGCACTTTAGTGCTAGAGGGTCCGATTACTCGGCGATCGACTTGTCGTTTTCATCCCCCCGTTTGGCTACAGGTCTTAAGTGGCAAGTCCTCGACGATCAGCACGGCAGCGATCATTTTCCGATCGCTGTAAAAACCATCGTTAAACGGGTAAGACAGTCAGTCCCCCGGAGATGGTGTCTCGACAAGGCAGACTGGTTTGGATTTCAAGCCAGTCTTACCCCGCCTTCGTCACATAGTGACGACGTCGAGACCGCCGTGGAGGATTTCACCAAACGGATATTAGAAGCAGCTGGTAAGTTTATTCCAATGTCTAGTGGGAGAATGGCCGGTCCACCTGTTCCTTGGTGGAACCAAGACATCAAGGTGGCAATTGAGGAGAAGAAGAGGGCACTAAACAGATTTAGACGAGTTCCTACCCAGGAAAACCTGATAGCTTTCAAGAAGCGCCGAGCAATCGCGCGGCGCAAAATTCTTGAAAGCAAAAGGTTGTCTTGGGAGAGCTACGTGTCGACGATTACGGCTACCACACCGGTAGGTGAAGTGTGGAAAAAGGTGGGTGCAATAGCAGGGAAGAAATTCCCAGCGGTAGCACCCATCCTGCACGTGGATGGTCGTGACGTCGTCGACGCAATAGAAATAGCGGATGCTATTGCATCGCATTTCTGCTCCGCTAGCAGCTCTCTCAACTATGAAGAAAGTTTCCTGGGAAATAGGAACAACCGTGAGGTTGCTCTGAACTTCTCATCAAGGGAGTCCTTACCATACAATGTCTTATTTACATTAAAAGAACTGGAAGAGGCAATAAAATCAACGGGTGCGTCTAAAGCCCCGGGACCAGACGGCATTCCATATCAGATGGTCCGACAACTCCCCTCGTGCATGAGGGAGTATTTGTTGGACATCTTTAACCTGATATGGGACAGGGGCGTCTACCCCAGCCAATGGAAATTAGCCATAATTCTGCCTCTTCCTAAACCTGGTAAGGACCCCACCAACGTCAGTAGTTACCGGCCCATTTCTCTTACTAGCTGCTTGGGGAAAGTCCTCGAGAGGATGGTCAACAACCGCCTGGTATGGATGATGGAGACGCGCGGTCTCCTGGCTAAGTACCAGGCTGGTTTTAGAAAATTTCACAGCACGGTTGACCAATTAATCCATCTCGAGAACTCCATCCAGGATGCCTTCTTAGAGAGAAAGCACCTCGTTGCGGTGTTCTTTGATCTCGAGAAGGCATATGATATGACCTGGAGATATGGAGTTCTCCAAAAATTACACAAATGGGGACTGAGGGGCCGTCTGCCCCTCTTCATCGAATCATTTATGTCCAATCGGTCGTTTTCAGTCAGAGTTGGGGATACTGAGTCAAGGCAGTTTGCGCTTGAAAACGGTATCCCCCAAGGTTCAACCATCAGTGTAACCCTCTTCGCTATAGCGGTCAATGACATCGCGATGTCAGTAAACTCCCCTGTACAAAAAAGTCTGTATGTTGATGACTTGGTGATATATATGGCGGGAGATACCATCCCCGCCATTAATCGCCAACTCCAAACAGTCATCGATAAGGTGAACAGCGACGCTGAGTCTCGAGGTTTCCGCTTCTCTGCAGCGAAAACCTCATGTGTACATTTTTGCCGACTCAGACGTCCACATCGTGATCCCGTAATGTCTCTACGGGGCACAAGGATACAGGTCGTAGATAGTATCCGATTTCTAGGGCTGAGGCTCGATAGGACTCTTAACTATCGGGCCCATATAGATGAGCTGGTCCAAAGGTCTAAGCAAGCGTTAAACGTCATTAAATGCTTGGCCAGCATCAACTGGGGAGCTGGAAGAGAAGTACTGCTGCGACTGTACACGGCTCTGGTTCTTTCCAGAGTTGACTACGGTTGCGCAGTATACTCCTCAGCAAGAAAGTCCTGGTTGAAAGCCCTAGACGCTGTTCACCATGCCGGTATTAGGTACGCCACTGGAGCTTTCCGGACGAGTCCCGCACCGAGTCTCTGCTGCGAATCGGGCGTCCCTCCTCTAAATGCACGTCGTAACCGCTTTGTATTGCAATACGCAGCGGCCATGCGTGCGAGGAAGGGACACAGGAACCGACGACTTTTTATCACCGACACAGAGCAGCAGAGACAATACGCAAGAAGACCTACCGTCAGTAGGCCGGTGTGCGTCCGAGCGAAGGAGCTTATGGAGAGTCTACATATCAGTCTACCGAGGGTATTCGAGGTCGGATTTCTGGAGATACCCCCCTGGCTTATGCCAAGGGTTAAGTGTCGAACGGATCTGACCTCACATACGAAAAGCGACATTAGCCCCTACATTCTTAGGGGCAAATTTCATACCATTATCGCTGAATACCCAGGCTCTCCGCGGTTATACACAGACGGCTCGAAGACCGACCATGGCGTGGGCTGTTCCGTCGTCATCGATGGAACGCCACATTCGTGGTCATTACACGGGTCGGCTAGCGTGTATACCGCAGAATTATATGCTCTATACCAAGCTCTTCGCTACTGTTTAATGAACCACCAAAGCTCATTCCTTATTTGCTCCGACTC